>QVRM01000205.1:235000-308498 GCA_003439945.1 Dermanyssus gallinae | reverse complement strand
ACACAGGCGGCAAACAAACAGCAGAGACATACCTTCAAATCTAGTATGTACCCTGCAACTAGTATTAAACTCTTGCGGTATTCAGTGACAACTATTACTTGAGAATGTCAATCCATAGAAAAAACGATCGAAAAGTATATATATATACTTTATATATATATATTAATCACTCGTTGGTCAAGACAGTGGTTACATTTCTTTCGGGCAAAAGTAGTTTTTACGTAAAGTAATCTTTGATTAGATGTGGTCTCTTTTCGTATGTTTTTACCTTCTCTCGCTTTATATAGTATGAACTATAAAGAAGACTATAGATAATAACCAGACATATAAATATAACAACAAAGACTGGGTAGTATGGGACTCACAATACCACTAAAAACCTGATAATCTCCTAAAACACATACCTGGGTCATGTGTGATATATCATCATATCAACAGCTTAAGTAGATAAATGCTGACCTTAATATTTTCTAAAAACAGCAGGTCTTTCTGGTTCGTCTTAACAATATTTTATTAGACAAAATTAACCACCTTAAGATATACAGATATATAACCTTAAAGCGTGAAGTAGATATTCAGTAACGCTATTTTAGTTAATTGTTCAATAACTTTTGTATACGCAACAAATAGGTCATTGGTTTTGTCTTGCTTTTTGAACTACATGCGTATATAGTATATAAGTATAATAATATATATATATATATATATATATATATATATACGTTTTTTTTATCTAAATACCCGCTCGTTAGCCACTCAGGTGTTATGGGTGCCTTGGCAGATTTATTGTTTATTAACAACATCAATGCTATTTTATTTCAGAGACCTGGCCTGCTAGCGCAACCACTAACAGAGAGGTTTCACTTGGTACCGATACTCGGTGCATCGAATGGATCGATGATCCAGGGGTTGAGTTGTGAACATTTTGACACTTGTAAAACAAAACTGTAGTCGAGTTGAGATACCCGCTGGCCCTGGGAAACTCTAGCAATGGACTTGCAGTATAATCATACTATCTTCCCAATAATGTGCTTGTTATATCACTAATGCGGACTCCGGCACCCAAGAAAGAATCGTACCGAAAATATGGGAAGAATAAAAGTTTTATAATTCTGTCTTGATGTCGATTGTCCTGTTTGTGTTGTTGGTAATTTTAACATGCCTAACACTGACTAGCGTTAGGCATGCAAAAACCGACCGGCGGACATACCGGAGAAGGCTTTTATCAACTTTTGCATCATTAATGACTTCTACTCACAAGGAGGAGCAATATTCTGGACTTGCTTATTACATCTGAGAGGGAAGCTCGTCACCGAACCAGCAGTCGTAGCCCCCCCTATCATCGAGCTCTCAGTTTCTCGTTTCTAGAGTCGGGTGGCGAGTTCAACTTTTGTAAGGCTGATAACGAGTAAATCAGCACAAATATTGTGAGAGCGAAAATAGACAACATTATTTGAATGATCTCAGGGAAAGTTGAGTCTTTTCGTGATCTTAGTGTGATTGTGACTCCTAAACAGGGTTTTCAGATGTTTCATTTTTAAAAATTCCTGATTTCTATATGAATTTGTACACAAGTCTAGTCGTACCCAAATTCCTTTACTGCAGCCAGGTTTTTCTTCCTTATATGGTAAAAGATGTAAGTGCCGTTGAGATGGTACATACCAAATTTATCAGACGAAAATGTAAGATTTATCATGAAAGCGTATCTCTTTTGCCAATACAAAGGTTACAAAAACGAGGTGACCTATAGCTGTATAAAAAGTTGTGTTGTATCGGAACTGACAGACCATTTTAAAATATGTAGCTAATGGACTACGAAATGGAGTAAATGTTAGATCACTGGGGGTTGCGTATTCGGTGAAGATAAATAACACATTTTCCTAAAGAGTTCCACAAAGAATCGATGTATGGTGTAATTAGATTCGGCTGTGAAATATTTTGTTTAAAAACCGTTATGTTTTTTACCTTTTTGACTCGACTAATGCCGTCGTATAGACTGGAATTCGTGTGTACTACAAAATACCTTAAATATTACTGTGCAAAACATATAAATTCGCAAAAACGCCAAGATAAAATAAGGGTGACTTACCATGGCAAAGTTGTCGGAGTGGAGCATGAACCGATCTAGTGGTGACAACACCTGACCTCGAATAGCCGAGATAAGACCGTCGAACATAGTCCTCTCGTACCGAACACGGTAGACACCGCTTGCTCCAAAATTTACCTAAGAACGTGACAACAAATCACAATTAGGATCAGAAAAGACAAGAATATAATAGATTATCTATTTAATGGTCCGGCAAGTACAGGAAAACGGACACATTTAATTACGTCCAGCATATCAAAGCCCGCAAAGAACAACATTGGCAATATTGTAATATATTGTATAGTACTGGAAATAAACTCGCAGGTGTGTCATGCGATCTTGGCATACGTACTTGAGAACGGCCTTCTGGTCCCTAGGCACAGTTTGCCTGGATTAACATGGCTTACATTAGACGTTTTACCCTCGCGGTTGCAACCGCAGCGTCCTATGTGACGTTTTAACTTTAAATTCTCATGTGAGGTATCTTTCTCTTATTGGCGAAATCACAACTTTAAATCACGACCGGAGATTTTAACGTTGCCGCCAACACCTGGGGTTCAGCCGAGACCTGCCGGAGAGAACTCGCGGTCCTCAAATGGATGGCGGCAGAGGATCTTATGGTTCTTAGCAGTGGTCCTCCCACCTTCAACAGAGGTGGACACACCTATTGCATCAACCTGACAACAACGCGCCGAGCAGACACCCACTGCATCTTAAATTAGATAGTATGACAGGACGAAGAATCTCTCAGCCTTCATAACCGGACAATCCACTCGGAAGGAAGGACAACCTTTAATATTACTGCAGAGGTTGCTTGGCTATGGAACATAGCTTAAGACGACGTGCTAGGAAAAACGGACCGCAGCCCGCCCGTTCTTTAATACTACTTCATGCCTCGGAGGCAGCCGCCTTGCTTGCGCTGACGACCTCATGCTCACCGTTTATGCCCGGACAACGGAGTTGCTGGAGAGGTGCGCTAACTCGACCTCTTACCACCATTAAGCTCGACCAAAAGCGAGACAATTCTTTTGTGGGCCAGAGGAATTGCCCCGCTCTTCACCTGCGTCTCAACAATGAAGAGGTTAGCACCGTTAATAGGCTAAACTACCTTGAAGTATTCCTTAATCGGGGTCTCTGAGGCACCTCTCACTTGCGCCGGACAACGGCGAAAGCCCTTAAAACTGCTAATGCCTTCGTACGTCTTTCGGTCTCGGCATTCCAAGCGACGCATCATAATGTTGGCGGCCGAGTCAGTTCCCATATGTGAGGCTTCGGTCTAGCTCTCTGGCACTTTAACAACCGCAACGTCTGTACCGGCTCAACGAGTCGAAACCCTTCGGGATCAGGACGTACCGGACGTGGAGCACAGTCGTGGCGCTTCTACTCACCAGAGCAATTCCCTGGCTTCTGAGGAGGAGGATGCTCCAAGCGCCAGTCTCCGGAAACGTATACCAACTATTAAAATTGGCTAAATCAGCCCGGAGAAGAACTAATCTTCCACACTACTCAGGTCCTAACGGGCCACAGAAAATTCGAATCCTACCTGTTTAGAATCGGGAATGCTCCTAGCCCCGCGTGCGTTTACTGCGGCTATGAACTCGAGGACGCCCCAGAAACGATTCTGAAGTGTCTCTGCGTCTGCAAGTCAATACAGAAGCCTATGCCCTAGTGGAAAAACGACGAAGACTTTTTAAAGACACACTAATGTTCACATATATGGCAAATAAACGCCGCACAAGGCGCACTCCTCAGGCCTCCGGAAAATAAGCTAGCCGTGAGTAGTCTCGCATCCGCCCTCCATTGTTTGCATAGGTAGTTCCCGGTCAGTGGAGGATGGAGAGATGCCAGTGTGTGCAAACCGCATTTCCAGTTGCTTCTCTAGATCAAAAATTGCTCGATAAAACTAAAGTAGTTTGTAAATTACGAACAAAATACATGTTGCGTGCCACCTTGTCCCCTTAAATTAAAAAAAAAACATTTAGTCATTACATAGTTTATGTAGTCATTCTATGTTCTCAATTTAACACTACCTCTACCCATATATGCATACGAATATTTCTAATAAATAAGGATAACTTCTACTGCAATCAGTTATGCTTCAGTGTAAAACAATGATGCGCCTTGATGAGCAGTAGTACATCGTCAATCATCTAGTCTTATTTGACATGCACTTTACATTCGACTTACGTTGATCCAGCTCGCTTTTGCTCCATCGGCAATCTCGAACTCTTGTTGAGCAGAGTCGAGCAGCACGCTCATTGACTTCAGACCTTCTGCTCCGATGACAAGAGGGACCTACGCAACGGTAACACAAGTCGCAACTGTCAGAACATTTATTCAAACATCATACCGCAGTGGGAAACCCAGACCGGCCACTCCCAAATTGGTTTTCATGGTCCCCAATTTAAGCAAGGTGAATGCCGGAGCTGACTAAAAATCGACCATGATCGAAAAAAACGGGAAGCACAGATGTCTCAATAAAAAGAGATGGTGCATTACCATCCAACCCCCATTAACAAAAAAAAGAAGATAAGTTAAATAACAAACTTTCACATATCATGACAAGACATTTTCAATTACGTTATATTCTATATATAATATGTATGAAGAAAATAACCGCTTTCTGTATCCTATGTTGGACAACCCACCAGCTACTAAAACACTCCGACTAAGGCTGAAGATGCCGCGTAGTGGGGAGCTAAAGTCAAACAGGCCAGGAGTTTGGACGTATTAATTGGCTTGCATCTTTGGTCTGCATGTAACAGTCGCCACATTTGCACCAGGTACATAGTGCATAGTTATCACTACCGGGCATGTTCAGACGCCGCTTTTTAAATGGTACACTATATACGTTGTATATATACGTTGTGCACCTGCCGGTTCTGCCTGCAGCAATGTGCCAAGTACTACGCAGTGGAATGCACCGCATTGAAACATTCATCGTTGCATTGCTTCTCTTGCCAGACGAATGGAAAGGATAAAGAATTACAAGGAGAACCTTATACAGAAGTGTACATTATAGCCAATTTCAGCGAAATAAACAAAAATAACAATCTGTATAGATATTAGTCTATCGAGTTCAACAATACTGTACACTGATGCCTTGAGTAGTGGCGTGTGTCAAATTGATATTGTGTCAAATAAATGCATGTAAATTCAAAGAAAGCCCAGATTTTCTCTTGTTATACCTTCCACAGCGATGGAGTAGCCTTGTGTGACGCCTTGCTGGCCGATGAATAAAACTTCTCCTGCTTCACCTCCAGAATGCAGTTTGGTCCCGACTCACGGCGTTTAACCTTTATACCGGCAAGTCAGGCAAAATCCGACAATTCTATCAGTAAGCTGACTACTTGAACAGAAAATTGAATATATGACCACGCAGGGTCAGTGTACACTTGGTGACAGAAAATATGTCTATATGCTATTAGTACAAGCAACTATAGTCAGAGCCATATATGCCTGTGATCAATTAATTTCCTTTGATTTCCAAGTACTACCAAGTTGATTGTCAGTATATATATTAGGTGGTTTCGTGTCTTTGCAAGCACTACTAAGTCGTCGGCATAAACTCGCTTTTACATCTCTGAGGGCGTCCGCTAACCCAGCTATATACAGTATAAAGAGGAACGGGCTCGCGGAGTCACCCTGAACGACTCCAGTTTTCTGTGCTACAATTTAAAAAATAGTAACTTATCAGCCACTACTAACACGGGCAGGTTGTGTTACCTACGGAAACAACAACAGTATAATATTATACCAATGTACTCGCGTAAAAATCAGGTAATGACTAACTGCTCGACACATTGACATGTATGGCTGAATTGATTTATTATTCCCTTGGCATGAATACTTAAATAAACATGTTACGCTTTTATATAAGTTGCGCTTATAGCGGCAGCATAAGCAGACATGTTGAGATATCTAAGGTTTCCCCAATAGTATTGTCATAGTCAACTTGTGGCAGCATGGTCGATAACTCTCAGGCGTATGGTGTATCACCTATTCTTAATAAATACCGCTCAAAGAAAATTCAATCAACAATAGAGATTGAACCAACGGCACTCCGGCAGTTGACAGCCATGATTAGCGCAGTAGTGCCCTATACCACGCCGCCACATGTAAACACACAGTAGATCTAGAAGCACTGGCAAGACTAGCAATACCGACCGATATGAGTGGAAAACCCATTTCCTTCACCCAAGGCGACATGATTTCAGCGACGGGTTGCCCAGATTCTTCGCCAAGTGCTACCCACAAGTCCTCAGTGACTGTGTTGGCATAGGCATGGCGTGAAAGGTACCTCGTAATGCCCTTCCGGAAATTCTGTAAACACATACGCACACATATATGTATATATAACCAATAAAACGTTCTCTATATTAAAAACTCTCTCTATATTAAAAACAGGAAAATCAGATAATAGTAATTTTTGTATATTAAAGTTAACCTTAAAAATACATAATAGTTAATTATAACAAATTAATTCAACAAAACATTATAGTTACCCACATAAACGCGTTCAAACATTAGGTCTCACCTTAGCCTTTTTATACAAATAAAATCATTCCAGAGGCATCGTATATATGTATAAAGGTTTTCAATATATAGATAAGACACGGGCGATAGCCTTTTCTGCAAAATGCCCTGAATGGTAACAATTGTTTGAGTTTGTGTAATTATAGAGATTTCAATCTCAATGAAGAATTACTAAATTTAAATAAATTGGCCGTCCAGAGAAGACGGGCCCGTAAAGAAAGCCAAAGCTATGTATATACAGGGTGTATGAAGATAGTGTGAAGAGCAATATATACAATTATAAAGCTCGTAAAACCAAATCTTTTCTCCAATGGAACATGTTCTCTGAGAAGTCTTGTTTCGGAGTGACAGTGAAGTTACTATAATTTGTGATACTGGTGTTTTTGCACGACATAAGCGCACAAAATTTGCAATTGCGAGACAACCAGTTCTCCTATACAGAAACTAAGCACACCGTCGTGTCCATAAGATAATTATGCTAAATATTATAAGCGACATGGTCGTTTAGAACATAATTCGCAAAAATTAAGTTATATATTTCTCAAATCTTTATAATGTATTAAGCACCTTAGCACTTTTTTATTTTACCACGCTAAAAGCCAGCGTACATATTGTTAAAAGATTATGTATATATGATAAGTGCATCATTCACGGCGATGCGGAACAATATTTGCCTCTTACCAAAAAAACAGCGATAAGAGGCAAATATTGTTCTGCATTGCTGTAGATGATGATGCTTTTATGATAAATGCAAGCGGAAATGCATAAGACAATTATATATCTAAATACATCGTTTCCGTTAGTGCAGAACCAAAGTTATCTCTTACTAACGGCAACAGTCAGAGTTCTCATGCTGAAACAAAACCCAATTCCGGGTTCAAAAATCACCAGAAACGGCTACGTTATCTCAAGCACCCTGGGCCGTTGTGACAGACATGTATATACACTATACATGGTGCATGGCTATTACGAACATGGTCCAACGCTCTCGTTTGTCTGCAGAGATTGATGGGCAGCAATTTATATCAGGCCTTCACTGACTAAACGAAACTATTTAAACTAATCAGGTATGCATTTAATTATGCCGCTTGAAAGTGCACTAATAAATATGAAAATAGAAACATCTTTGAAATTAATCTATCAAGGAAAAGAATAAGTCGTGTTTTCCTGCAAAAGATATTTTCTCTACATTGTTTAGTCACTACGTTGTACAAACCTCATCGCCCAGGTAGCTGTGAAGCATGTTGATGATGGAGGCTCCCTTGTCATACGACACTTCATCAAAAATTTCCTCCACCTCGGCCGGATGGGAAACCTTGACTTCAACCGGATGTGAACTATCTAACGCATCCAACTGCAATGTCAAAATGGTTATGGTCAATGAAGAAAGCCATCATAGGTAGAAACAAATACGAAAAACTATAGATTTCATTTTCGAAAGCCAACTGTCTCAGAACCGCCTGTTGTTCTGCCCCCATTTATTTTAAGACAGCGTATAATATATAGAGAACAAAAAGTCGACATAGTAAGGCAAAATGTCAGTGGTACGGATTTACATTTGCTTACCTGAAGCGCAGTGTGAAGCATATCAGCGACAAACTGCGTACGAAAATCGTATTCGGGAGCAAAATCAGTCGTTGATCGGGTAGCCATGAAGGTGGCAAACCCTTCGTTCAACCATAAGTAGGTCCACCACTCCTGAAAGTAACACAGTAATTAACAATGATTTATATCTATTGCTTACCAAGACTAAAGTTGACTAAAGTCCAAACGGAATTCAAAATTCAGTCAGAATTAAAAAATCTACGTTTTTCATCTGGGTATATTTAGAACGAACAAATTTGTAAATTCATCCTACACAGCGAATGACAATATCATACCCACAATAACGATCAGAGTGCATCGAAAACAAGCAACGAGCAGGACCAAATAGGGCAAAAACGAGCATAGTTTAGATAGCTCTAGTTCATAGAGCCCGTCAAGTGTATGACATCCGCACCCGGCCGTAGGTGAGTAGGCTACTCACCATGGTTACGAGGTTGCCGAACCACATGTGCGCCAGCTCGTGAGCGATAACTTCCGTAATCCACTTTTTAAGCTGCACAGGCGTCTGAACGGGATCCACCAGAAGGCAAGATTCGCTGCAAAATTAAATAGTGACGTCACGTAGCGTGCATCAGCATTGTTTCCTGCTACCTATCAAAGGTCATACTGTGCTTAACTTACTCATAAAATCCACATAACTCTGGGCGCAAAAAGCAATCGACTTGGTAGGTGGCATTTCTGGTCTTAAACAAAGCAGCTATAAACTCTTTGCATCTCTACATAATATATAATAATACATTAGCGACGTAATGGCCCAAAGCTAGGGTTGTACTTTATTGAACTTAATTATATTATCATTAACGAACTATTATTTGTTTTTATATATTTAACTATTATTTGTTTTACTTATCTACATATATTATGGTTTTGTTATTCATTGGCTTGTTTAAACATTGCATGAAAATGTTATTTAGCTAGTTAGAAAAACACTGAAAGCTATGCATATATTGAATGTATGCTATGTAAAATTCGGTGATGCTACCGACAATATAATGTATGATCCAATCAATGGATAATCAAAGTATCATATATATATATATATATATATATATATATATCACTTACCGGAAAGTGATGAGACCCCAGTTTTCCATCGCAGCCGCACTCGAGTCGGGAATTGCAATCAGGTCAGATTTACTTAGCGGGTATGGAATCTACGCATAAAACAGTTTATAAGTGTTCAATGTATTAGTGTATTTCCACTTTGCCTTAAATTGCCGTGTCTACGCTCATAAGTCCCTCAAATTGTATTATCGCTCCTAATATAACATAATGGGGGGTTAGATGGTAATTAATATCTGTGCTCCCCGTTTTTGTCCGATTATAATCCACTCCGGTATTTATCTTGTCTAAATTGGAAACCATTAAAACCAATGTAAGAGTGGCAGGTCCAGGTCTTGAAACAACGACCTCCCGAATGCAAGCTACTGACTTTGCCACTAAGCCGCCTTGCTCGGTAAATGATTTTCGTCCCTAGATTGAGACGATAAAATTGCTTATACCTTGCGTACCTTGCAGATCTAACTAGGTCTAAAACATTTGCTTAAAGTTTATGATCAACATATTTAAAGAAAAACGTTCTCTGAAAAATTTATATCTGCAGTTACTTTGTTGGAGTCAAACATTCCAGTGGTTGGCTTATTGCCCTGGTGAACTGCACCAGAAATGGTTAGAAATATCGAATTAAAACAAAAATGACAAAAACACTTGAGAAATTAAATACAACAAATATTCTAGAGCCAAGTACGTAGTCAAGTAAATAAAAGCCAAAAACGTAGCTACTTGGGGAGTACTTTAGTTACGCATAATACGCAAGTACCTTTTCGCAAGTGTTTACTTCGTTTGAAGTAAACTTGACTGTAGAGGTAGAGACTGAAGAGTGAAACAAAGCAGCGCTAAGCGAGTGAAATTGAGCTACTGCACACCAAAGCACCGTACTGTAACGTCATTATTTATTGCAAACCATTATTAGCAAAATATGTAATTATCACCATTTGGTTTACAGCTTTCCTACATCATTTTCGCCGGCAGTATCGATCTCGTTAGAGGTGATACAGATCACACGATCATTCATACATCTTACATTTACACTGGGTCCTTAGTTCGTGACAGCTATTTCGTGTACGTAACTTCGTATATAATCGATGTATTGTAAACCCGGCAACACAAGCAAGTACCTGCTTTTGCAAAATGGACCCTCTAGTAGTGGTCATCGCTCTAGTCTCATAAAAACGCCAATTAACACCGGCAAACGTATATTGCTACTCAGCAGGATGACTGTCGAATACCTCCGTTCTCAGTAAGGTATAAGTAATTTTGAGGTCCCCCACTGGCGTCGAGGCCAACACATAAACAAGCCGGTTGAGCATGGTAGACTTTTTTTTAAAAAAATGACAAAGTCCCCCTATCTAACCGCAGTTAAACATGCGGGATGATAGACATGATAGAGCTGAGTGACGGTGAACGGCAGAAACGTCTCTCCCACGGCTTCGAAGTAATGTCAAAATAATACCGAGCCTGGGAGGGTGGGGAAGAGGCCGGGTTTAGTGAGTGTGTGAGTCTCTCACTAGTCACGCAGGCTGCTTGTGACGCATGTGCATCATGCATTCCCGAAACTTCCCGTATGAAAAAAAAACAAGGTAATGCAAGCAGGTGAGATCGACTCTGGCAGTCTCTGAGAAGAATAAAAATATGAATTATAGCCGGACAGCTAAAAATACCTCATCATTTTGATAAAGTAATCAATCACATTAAACGTATGTCCTAGACGATACCATTTGTCTTCAGTAGTATTTTTCCACAGAAAAATAACCAACGACGTCTAACCTTGAAGTAGTCCTCGTAGAAGTCAAGCGCTTTGACGGCCATATTAAGCGCAAACTCGCCCGATTCTTTTTTCCCGACTGGAGTGTAGACCCGAACGCGAATCGAGCGCGATGTCTTCGCTTCCACATAATCGAAGTTGCCTACAACGACTGCGAGAAAAAAAATGGCCGTATATATATATATACGCCAATGCAAATCTAAGAAGATAGAGTAAAGCAAGAAAAAAGCAAACGAAGGGAATAGATGAAAAGGGTGAAGATCTTGAGCAAAATACGTACAGCAAAGCAGGTAGGTGCTCATTTTGGGAGTCGGCTCAAAGCGGGTCATCTGCCAACCAGCATCGGCATCCTTCTCTTCGATGGGCGTCATATTGGAGAGGGCCAGCAAACCTTTCTTAGTGATCATCGTCACCTCGAAGACCGACTTCATCGCCGGCTCATCCCAGCATGGAAATGCGTGACGCGCGCTCACGGCCTAGTAGGCACCACATAACACATGGACACTGAGTTATTGGTTGTCTAATAATATAGCAGTAAAACAGTAGCTCCTGTTCTATACATATTAACGGGTAGTTTGAATATACCGGGATACAGTCAAGCTACTCGTAAAGATATCTGAGTTTTTTTTCTCAAACAAAATTAACATATACATATAAACGGAATTTCGAACTGCATATATGATGGTCCCTGAGGCGTCTTAGCTAATCTTTTTTCTTAACGTACTCCAAAAGTCACTTTTTCAGATTAAATAGCGTTTAGCATGCCTTACAAAGAACGCAGCATGCCTTACAAAGAATGCAACATGCCTTACAATTTATGCAGAATATTCATCATTGAATCACATTGCCGGGATCCGATGTGAGTATTAATATATGCTAAACGCCTATGGCAGAGAGTGTCGAAGTCAGGGTCTGTACGAAATTCTCAATCGCAAGAGCATTGCTTTCAGTCGGATAATTTCTCTATAATTATGCAAGCAGTTTAGCCAGACTTACTAATTTTGAAATTCCTGGCCTTGGGAAAGAAAGACCACACGCGACAACCAGTGAGAGCGTTCACTTAACTTAAATGTTTACGAGCACTTCACAAAAGCAATACGCTTTGTGCGCCATGTGTTTATTATTCATACAGTTGTTTGCTATGTTGATGAAATCCTACCCGGACTCCCAACTAAAGGCCAGAATTACGACTGTAGAAAATATTTGCATCAGCAAGTTTCATACTTGACAAGCTATTAGGTTTGCGGAAACACTTTTCGTGGAATTGCCTCCTGATTAGCCTTCTAAATCGTATTTTTAGTGTGTTTGATAGCCAACCTCAAACTTGGTACAAGCAAAATAGACATCTTCACCCTGAGTATTTTTCGTCTTGCACCGGTAAAAGCCAGAAAGGTTATCGCGTAGGTGACCGGAAAAGGAGTATTGAACAGTAGCGGCACCTGAAAAGCGGTAAATCCAAATGCAAAAGATACGCACGCATCAATAACCACATTATACTGGGGTGTGGTGGCAGCTGTAGAAGATCAACAATCTCGTCTGAAAATCATTAGTGGACCACTATTATTTTTTAGATTAACATATATGTTACAACCATTTCCATAAGAACTCCATTCGTTTAACTTCGGTACAAAAAAAATTAAGGTTTTCCTATGTGATCCATGTATTTTTTACGGCCCTCTTTGCGGTCGTCGTTGGTGCATGCTTTCTCGTTTTATTTGCGTTCATCCTGGAGCATAGCGGCAATGAAATCGTCACCGCCGTACTCGAGGACTCTAACGCTGCAACCAGACATTCTGCTCGTGCGTCTTCTACTGGTGGACAGAGGAAGATATTGTGTATAACATCATCAACCTCACCGCTTTCACACATGACACATTTCAAATACGGAGCTTTCTCTATGCAGGTATCTCTGGTGCCCCGTCAATACTGTGTCAGGTGATGCTTCCGTGCTTTTAGGTCAACCACTTATCTAATTCACGGCGATCCACGTTCCCCGGACGTCAATAGCGGTCGATTTCTCTTGCTAATCTAGATGCTATACTAAGGTACTGCAGCTTCTGCCAGTACCTAATCACTGGCCAAAGTTAACCAACCGACATAGTCATTCGTAGAAAAAGTTAGAATGGCTACCGGATGAAGGGCGACAATTTTAACCATCGTCGAAACACGCACTCCGTCGAAGGGACTCGGTAAATCCGACAAACCAGAACAATGCTGAACCCGGAGAGTTCCCCTGTTGGATACCAGATTGCGGCTGTATAGTTGCTTATAAACTCCATGCCACTTTTCCTACTTCTTTAAATATTATGTAATTCTTATTTAAATATAGGCACGGCAATAATCCAATTTAACTAGGACTCCTGAGGGACCTTCTGCTACTAAAAACGTGCCTACACGCTATGGCTCTAGTTAGAGGCACCGCATTTCAATTAGGCTGTTGGAATGCTCAGGTCTTTCAGTAAGCGCTCTGAAGTTCTGAATAGGGGATTGCGTGACCAAGCATTCATCCGCCTTGTAGGTGCCACGGTCGCAGACCGTCCAAGTCCACTCCGCTTGCTAACTAGAAAATCGAACAGCCTTGAGATGTAGCATTGCTTAGACTTTAACGATGCTCAGAATCTCAGGTTGTTGAAGAACTCGCAGAAGAATAGTCCTGGCAGCAGGGAGCTGGCGAATGTTTGCTTTGCAACTCGGACTCCTTATGAAGATCATGCAGCCATTGTGTCTGAAGACATCAATGCTCTAGCAACTGAGCTGCTTATTACCATTAGTATTATTATAGTCATCATTATCATCATCCTCTAGCGGCGTCTTGATTAACGAAAACTACCTTTTGGTACGGGTTTGTCCGTGACGAATTCGATGCGCTGATCATCCTTGTTTTCTTTGATCTCCTTTACAGCGATTGTTTCTGTGCCGCTTCGTACCTCTGCCTTGGTCACGACTAGATCGACGCTGTAGACAACAATGGACGTAGTCGGCTCATGGACCTACGAACGAAAACATCACATAACAGCAGCAGTAAGCAGACCAATGTGATGCAGTCGATGATGTAGTTTAACAGCCAGCCATATAATGAAGCCAGAATAATTATTTTCAATCATGCTGACGTAATGCGCTTACCTCAATTAGTTCGACATGGCTACATATCTGTCAGAGCACGCTGAACAACAGTTAGATTCGAATCGTCGACCAACATAACACCTCTACCTAATGTTCTAGCTATTTATGATCTCTGCGAGTTTCGCTGACGATTTGTCATGCAGAAATCCGACTAGACGATTATATGACGACCTATATAAAGAGCTGTTACAAAAACTGAAAAAGAAAAACGTTAATCAATTCTAGCAAGAACCTGTCACGAAGCTAACCGATGCGCGTAGTACAGCAGGAAGCCAAATCAAGCATGCTCACCCATGTTGAAGGTAACCCACGAGCGAGTAGGAGTTCTGTTGTTGCTAGAGTTTGCCCCGCTACCACCAGGGTGCTTTATTCGTGTTTTTGTGAATCCAACGTTACAGATCTATCGTGGGCAAATAACGTATGACGCCAGTAATAGTAGAGCAGTTCGAGTTATGCAACTAGATATTCGCAATAGTTGTCAAACTGAGTTGTCAAACTTACCTGCACATCGACTTCGACCGATCCGCCAAATTCGGTCTTGTCGATATCAACTTTAAGGGTGAGCCTGTAGCGTTCCGGCACGACATTGTTGGACAGCCGCGAGAACGATCGCTTGACTGTTGATTCTGTCATTCTGTTTCCACGAAAGTTCTCAAGCAGCTCTGCAACGTGACGGGTCTACGTTGTGCTATCGCGTTATTGGCGGGGGGGGGTGGTGGAGGGAAACAGTCAGTTTATGACAGTCAGGACACTTGTTCGACACAGTCGACTTGTTTGCAGTGGTCTGGGTAAAAATATCTATAGTATGAGCCAATGACAACGTGTGCTATATTTGATTGATTGATTGACAACGTGGTTTATTAGCGGAACTGCATCTTACAATGCTTGAGTTCTCACAAAAATAATAATGTTATAATATAACCAAGTTGTCTAAAACGAGAAAGTGTGTTCCAAAGTATGTGCTTTGCGATCGTTCTCGATTTTGTCGCCTACCAAGGCTGCTAAGACGACCGTCTCTAACTTACCTTTCAGTAATACTGAGTGTAGGTAGGCCAGTAGTTTACTACCACGAGCTTCTAGTATACCACAGGTTTAGAGTGACAGGTCAGTCGCTTCCCTCCACGTTCGGCGCCGAGAAACGTCGTGACTTACGTTCGTTGAGAGAGAGACAAATCCACAAACCAAATGCCGCTATTACGGTGTTGCTGCAGAACGCGCCCGTTAAACAAACAGTACGGAACTAACTGTAGCTCGCGGAGGGGAGAGGGCAGCGATGAGAGGGCGAACTTTTTTTTTGAGAGAGAAAGGTTCAGGACAAATGCGTTACGCACAAGGGCGAACTGGAGAGCAAAGAGCGAACCGTCTTGAGCAGACCGCTCAGCCGTCTGCTACGAATAGAATGGCGCTCATCACTACAAGCGAGCTGTAGACATCGTAAACATTTTTCGGGTCCACGGGTTTGCTGTCGTATTGCTTCATAAGACAGACGGGCCCTAAATACAAATGTGCAACGGGGGGGATCGAACCCGTATACCAACTACTTACAATCTACTTTGGTCGCAAGACGCACGCGATTGCACCCATCACGCCGCCAGACTCGACGACCATTAAACATCCGCGACAAATGAACATTAACATGAGGTTGATGCTTATGACGGTGATGAAAAAAAACTTGTCAAACTCTATTACTGCCGCATTGCTAGAAGAGCTGCAGAAAATATATCAACTGCTGCTTCAGCTCGTAACTTCCCTGTCGCCTCCTTCGAAACAAAGACGCGCCAAAAACAAGTTTCGAGGTCGACCGTACGGGTATCGAAACGCTGTCCGTGATGCTGAACGAGTTGTTTGCATCTAAAATATAAATACCTTTTGGGCTGACTCTCAGCCAAGATTTAACAGCATCCATGGGACTGCTTTTCGCTCTGCTTCATAGATAGACGGACCCCCATAAATAGAAAAGTGCAACGGAAGGGCTCGAACCTGCGCACCTACCCGCAGCCTCGGCGACGGGGCGGGTAAGTGGGCCGCTGCGATCCGTTCCACTACCGCTTTGAGATAAGAGCAACTGGCTCGCCCTTACGTGGCACTAAGGGCAGCGGCACGATCGGTAACCTACTGAGGCCTGCCGAGGTCTGCTGAAGACGTGCAGTTAGGTGAATTCGCTGCCGATGGTCTTTGCCTGCAGGGAATTAGCGAGAGAGGCAGATGGCGAGCAAAGAAAGTTTGCTGTGAGCCGCTATCTAACAAATATCTAGCCACGACAAATTCACCATTATCATTACCACAGTGACATGTACATGTGCTTTTGGCAACAACAGATTGGCACATCCTACATGTGCAACAGTAAGCTTGTCGTTCAACCTGTAAAAGCCATGTGGCCACTTGCCGATCGTTTGCCACGAACCTCGGCGGCGGTCCCGGCCCGTCGAGCCATCATTGCAGCACGGCACTGCGTAAAACAGAAAGAAACACGCGTGTGACGCGTACTTAAAAAAGAGTCAATATTCATTGGTGCGAAGCAAGCAGAAGACGTGTGCTGCTTGAGCGAGAGAACGGCGACAGGATCAGGAAGAAAGAACAGCAGCAGTACAACAACGCCCGCAGGTCTGCCACCCCCACCTTCGGTTCTGCCTTCGATGGGCCGGAAGCACGGAGCCGGAGAAACACGGCGAGGCGACTACGAAGGGATGACGAAGTTACCGGAGATGTTCAAGAAACACAAGGGAGCGGCCGTTGCCGCGACGAATTCGTCCGGTAACGACAACGGTGAGTACATAGCGGCACCGCAATAACTAATGGTAGGGTGCGAGTTCGACGCTCGGGGCGTGGTGTTGAGCAGCCAGCTCATTCTGGGAGCAACAATGCCACAGGCGCGGGAAAGGCTCCTCCTTTTCCTCAAGGCGGCCTTGCCGGTCGAGAAGGCCCTTCCTCACACGTGGAGATGTGCGTAACGAAGGTCAGGTAGATCGCCGGAGGACTCGAGCAGATGAACGAGGTGCGGGAAGACCAGCGAAAACAAGCGAACCAAGGCTGGCGGCATGTCGAGAACACGGAGCGGATGGATGTCAGGCGTGCGGATGGACAAGCCACGAGTACGGGGCCGAAATGTGCCCGGCAAGACGAGTGAGATTTCTTTACAATGCTTTATCTTCTTCACGCTTCCGGCGAGAGAAGTAGTGCAACGATTTATGCTCCAGTGCTGCACATTTCACTGATTTTATTCTATTTGGTACTGCTGTCGGACGTAACCTACAAGGCCAGCAAGGAGAAGGGTAAACGAGACGTAGCTTAACGGGTCTACTTGCGGAATTCCCACATTTTGCTTGATCTCCAATATACCATGCTCACCGTCTACCAGCAGGATGCCCTTATAAAAAAGAACTTGCATTTACAATCAGGAGAGAGCCCTCCACTCCTTCCTGACATATATATATATATATATATATATATATATATATTTATATATATATATATATATATATCAAACATATAGCAATCAGAGTAAGGCCGCACTGAATATCTCTAACATGCAGCTTGCTCTATTCGCACTGATCTATGAGGAAGCATATTTATATATGCTCGGCTTTGACTCATCCCCTGGGTCGCTGGTCTACCACGCAGCGTGGAGTGCCGCCCCCGGACGCCGTGAGGCAGGTGGATGGACTCAAAGAGAGACGAAAGAGAAAGAGCCATCTAACATGGCAGTGGCCGCTTGTTTAATTGTATTGTTTAATTTGTATATTTTATTATATAATTTTTATTTTTTAATTAATTATATTGTTTAACGCAAGTTGCCGTAGGAATTGGTAATTGGAGTGCAAAAGCGTACTCAAGATATGCTTAGAGCACTACTAATATGTAGTTGAAATTAGACGTACGTTTGTACTAGTTACAACCCTCCTATCTTCGTCGCCACTAATATGTACTTGAACTGTACACACTGACTTGTTGACTTAGTCTATTGAACTTAGGCTAGGACAGAAAACACGCTCGCTTGCGGTCACCGCATAGTGTGTCACTGCACTATTCTGTGGTGTTGCACTGCACTCTGTGTCAGCTATATTTATTGTCGTTTACAGGTTGTTCTCGAATACGGTACCAAGTAGATGTTTTTATCAAATCGTCTGGACATTTCTTGTACCTACTAGTCAAAGCAGCATCCTTACTTGTGAGTGTGTTGTTCTGCTGTTTTATTGTTAAGGAGCATACGGTGTATCTTCATTTGTATAAATCGATCGTGTTATCCAAACTGCTATACTGTTTACCCGTATGACATCCATATTGTGCAAATACATCGGTTCGATCAAAGGTGTACGGAGAAGATGTTAAAAGAAACTCCACAAAAGATGTGACCTCAAAACGAACGACATTGTGTTACCGCTCTTAATGGACACACTCAGAAAAAACGACAGACGGATTTTAGCTCAACTTATGGGCGCAAGGCTTATTGACTTTTAAAGACTTATTGACCATTGTTTTGAGGTAAGACCGAACAATCGCAGAAGCGAAATAATGTATGCGCCCAGATGTACTGCAGTAATATGTTCGCCTGGCGCGCAGGCCTGCACTGGGCCCGCCTGCGGCCAGTCATCTCTAACCCTTTATTACGTGAGTAATAGAGCCTTCTATTCTATTCTATTCTATACTCGTATCTACCCTCTCCACGTCGTGTGTCTACATGAACTTGCCCAGACACAACAACTACAAACAAGTCGAGGGCATATATATATATATATATATATATTTAGAAGCAGCACTTTACCGCAGTGTTTTGACTGTCATAAACAACGTTTTTCTCTCCCCCCTTGCGCGCAATAGCACAGCGTAGACCCGTCACCGTTGCAGAGCTGGTCTTCGTTGGTATTCTGGGCTTGTGAACTTTCGTAGAAAGAGAATGACTGGGTCGCCAATCAAGCGATCGTTCTCGCGGCTGTCCAAGAATGTGGTGCCGGAACGCTACAGGCTCTCCCTTAAGGTTGATATTGACAAGACCGAATTTGGCGGATCGGTCGAAGTCGATGTGCAGGTAAGTTTGACAACTCAGTCACGTATAAATCGTTTTCTATTCGAATTACTTTAAAGTCAATAAAATACGTGTAAAGTACCGTACTAATTCCGGTGGTAGACTAGCAGTGGCATAATTGTCATCTCCTTTCACTGATTGTTTAACTTGAATTTACATATTTTTATTAAAACGTTCACTTAAATTTGCAAACCTCAAGAGATCTCGGTTCGAACGGGTTACAGTAATATGTGTCATAATAGGAATTTGTACCCTCCTCATTAGTTACCTTCAAGTAAGCATGCTTGATTTGACTCCTTGTTGTACTATGCGCATAAGGTAGCTTCGCTAAAGGTTTGTGGTACAATTTCTTGAAGTTTTTGCAGTTTTAGTTACAGGTCATGATAGTTATTTATGCTGACTTTAGGCTGACTTTTTGCTGACCGACGATTCAACTCTAACTGTTGTTCAGCATTCTCTAACAGATGTAGCGCTGTGTGTGACTTTATAACTTCGATAAGTGCATTACGTCAGTATGATTAAACATAATTATTTGCATTGTATGGCTGGCTGATAAACTACATAATCCACTGTGTATTGGACTGCTTGCTGCTGTCATGCGATGCTTTCTTTCGCAGGTACTTGAACCGACTACGTCCATTGTTGTCTACAGCGTCGATCTAGTCGTGACCAAGGCAGAGGTACGAAGCGGCACAGAAACGATCGCTGTAAAGGAGATCAAAGAACACAAGGATGATGAACGCATCGAATTCATTATGGACAAAAGCGTACCAAAAGGTAGTTTTCGTATCGTGATACGCTGCGTGAAAACGATGATGATGATAACAATACTAATCGTAAGATAAGCTAACAGCTCATCCGCTGGAGCATTGCTGTCTTAATGGCCGTATGATATGGCCATAAGTTCGGACAAACAAACATCCGCTATCTCCAGCCTGCTGCCGGGAACGCCTTTTTGTAGAGGTGGAAAATACTTTACGCACACCCTCCGATGTCAGTGAAGGGTAGTGTGGGACTAAAAGCCCGGGGGAGAGTATAACACTCGATCCAATCCGCGCGTGCTACCCACTAAGAATCACCTCTCCTAGTTCGGAACCATTATCTCGAGACCAGGAGAGAGGAGTCCCATGCTGCGACCCTCTTCATAGTCTACGAGTGTGTCCCGAGCAGGGAGTGGGTCTTGCCCGATAGTGGACACTAGAGGCCTAGTGTTGAATCCCGATCTGCGGCGACCCTCCTGGCGAATTTTTTCACTACCATAGAGTTGCAATCCGGTATTCTACAGGAAAACTCTCTGGGTCCAGCATTGTTCTGCCTTGGCAGTTCTAGCCTATTGTCGGGTTTACCGAGTTCTTTCGACATCTGGAACCTAGATCGGTTTTCGATCCAAAATGTCGACGACTGTACCCATCATGGATTTTGTTGAAGAGGTTCGCAGAAACCTAATGTTAAAAAAGACAGTTGCCGGCGTACTTATAGATCTTAGAAAAGCATTTGATACAGTTGATGTAAATATTCTGATTAAAAAGTTAACTCGATATGGAGCGGATGATATTTTTTTGTCTTGGCTGCGGTCGTTTATGTCGAATAGGAGGCAAGTTGTTCAGGTGGGCAATGCAATCTCGGATGTAAGGAATATATCTGTTGGAGTGGCTCAGAGCAATATAAGTGGTCCACTTCTCTTTAACATTGTTATTAACGACATATTTAGCGTAACAAAACATGCAAAGTTGACCTTGTTTGCGGACGATACCACCGCCCTATTCGTCGGGAACTCCCCAACTGAGGTGGAGGCTATAGTCCGCGAGGACCTTCAGAGGTTATCATCATGGTTCAGGAGTAACGGTCTCTATATGAATTGGAGAAGAACAGGTGTAATGCAATTCCTTTCCCCGCGGGGTTCCGTTACGATCAATCCCCTCCGTTTCCAGTGCGACGGCATAGCCCTTTCGTCTCTAAAGGAAACGAAGTTTCTAGGCGTTACGTTGGACGAGAAGCTGACCTTTGAAGCGCATGTCACACATATACGTAAGAAAATATCTGGCAGCAATGCAGCTCTATACAGAGCTCGACGAATTCTTCCCCAAAACTGCCTGATGGCGATGTATTTTGCCTACGTCCATAGTCACCTGACTTACGCTGTAGAAGTTTATGACTTAACACAGATGCGTCTTATCAGGTCGCTTTACCGACTCCAAAAACGAGCACTCAGTAACTCTGGATCTCTGGATGCGAGATTCAGTGCAACCGCACTACAAAAATATTAGCATTTTGCCGTTCCCAAAACTTATAGAGTACTGTCTCGTAGTTGAAATTAAGCGTATACTCCTTGAAGTGCATCCAAACTTATATGGTCTGGCAACATCAGCGACACTCATATCTACAAGGGGTAACGCATCAAACCTGCTTACTCTGTCACACGCCAACTCTAAGCAGTCAAGGCTATCAATCAGAAACATTGGGGCCTCCTACTGGAACAAAGTACCGGCCTCCGTTAGGCAGACAAAGTCCCTGCTCAAATTCAAATGCGATCTCAAAGAGCATTATCTTGAAACTTTGATATCTGGTTAAAAGTGATATAAAAATACAACCATGTTGCAATATATTGTAAACAGGTGAAAATGGCATATATAAATTACACATTGTTATTCATAAAAGGGGCTCCGAACAAGCTATCTGCTTAATGGAGCTTGAAATTAATGTGTGCAATTATCTACAAGAAATGTCAATAAACAAACAGTTGAAACAAATGACACGACTCCTTGGTGTCCGGGAAACGTAGTGCCAGAATGCATAGGATCCGTGCTCTGCTTTGAAGAAGAAGGAGGATAAAATTCAGCGCGTTGGAACGTGTGGTTATCGCCAAAGGAGGTACACCTCAATACGAAAATAGCGCGATCCTAATGACTATGGAAGTACTCCCCGGGATAACTCAGACGGAAGAGAGCGGCTTAGATATCGTAGGAGTTCCCACGAAATGGAAGGTCCTTGCAACAATTCGCTGACAACCATGCAGCAATGTTTACCAATATTCACCTAAGTAATGTAAGTGCCCTTAACCTCTAAGTACACCGTAGGCCTTGCTGCTTACGACAAAACCACTAAGGATACAGTATGCAAGCTGTTAAACATCACATTAAAAGTAACAACATGGGAGAAAGAAAGGCTTCCAATTTGTGAGGGGGTCTTGGGCTTAGAAGAGTTACCAACCTCGCCGTAATCTGCTATGCAGGCCCACTAAATTGCGGCCCTTGCGGCCACATATTAAGAGATTAAGAGCTTAGTCTGGAACGTTACGGTCTTATGACCCGCGGCGTCGTCTTACTCTTACTTACAACTCAGTTGAGTCTGGATGGGTCGAAGAACACGCAGACTCTGAGAAGCGAAGAAAATATGTTAAGCTGTCAAAAGGTTACTGTTTTGTCCCTGTTGCCTTGGAAACGTTGGACCCCATTAACATAGGGACTGATTGAAGTTCATCAAGAATATCGAAATAGTTATGGAGGAACTCACGGTGGTCGACGCGAGGCAGATCATATATTTGGCTGTCTGCAGATGGATAAAGCTTCCATTGTGGGCGCCATGGGATGAATTAACGAAGAAGAGAATGGGAAGACTAACGTGTACATCTCACATTGGTCTGAATTAAAAATATTGATCATAAATAGTAATAATAATTGCTAATTCATTAATAATAATTACTAAATAATTAATTGTTTTTCTAGAGAAGACTGGGTGCGTGTTTTGACTATAGTTCAAAGTGTCGCCTTTTACCCGGTAGCCATTTTGATACTTCTAAGATCGGCTATATCGTTTGGATAACTTTGCCGTCTTTCTGCTACCGAGCGCATAGTCAATTAATAGCTACTGGCAGAAGCTGTAGTAGGACCTGCTGGGTCATTCCTGATCCCAAAGAATGGTATGGCAGAGAACACGGAACCGTCAACACTATCACCTGACGCATGTGAGTAAGGGGCATGGGTGCTTCCAGATGCACTTGCACAGGACTGACAAAGCCCCGGACCCCGCATGCGTCATGTGCTGGACCGGCGAAGTGGTTGATGTCACTCAAACTATATTCCACTACCGAGCATTACAAGACGTACATATGGGCTCACCGGTAGCAGCTGCTTTAGCGTTCTCGGACACGGCGATAACGGATCTAGTTGCCGTCATGTTTGAGGACGAGCGCAAGTAGGACCAACTAGTGAGCTCAGTGAAGAGAGCCTTGAAAAGAACGAACGAGTTGGAGAAGGGCCAACGTCCGCAACGAGCGCCGATGCCGGGCGACTAAAGTTAGCAGTAGAGAAGGTACGGAGAGCACAGAAGAATTTCCATGTTTTTATCGAGTTAGAGGGCAAGCGGCTTTCTTGAAAAATTGCTGTAGCATATACCTCAACAAAAAAAAGAAGCTGTAGTAATTGCCTTAGTAGTAGCATCAAGCAAAGTCGTCCGCTATTGACGTCCCAGAAACGTGAACCTGCTAGACCGCCTTGAGCTAGAGAAGTGGTGTACCTGAGAGTGTGGAAGCAGCACCTATTGACACAGTATTGACGGCGTACCAGACATACCTGCATAAAATAGGGAAAGCTCAGTATTCGAAATGTGTCATGTTGGAAATCGGTGAGATTGATGATGTGATCCAATCTCTGTCCAGCACTAGAGGACGCATAAACAGAATGACTGGTTGCAGCATTAGAGTTCCGAGTACGGCGGTGTCTTATCTAGTTGCCGTCATGCTGAAAGGATGAACGCAAGTGGAAACAGAGATTGAGCTTGGCGGAGAATGTTATGCGACGGAAGAACAAGTTGGGGAGGCAACGAGAAAGCATACACTGACGCAAAGAGGGCGGTAAAAATGCACGGAGCACATAGAGAACCTCATTTTTTTCACTGGATTTAAACGAATGCAGTTCCTATGAAAATAGTTGTAACATATATTTCAATTAAAATAAAATAATGATCCACTATTGCCTTTTAGACGAGACTATTGACCTTCTATAACTACCACCACACCTCAATATAATGTGGTTATTAATGCGTGCGGTTCTTTGGCATTTGGCTTTACTGTTTTTTCAGGTGCCGCTACTGTTCAATACTTATTTTCCGGTCAGCTGCGCGATAAACTTTGTGGCTTATACCGGTGCAAGACGAAAAATGCCCAGGGTGAAGATGTCTACTCTGCCAGTACCATGTTTGCGGTTGGATATCAAGCACACTAATCATACGCTCTAGCGTTACGTTCTCACTAGTCAGCCGCTGTTTAATTGTTAATGTGGCAATTTTACGAAAAGTGTTTCCGCAGAACTAATAACTTTTTTAAGTACGAAAATTGGTGACGGAAATGTTTTCCACTCACGTAACTCTAGCCTTAAAATGGAGCCGGGCTAGCATTCCAGCATTCCTTCAAACTTAGGTATGCAACAACCGTATCGACAGTTAGGTACATAGCACAGGAACGTATTGTTTTTGCGAAGTGCTCGTAAACATTCAAGTTAGGCGATATATATATATATATATATAATCTCATAAGCGATATTTATATTCTCAAGAACCCGGGAAACGCACTTGTGAGGCTCTGTAATATATGTATGCGCGTATAACAGAAGTAATATGGCGTGGTAGACGCTCTAATTGCCGCATGTGGTCTTCCTTTCCCAAGGCAAGGAATTCCAAAATGAATAAGTTTGGCTGAGTTGCGTTCATAATTATTTAGATTTATAATCCGACTAAAAGTAAGGTTCTTGCAATTGAGAATTTCGTACATAGCCTGACTGACATCCTGATTGGTGTGATGATACCAAGTAGCAATACGCATCGACGTTCACCCCACTGGTTCGATACTCTTTGCTATAGGCATCCAGCACATATTTATACAAGTTTACATCGGATCCCGGCAGTGTGATTCAATGAGGAATATTAGGACGTTCTTTGTAAGTCATGCTGAACGCTATTAGATCTCAAAAATGTCTCTTGCAGTAGGAAAATAATAAATACATCTATATACATCTGGAAGCTATTGTTTTACTGATATGTTAGATTGTAGACAATCAGTCACTCAGTGTCCATCTGCTCTCTGGTCCCTACTAGGCTGTGAGCGCGCGTAACGCATTTCCCTGCTGGGACGAGCCGGCGATGAAGTCGGTCTTCGAGGTGACGATGATTACTAAGAAGGGCTTGTTGGCTCTCTCCAATATGACGCCCGTCGAAGAGAAGGATACCGATGCTGGTTGGCAGATGACCCGCTTTGAGCCAACTCCCAAAATGAGCACCTATCTGCTTTGCTGTACGTATTTTGCTCAAGATCTTCACTCTTCTCATATATACCCTTCGTTTGTCTGTTTCCTGCTTCATTTTATTTTCCCAGATTTGCATTAGCGTATTGTATCGCTATATATATATATATATATATATATATATATATATATATGGCCTTTTTTCTCGCAGTCGTTGTGGGCAACTTCGATTATGTAGAAGCGAAGACATCGCGCTCGATTCGTGTTCGGGTCTATACTCCAGTTGGGAAAAAGGAATCGGGCGAGTTTGCGCTTAATATGGCCGTCAAAGCGCTTGACTTCTACGAAGATTATTTCAAGGTTAGACGTTGTTGGTTACTTTTCTGAGGAAAAATACTATTGAATATAAAGGGCATCGTTTAGAACATACGTTTAATGTGATTGATTACTCAAAATTATAAGAATTTTTTGGTGTTCAGCTATATTTTGCTATTTCTTCTCAGAGAGTCCCAGCTTCATGCACACAAAAGTTTACGTTCCGACGTTTGCCCAAGCAGACTGTCCGTATCACCTGAAAGGCTAGACAGTCATTTCCAACACATATTCAGCCCATGCAAGCTCTTTTACGGTCCCCAGTTGTACCCAGATGTCTCCGTGTAGGGCCAGTAGGCAACCGACGCCCGCCAGGAGCTGGTATCTGTTGGTATCTCGGACGGAATGGGCGCCGCTAGGAAAGGCTGCGGCTTCAGACATCGCACGGAACGATTATCTGCGGCAGGCGGTTGTAATGGCTCCTTACCGCTTTGCTCTCTTTTCACGAAATTATGAAGACGGCCTACCTGCCTGAAGAATGGACTCCTTTCAAGTGTTATACCGGAAGCAAAATAGATTTATTAACGCCTTCCTCGTACTGCGACGCAAAGAAGATTACAAAATCATATCTGCATCGACAGCGCAGATCGGCTGGAAGATTTCTTAGAAAGCGAAGGAAAACGACACTGACAGTTTGCGCTGTTCTTCTCAACAGCAATTAAATGGTCTTCCGAGGTAAACGATACTTTCTCGAAACAGCGCCACGAACGATAATCCTTGGGTATTTAGCCTCTGTAATCCTCCACGACGATGTAACGGGGCAGAGGCGGAAGGACGCGTAAGCAATCTGCCGGACGAAATCCAGTAGCGCCACTTGACAGTGAGTACACTTATGTATGCCGATGACCTTGTCCTCAACTTCCGGAGCCGATTTCACATTCAGCAATCGCTTGCATCACTGCAAAAGTTTGTTGATCTCGACTCTCTAGTGATAAATGTATCAATAACTATTAAAAACATCTCTTCCGGCGGAGGCACGCTGTCCGTAAAAGAATCATTTCGCTTGAGGTCAGCACTTATAATTGGTTCAGCATATTTCGTACCTTGGGGTAGTCTTCACTACGCAATAATTAAATTTAATACCAATACAATAGAACAAACCTATTTAGGAAAGAGTATCGCAAGTGCATTTTGTCATTTCATAGTATCCTAGAGCTTCATTGGTTATCGCTCACTATCGATGTCACTCTGTCTTTTTAATTTAAAGATTCTACCGATGTTGTTTACGGGATTCAGGTCATATGCCCCCACTTGCCCAAAGCAAACTTGACTGTACTCGATAAAATAAAAACCAGTGTTTTAAAAAAACTCGTGTTAGTAGTCCACCATATTAGCCACAACGGCTTATCTATGTTTTGGCCTCGACACCAGTGGAGGACCTCAAAACGCCTTACGCCTTCTGAGAATAGAGGCCTTTGACAATCATCCTGCTGAGTGGGAATATAAGTTTGCGGGTGTTATTTGTCGTTTCTATGAGACTAGAGCGATGACCACTAACTACTGGAAGGGTCTATGTTGAAAAATCAGCCACTTCGTCGCCAAATTTGCAATACATGGATTTCACATAAAGTTACATACACGAAATGTGTTTCACGAAATAAGAACCCACTGTAAATGCAAGCTATGTGGAGAATCGTGTAGTGGAACCACCTCCAACAGTGTACAAAAGCGATAGAAAATTTGTAAAACAAATGCAGGTTAATAAATATTTAGCTAATAATGCTTTGCAATAAAGAATGACGTTACAGTCCGGTGCCTTGATGTGTTTAGCACTGCTTAATTTCGCTCTCTACACTAGAGCCAAGTTTTGCATTGCTTCAAAGGAAGTAAACATTGCTTCTCTTTTACATTTCATGCGTAACTAAAGTACATCCTAAGTGGCTACATTTTTGGCTTTTCTTTATTTAGATTTTGAATATTTGTTGCATTTAATTCCACATGCTGCAGCTGTCCGTCATTTTTTCGATTTTGCTATATCTAGCAAATGTTTCATTCCTAGTTAGATCTGCCAGGTATTATAAACCGATTTCTCATTTCAACCTAATGTTGAATTTGACTTGAAAGACTCTAAATTTCAGCGTAGGCATGACCAGTAAAGTGAAAACTAATAAATTGCATATGTTTAAACTTGTTTTATGCGTAGATACCGTACCCGCTGAGTAAATCTGACCTGATTGCAATTCCCGACAGTAGTGTCGGCGCAATGGAAAATTGGGGTCTCATCACTTTTCGGTAAGTGGTATATAGGAACTCATTTTAAAATTATTTGCTTATATCTAAGAGATAACAATTGTCTCCTTATAAACGTATACACCGGATAAAATAATTGAAAACGTACCCTCCATGTTTAGGCGTGTCCTGTCTAGCAGAGTTACTGGCACAGAGGCGGCGTTACCCCACTGAATGTCCAAGGGTAGTCTCTGGTGCAGGTACTCGACAGCTTTTATGACCCCTGTTGAACGGTTGAGCGCCCTGCCGACACCTATTGACTACCGGCAGCAAAGCCAATAGGGCTTTAGTGCCTCGGTGACGCCTTCTTAACTTTGTGCTGATAAACCCTCCGTCTCAAAGGCCGCGGTCGGGTAACCGCGCTTACTCTACTACATCTAGTAGGCTTGCACCGATTAAAGTACCGAGGTCTGGGCAAAATACCGTGTAGAACGCTTCCGTCCTGGGCCGATGAGATTCCCCGCAAGACTACTCTGTACGACGGTTTGTCATCCGTGACGCCCCGTGTAGAGTCTTCTGCAGGAACCGGGCACTCCGCTTCTTTTGTGATGACTGCTGAGGGATTAACCGTCTGCACTTGTCGGAGGATCCAAGCCTCCATGATAATTTGGTTCTTTTCACGAAGCTAGGCTAAACGTGGGCATGAAGGGGAACCAACCGCGTGAAGCCCGTAGCAGTTGACACTCCTTGAGGGATTACGCCTTGGATTCTTGCTCTGAAACTCGTCAAGGCTGGGCAAACAGCCGATATGGACAGTCCTCTAAGAACTGAACAGTTGCAACAGACTTTTGGCGGTTTCCACACTGCTGACCTAGACGAGAATTCCGCCGTTCCCCCTTAATATATTGCTGCCGTTGCCGGCTTCGGTTATCGAAAGCTTTCTCCGTTTAGTTCCAGAGGCAGTATTGCTTCTAGGGGGAATGTCTAGCGCGGCTGGTAACCCGGCGACACCCGAAAGCATTTCACCACTATCTTCGGACGCATCCATCGTTGCGCTAGAGCTCGAGTCATCAACATGCCCAGCGAAAGTTGGCCCGCTACATGACGCGGTGTTGTCGACCACACGCGAATTGCACCGCAGGCTAGATATATATACATATTTTTTTTGACGTAGGGGATTTCGGAGCAGCTAGCGTGACTAGTGTAGGACTCACATGCACTAAAACTGTGTTCCTCCCCACCCCCCCCCCCAGGGGCGGCATTGCTTAGATATATCTAGGCTATTCGGGGGTTTCCTTCGATTGGCCTCACCCGACATCACAGCACGGTGATGCGGTGATGAAAACAAAAAGTGATATATATATATATATATATATCGCTGCTCTTGTCAACAAAATTATGAAGGCGCCTTACGTGCCTGAAGAATGGAAAGTCAGTCTTTCAAGTGTGATACGAGACGGATAATGTAATCTATTGACAATCTCTTAATCGTACCGTAGTATAGAAAGAATGTGTCAAACTTCTATCTGCATTGATGGCGCGTCGACTGGAAGATTTTTAAAAAGTACCGAACGATAGTCACGTCGTTAGTATATTATTATACATTATGTAGAGATGCAAAGAGTTTATAGCTGCTTTGTTTGGGCCCACGAAAGCCACCTAACAAAAAGTCGATTGCTTTTTGTTATAATTTGCCGGGCTATTACGCTGATTTTCTAACTAAGCTATGCACCTAATAACCTTTGGTAGGTAGCAGAAAACAATGCTAAGTTACACTATATGACGTCACTCGTCTATTTGATTTTGCAGCGAAACGTGCCTTCTGGTGGATCCCGTTCAGACGCCGGTACAGCGTAAAAGGGCCGTCACGGAAACTGTCGCTCATGAGCTGGCGCACATGTGGTTCGGCAACCTCGTAACTATGGTGAGTAGCCTTCTCACCTACGACCGGGTGCGGATGTCATACACTTGACGGGCTCTATGAATTAGAGCTATATGAAAATGCCCGTTTTCGCCCTGTTTGATCCACAAGTTAGTCAACGTCAGTAGTCTGCATAGGCAATAGTTATAAATCATTGTTAATTACTGTGTCGCTTTCAGGAGTGGTGGACCCATTTGTGGTTGAACGAAGGGTTTGCCACCTTTATGGCTACCCGATCCACAACTGATTTTGCTCCCGAATACGATCTTCCTACGCAGTTTGTCGCTAATATTCTTCACACTGCGCTTCAGGTAGGCAAATGTAACGCCGCATCACTGACGACCTTACTACTTTGTCGACAGACGTCTGTTATACGCTGCCTATTGATAATTAGAAGCATAAAAACAGGCGGTTCTGAGCTACAGTTAGCTTGTGAAAATAAAATCTGTAGTTTATATAAAATCTATATATGTACCTATTGCGCTATATTTTTGCATTGACCATAACCATTTTGGCATTTCAGTTGGATGCATTAGATAGTTCGCATCCGGTTGAGGTCGAGGTTTCCCATCCGGCCGAGGTGGAGGAAATTTTTGATGAAGTGTCGTATGACAAGGGAGCCTCCATCATCAACATGCTTCATAGCTACATTGGTGATGAGGTTTGTACAACGTAGAGACCAACCAAGCAAGTAGAGAAAAAACATTTTTTATTATATTAGTAATAGACACATTTTGATCTGCATTGCTGTGAATGATTCAATTATCATACTTGCATAACCCTCTTTTACATGTACGTTGGCATTTAACGTGGTAAAGCGGATACACATTCTAAGGTGCTTGGTGTTTTAACGAACTCTAAAGATTTGCCCCTTAAGAACAGTGTATGTGAAATAATAAGTATATAGCTAGATGCTTGCCCTGTCTTCATCATGCTTGTTTTCTTCGTATTTATATCAAGCTATGGGCATCCAACAAGCGTGCGATATCCGTTGCAGGACAATGGTATTTTTTGTGCTACAACAATATAATTTGCATGTGCTCGCATGCTCGCGACTTTTTAGCTAAGCAGCCAAGGTTTACTTTGAAGCGTTCTGTTATTTTGTCGAACTACAGCGGACTAAGCGCCGTATTCTGTTGAATGTTACTTATCGGTCATTTTTTTTACCGGAATCGAGCGCGTTCTATGTAAGAGAAAAAGACCCGCAGGAGACCCTCACACTTGTTCTAAACGATTTATGACAAGCCTACAGATAATATTCATGAGTGCACATCTTGGAGTCTTCGTGAGTGCGTCTATACATTTTATGGCCTAAGGGCATAATTATCCTCTCATCAAAAATATGTTCGCCTGACGCGTGGCTAAGGATATTCAAAACAGGACAACTGCACAGGCCCCGTCTGCGACTAGTCGTTCCTTACCCTTCATCACATTAATAAAGGAGAAATTTTATTTTTATTCAATGGGGATAAAATAAACAGAGACCATGATCGCGGCATTTTGCCGTCAAATACAATTTTGTAAATAGAGCCAGCAGCAACTTTCCAAGACAGGGTCCTGCCTGAACTTAGGTTTCGTAAACGCACCCGTCGGGAACAGCACTCTCCCGACGAGGGAACCTACAAAGAACGCATGTAAGATTCTCTAATTTGAATGCAGATTCCGTGCCGCTTTGTTCTTTCTTCAGCACAAACAAAAAACATGTATATTCGCAGAAAATCTATATCTGCCATAAGCATATATATATATGTATGGCGCTGCCTGGTTACACGTATATAAAAGGGCTAACGTGAGTGTTTTATTGACTTAATATGTTACAAATAAATATGATGTATGTTTAGGGTGTAACTTAAACATACGTAATGACTATTGACTGATTTTCCTGTTTTTATTATTATTATGGAGAAAGCGTTATTGGTTATATATCAATATATGTGCGTATTTGTTTACAGAACTTTCGGAAGGGCATGACGAGGTACCTTTCACGTCACGCGTATGCCAACACTGTTACTGAGGACTTGTGGGCAGCACTTGGCGAAGAATCTGGACAGCCCATCGCTGAAATCATGTCGCCTTGGGTGAAGGAAATGGGTTTTCCACTTATATCGGTTGGTATTACTGCTAGTACTGCCAGTGCTTCTAGATCTACTATATTTACTATGTTGTTTTTTTCATGTTCTTATATACATGTGGCGGCGTGGTCTAGGAAACGTACGCTAGTCGTGACCGTCATCTGCCAAGGTGTCGTTGGTTTGATCTCAGTTGATGAGTGAATTTTCTTTGAGCGTTACTCATTAAGAATAGATGATAAACCACACCGCTGAGAGTCAACGGCCGTGCTCATGTTACAAGGGCTGTTGGGGAAACCCTAGATAATGCAACATGCCTGCTTAAGCTGTCGCTGTAAGCGGTACGAATATAAAAGGGTAACATGTTTTTTTTTAAGTATTCATGCCATGCGAATAATAAATCCATCCATCCATAATTGTCTATATGTCTCGCAGTTAGTATTTACCAGAGTTTTACCCCAGTGCAACGGTATAATTATCCTGTTGTTGTCTCTGTAGGTAACAGTATCTAGTACTAGTTAATTAATGTTAGTACTAGTTAATGAGTTATTTTTGGCGTTGAGTTAATTTTTTTTGTATAACCTTTATTATGCGGCCATTACAATAAACATTTTACGTTACGCTAATATAAAATTGCATATAAAGGACATTGGTCAAATTGTAGTTTAATGAATGACACTTAAACATTATTTCATATTTGTATTAATAATGAAGATAATTTGAAATTCAATAAACGTTAGTGTACATGTTGGAGTATCGTGTATAGTGCCGACGAGGTGCCTAAATACAGAACTGAAATATACGTGCTTGACTACGTCAACTGTCGCAATGGCAACAGCTCGGTCACGCTTTTTGTGCGCTCTAGTATTATTATACTTTTTGACAAAAGTTACAACAAAGGAGAACCTAAATTGTGCACATGTGGTTAACGAAGTAAACTGCTGAAGGGTAAGTGTGTACGTTCACCTGTCCCGTCGTAGTTTCTCTAAAGTACGTTCACCTGCCCCGTCGTAGTTTCTCTAAAAATCTCTCGCAGCGCAACATGCGGCGGCGATTTTTTAACCAAATGCCCAGAACAACTTGCAATGGCTGCAGTTAATCTGCTCACACACATTGCTGTTTTCAAATTCCGGCTTCAAGTAGTCAGCTTCCTGATAACATTGTTGGATTGTGCCTGATTTGCCGGTATAAAGGTTAAACGCCGTGAGTCGGGACCAAACTGCATTTTGGAGTTGAAGCAGGAGAAGTTTTATTCATCGGCTTGCAAGGCTTCAAACAAGGCTACGTCACCGCTGTGGAAGGTATAGCAATGGAATATTTGGCATTTTCAAACATTTACGTGCATATCTTTATTGTCGGACTTCATTTGAAACGCGCCTCTAATTGAGGCATCCGTGTAAAGTATTGTTGAACTCGGTAGTCTAATATCTATACATATTATATTAAATGTTGTTTGTTTTACTTAAATTATGTGTAATATACATATCGTGTATATATAAGATTATTGTCTCAATCCTGTATCTTTTCCATTATTCTGGCAAGAGAAGTAGTGCAACGTTTTATGCTCCAGTGTTCTACACTCTACTGCGTGCACTTGGCACACCTCTGCAGACAGAACCGGCAAGTGCACGCCCCGTATTCCGTGCGAAAGGCGGCGTCTGAACATTCCAAGTAGTAGTAACCTAGTGCACTATGTACCTGGTGTATATGTGACAACTGTCATATGCAGGACCAGACCAAAGGTGCAAGCCATTAAATACGTTTAAACCAAGTCAATTGGTCATGCCTGTGGACACGCATATGCACACCCATGAGTTTGTATGCGCTTATGCAGTGGAGTTAATTACATTAGCCTTATGATGGGTGTCATATTTGTGTCGCGTACTTATGCATGGTCACGAAGTAGCATCGTCTAAAAAATTCTTTCAATATGATGCTATTATTATTATTATTATTATTATTATTATTATTCATTATTATTATTATTATTATTATTATTATTATTATTATTATTATTATTATTATTATTATTATTTTATTATTATTATTATTATTATTATTATTATTATTATTATTATTATTATTATTATTATTATTATTATTATTATTATTATGAAGTGTGTTAATTTGCTTTTTTGGTCTTATTAAATGGAAATCCTAACCGGATCTCTTTCGTGGGCGTAAATGTAGATGTTAGATTAATCGCTAAAAAGCTCAACTGGTAATCAGAAAATAATAAAAAATTGGTATGATTGAATTTACGCTAGGCAGTTTTTTTCGCGTCGTGCCGTTTCGAGATCGCGCGACTTATGACATCTAAGCGCAGGCCATCTTTGCCACATCTACCCGTCGACTACATCGACATGATTCTCAAATAAATGTTCTAACAGTTGAGGCTTGTGTTACCGTTACGTAGGTCCCTCTTGTCATCGGAGCAGAAGGTCTAAAGTCAACGAGGGTGCTGCTCGACTCTGCTCAGCAAGAGTTCGAGATTGCTGGTGGAGCAAAAGCGACCTGGATCAACGTAAGTCGAACGTAAAGGTGATGCCAAATACAGTAAAGCGACAGCATTTATCGGCGGTTACTTTATCGTAAAGCTCAATTTATTCAGATAAGATTCTAATATAATTAGTAGACATGCGTAATGATGGCTGCTAGTAGCAAAAGTGTATCATGTAGCCTTGTCAAGATTCACCAGATTCACCTGGAATGTGGTACACTTTAACTCAGGAGTGCGTGGGTTCCATTCCACCATACAAGCCCTGTCTTTTGCAATCTGTGTACGCGTGGGTACACGCAATTGATAGCAAATACTAGTTGGACTGGAATTGCGTCGCCTCATAATAGTTATCAATACTATTTTTTTTTTCTAAAAAGTATTACTCTGTTTGGTAGTTCTCCACGTTTCCCCGCCTAAGTATCCACCCTAGCTATATTCAGCTTTTCGTCCAGCAGTTGTGATTTAGATGCTACTTTAAATGATAGATAGATAAATGGTGATTAATGCAAGACCTTGTTCTGCACTGAAACATACCTGATTGCAGTTAAACGTATCTGATTTTTTTTTACGATTACCATATCTTATACGAAGCATATACGAGCCCTTGCTCCACGCTGTCCTGTTCCATATGGTACCCACTCTACTCGCCGTCTTAGGGTGATGTTGCGCTGCCGCCCGTCTCCTTCTTGAGTGTGGGGTCTTCCCACAGATGGCGGCGGTCTTCCACCTTCAGAGCCCAAGGAATCGATCCGGCGAGTAGAAGCGCCGCCGATGTGCTCACCGTCCGGTACGCCCTGGTTAAGGGCTTCGATCCGTTAAGCCGGTACGACGACTCTGTTTCGTGGTGGTTTTTAAAGTGTCGGTGGGCCAGGCCGGAGTGGGGAGGAACACGGTTTTAGTGGGTGTGAGTCCTACACTAATCACGCAAGCTGCTCGTGACGCATGTGCATTAGCATTTCCGAAACCTCACGAATAAAAAAAAGGCCGGAGCACCGTACAGGGCGACCGACTCAGCCATGGACATGGTGATGCATCACTTGGAGTGTCGGGATTCAAAGATGTGGCAATTTTAAGGGCTCTTTCCGTTGCCCAGTGCAAGTGAGAGGTGCCTGAAAGACCCAGATCCTGAAGTAGTTTAGCCTGTTAACAGTGCTGACCTTTTCATTGTTGAGACGCGGGTGAAGAGCGGGGCAATTCCTCTGGCCCTCAAAAAATGCATTGCTTTTGGCCGAGCTTAAGGCAAGCCCCGCTTTCCGCATCTAGTTGGCGATGTGATCGCCTTGTTAGTGCACCTCTCCAGCAACTCCAGTGTCCGGGCCTGAACAGTAAGCACGAGGTCGTCAGCGCAAGCAAGGCGGCCGGCTCCGAGGCGACGGTCAGCACATTGTCTTAATCTATGTTCCACGGCCAAGCAACTCTGCAGTCATATTAAAGGTCGTTCTTTCCAAGTGGATTGTCCGGTTATGAAGGCTGAGAGATTCTTTGTCCTGTCATACTATCTAGTTTAGGATGCAGGGGGTGCTCGGTGTCTGCTCGGCGCGTCATTGTTAGGTTGATGCACGAGGAGCGTCCACCTCTGTCGCAGGGGGGAGGACCACTGCTAAGATAAGACGCTAAGATCCTCTGCCGCCATCCATTGGAGGACTGCGAGTTCTTTCCGGCTGGTCTAGGCTGAGCCCCATGTGTTGGCGGCAACGTAAAAATCTCCGGTCGTGACTAAAACTTGTGATTTCGCCAATAAGAGAAAGATACGCCACATGCGAATTTGCTAAAACGTCACGTAGAACGCTACGGTTGCAACAACAAGAGTAAAATGTCCAATGTAAGCCATGTTGATACAGGCAAAATCAAGTCCGTATACCAAGATCGCATGACACACCTGCCAATTTGATCTCTTTCCAGTACTATACAATATAATATAATATTGCCAATGTTGTTCATTACAGGCATTGATATGTTAGACGTAAGTAAATTTGTCCATCTTCATGTACTTGCCGGACCATTAAATAGATAATCTATTACTGATCCTAATTGTGATTTGTTGTCACGCTCTTAGGTAAACTTTGGAGCAAGCGGTGTCTACCGTGTTCGGTACGAGAGGACTATGTTCGACGGCCTTATCTCGGCTATTCGAGGTCAGGTGTTATCGCCACTAGATCGATTCATGCTCCACTCCGACACCTTTGCCATGGTAAGCGACCTTTGTATTAGATTAACTTTTTTAGCGATATATATATATATATATATATATATATATATATATATATATATATATATATATATATATATATATATATACAATTACTCCACTTTGCAGTCCATTAGCTACATATTTAAACATGGTCTGGTCAGTCCCGAGATAACACAACCTTTCATACAGTTATAGATCACCTCGATTGTGTAACCTTTGTATTGGCACAAGAGATACGCTTTCATGAGAAATATTACATTTTCGTCTGATAAATTTGGCCTGTACGCTCTCAATGGCACTTACATCTTTTATCATATAAAGAAGCAAAATCTGGCTGCAGTAAACAAATTTGGGTAGAACTGGACTTTTGTACAAATTCACATAGAAATCAGGGATTTTTAAAATGAAACATCTTAATAGGGTATTACATAATTGTGAACCAGAAATGACAATGGCAGTCATATGTTTAAAAAAACCTAGCTTCCTAGAGTCACAATCACACCGAGATCACGAAAATATTCAGCTTCCGGAATTGTATCGTTACTGAGTGTATACAGTGGCGAGCTGCCATCTGATGACACCACGGCACATTTAGGCACATATGTTTGCATCCTATTTTCACAGCACCAGCTTACAGTTTTTTGAATTGCTAGAATAAAACTTGTGGGGCTGTCGACTGCTGAGCATATTTTTAACTTGTCCACAAATGATGAGTGACACCATCTGGAATCAATTTATGCACGACGCTTGCGGCACCACCGACCATGACAATAAGTGTTCGCTCGGTAATGTATGCTGACATCCATTGACGAGTTGCAGAATCAGTGACAATACTTTCTAATTTTTGTATCATCAGTTTAGGATTTACATTGTCAAATGCCTTTGAAAAATCAAAATATATGCAAAAAAAATTTCTACGATTATTTATGTGCACGCTCCAATCGTAAATCATAGGTATAAGTTATGTTCCTCAGCAACGGCCCCTGGCGAACCCATGTTGATTTATGCCAATCAATTCGTTACACACTAAACAGTTTTCAATGTGATCAACGATCAACTTCTCCATTAAAATACACGCGATGATTAGTTGAGCTACCTGTCGACAGTTATCCACTGAATCCTTAGTCTATTTTTTTTAAATCCAGGCTTTACAGTTAACCTCCGAAATAACGAAGGAACTTGCCCATCACAAAACGATTTCTGGAAAATGTACAACAATGTTTCAGCGATAAAATGATCAGTGTGTTTTTATAAAATGTGTGATATATCCTCTGGTGCAAAGCTGCATTTGTTCTTAAGTGTTTTAATCTGGTTTAATTATGTCCTCGATTGAAATTAAAAGATGCCAATATTTCACATCCGAATGTAATTAAACCATACATCAGGTCCGTTGATTCTTCGTGGAACTCTTCGCCAGAATGTGTTGTTTATCTTCACCGAGTATGCAACCTCCAGTGATCTAACATTTACTCCACTTCGCAGTCCATTAGCTACATATTTAAACACGGTCTGGTCAGTCCTGAGATAACACAACTTTTCATACAGCTTAAACCAAACATAACTTGTTTGGTTATGTCGTCCTTCTATATGCGCGCGATTTGTTTGTGACGGCGGTTGATCATCCGAAAGTATATATACAGAGGAGAACAATTTGGAGAATGCCGCCGATTTACTCCGGTCATTGTTAATGAGCATATTGTCGACTTTCAGTAGAGGGTTTCTTTACGACATTGGAGTCTCTTATGCGTGTAGCGATAAAATTATTTAGAATCTTAAACATTTAATTGTGACCTTTCGAGAATTCTCAACGTTGTGGAGGTTTTCCTGAGTTTCACTGAGATGCTTTTAGTCGCATCCTCAACCATAAGCTCCTCTAACCGCCGAACATGATTTCCAAGGATCATCATGTTAGGATTGATATTATTATTTTGCTGGGGCGTAAATACCTCGAAATGAAAGTGTATATAATCACCAAATATATTGTACATCTCCTCAATGTCAAATTCTTCAAATAATGTTGTCTAATTTTTGCTCGCAATATTTGTGCAGATTAACTCGTAATCAGCTTTGCAGAAGTTGACCTCGTCACCTGGTTCTGGAAACGAGAAACTGAGAGCTTGATGATTAGCAGCAATAGATGGGGGGGGGGGGGTTACGACAGCTGATTCGGTGACGAGCTCCCTCTCAGATGTAATAAGCAAGTCCAGAATCTTTTTGCCCCTTGTGAAATGCCTAACAAGTTGATCTAAGTTATTAATGATGCAAAAGTTGGTAAAAGCCCTCTCCGGCCGGTTTTAGCATGCGTAACACTAGTCAGTGTTAAACATGTTGAAACCGTTAACAACACAAACAGGACAATCGACATCAAGACAGATTTCCAGAACTTCTATTCTTCTTATCTTTTCGATACGATTCTTTCTTCGGGCGCCGGAGTCCGCATTAGTGATATAACAGCACATAATTGGAAAGATAATATGATTATACTGCAAGTCCACCGCTACGGTTTCCAGGCCTGTGGGTATCTCAACTCGGCGACAGTTTAGTCTTATGAATGTCAAAATATTCACACCTCTACTCCTGGATCTTCGATCCATTCGATGCACCGAGTATCTGTAACAAGTGAAACTTCTCTGTTACTGATTGCACTAGTAAGCCAGGTCTCTGAAATAGAAGTAGCATTGATGTTGTTTATTTAACAATAATCTGCAAAAGCACCAATAACATCTGAGTGGCTAACGAGTGGGCATTCAGATAAAAAAAAAATGTTTATGTATTATTCGATGTAGCTCAAAAAGTAAGACAACCCTTTGAGTTAATTGTTGCGTATACAAAGAGTCAATTGAACCAAAATAGCGTTACTATTCTTATGGTACTTCACTTCGCGTAACTATTCGAATATCTGCTTCACTCTTCAAGTTTAAATATATGTATATCTCAATGTGGTTAATTTTGTCCACTAAAATACCGTCAAGCCGAACGAGAATCACTTGCTGTTTTCTAGAAAATAATAATGTCAGCATTTATCTACTTAAGATGTTGATGTGATGACATACCACACATGACCCAGGTATGTATTTTAAGAGATTAGCAGGCTTTTAGTGGTTTTGAGGGTCCCATACTACCCAGGCTTCTGTTTGTTATATTGTTATATCTTGTGGTTAGATCTTTGGCTATAAATATTTAGCCTATAGTCTGCTATACAGTTCTCCTTATATAGAGCGAGAGAAAGTAAAAGATAAACAATATACGAAAACAGACCAGGACTAAACAAAGATTACTTTTCTTAAAGACTACGTTAGCCCGAAATAAATGTAAACCACTGTCTCAACCCACATGATTTTCCAGTTGCGTCGTAATAGGTTTTAATCATATTAATAATCAAATCTTCATATTTCGGCATGTGTGCTATATATATATATATATATATATATATATATATATATATATAAATAGTTTATTTTCTTGCCATTCTCAAGTATCAGTTAGTTGTCACTGTTAACACCGCAAGAGTTAATATTAGTTGCGAGCTACATACTAGATTCGAAGGTATCGTCTCTGCTGGTTGTTTGCCGCCTGTGTGTCCCGATTTAGGCCTGATAAATTGATAACTAGTTTCCAAGAGACATGTCCCAATGTTGTTCGGACAGCTGAAAGGATCCGATAAGTACCTAATTTTTCTTCACTGGCTGGCTGCTTAGTTATTGTTTGGCTGAAGACGACGGGACGTAGTTTGCGATATTCCCCGTTTCTTGGCGGGTTAGGTTTCGAGTTAGGCTTGTTAGTCGAGGTACTTCGAGTCAAAATACGCGTATGTTCTAACAGGCCTATATGTGTGCTGTTTGTCAAAACGACAATTGGCGGAATTAGGTGAGAGCCGGCTACGCCTCGACAAAGGATCTTCTCGCGTTGACCCAGGCCTATTCCGACGAGACGAACGTCGTCGTTTGGGACTCTGTGTCAACGTTCATGGATGACCTCAGTCGGCTAATCGATGAGGACGCCGCCCTCATCGAGAAACTTCATTGCTTCGGTCGCCAGCTCTACGCAAAGATTTTTCAGCAACTCGGATGGGACGCAAAGTCCGACGACAGTACGTACACCAGTAACCACGAGTTGCATTACTGTTCTGTGTTTGATACATTGCCGAGATTGTTTTTTAGCAGTGTGCTCGTATATATATATATATATATATATATATATATAATTTTTTTTTGTGTTTAATATGACTGATAGTCTACGTGTTCTACGTCTGCTTCTGTTGACGTGATTCATTTATCTAGTTGAAGCAGGACATCGCAAGGCAATTTGCAACAGTAAAAGCGAAAACGGAGGGGCTTCGAGTGGGGTGCAAAGTACACCTAAACGTGTACCAGTTGGTCGGAGTTTCTACTTCGTTTAGCCTGACAGGCGGTTGTGTTCGATTTCAAACGTCATTGTAGAGGGTATCTTAGCGTAAAGCAATGGCGTGACGCCAGCTGACTCTGTGGACGAAGCAGGAAGACGTCGACTCCCACTCAGAAGTTCAGGTTCAAGGCGAGCCTATGCCGCATTTGTTAAACTATTTTTAAGATGTGTAATCATTTGTGATTGTGCAGTTAAAATAGTTCGTCGTGACGTATCGTCGTTCGCCGAGACATGCATGCAGACCCTGGGGGCAAGCCTCCCCTACGCCTAGTCTAGATATAAGTAGACCTCGAAGCAATATTAACACTGATGACAACCGAAGTTCGAATGATATTGAAGGGACTTTAACAATGGGCATAGCTTCAGCTTCCACTGCGAGGAATGGCTGTAGTCCCGGTGCAAAGTGGAGGAAAAACTCGAACAACAGTGGTAGTGCAGATGATCAGGGATCCGTGACGGTCCAGAAGAATTCAACTCGTCGAACTGGAACTTCGCCGGAACAGAAGCAGCTGGAGAAACTGAAAGGGTGCATTCAAACTTCTGGTTCAATGCGTACATTCGAGGTTATCATAGGCAAGAAACAAACAGAGTAGTATAGTACTGAATTTGCGGAAGAAGAAGTTCTCCAGTGAAGATGTTCAAGCTTGTTTTGAATAAGATGTTTTCTTAATAAAGAATTTGCGTTGGTGGTGAAGGTATTATAGTTAGGGCCCCAGCTATCGATACAGCCAAATAAATTCACGCGATGCTGATAATAAGCGATATACCAGCGACGGCGCCTTGTACATCAATTTCGAGAATACACGCACGCATCCACAACGTATTCACGATTTTCACAGAAAGTGAAATTCTTTCGGAACTCTCTGCGTCTGGTGTGACTGAAGTTCGCAGTTTATACACTGCCACTTGCATACGAAAAAGACGCTCACGAAAGTAGTTCTAACTTTCGCAGCCATCTGTTTTGCTATTTATAGGCTACAAGGTGCACAATGTAGATATGGAAGCGGACCAGCAAATGTTCTGTTTGAAATGCCAACGCACAGGTCAATGATCAAGGCGGCTGATTACACCAATACCGTTAGGTGTTTGAACTGTAAAGGTGCTCACGCAGCAGGGTCATCTAATTGCCCGAGACGTAGTTATTTCTTCCAGAGCCTTTGTTACCTCTTTGCAAAGGCGCTAAAAAGTCAAGTCGGCATGTAGGAAATTATCCGTCGACGCGTTCGACGTTACCGAATACTTGCTTTCAAGTCGGGCCCCAAGTCTGCTCACACGGCTTTTTTATATAGGAGGTTTGGAAACGTTAATGCACTCTGGGTATTGGCCACCAACAGCACCTAGTGTGGGACCTTCACCCACTAAAAACCTCCATCCTCCTTAACTTCCCCCCGCAGGGAACGGATTTGTGTGGCACTATTTCGAGATCGTGGGAGGGGAGCCTCGTGCTCCACCGGCTCTTATGGTTCTCGTCGTGTCCACAGCTCACAAACCCGAGGGGATGCGCCGAGCCATTCTACGGAGGGCTGGGTTGCCATAGCCTCCTGCGGGGTACCCTCATGTTGACCACTTAATTGCCTGCGTGCCTCCGTCTCGCGCATAATAGAGTCTAAGAAATAGACGCCTGCCGCAACAATGTCTTGTATCGATCTCCCTGCATTGCAATGCGTCGAGCTTCTGCGGATCAGTCAAGCCCGGTGGCATAGTGTATTCGCCTGCGCGTCGCGACCGGAGAAGACGCATAGGTGCGCGGGTTCGAGCCCCACCTTTGCACATTTGTATGTGCAATAAAAGGAGTTTTCTGTAAGCTCTATTTGATATAATTGCTGAGACATATTAATTTTAGGCAGCCAGGATCGTGATCCAACTTGCCTGTAAAAACCGAACTCACTCGTCTACCATTCTCACTCGCGACTCCCAGCACACCGACGAACTTGAGGTGGACTGATTCCTCCACCGAGGCGCCCCCTGCGGATAGCTTCCATGTATCAAGAGACATTATGTACCGCGTAGGAGGAAGCTTTTTGAGAGACTCCACTGCGGGTCTTGACTTTACCTTCGGACCAAGGCTTCTTCCCAAGGTTTACTTTATCGGGAAATGGGTAGGAGAGCTGAGGCTTTGGCCGATGATCTTGCAAAGCTCATCTGGTTTTTTTACGGGGCGAGCCGCCAACGGGCATTTTGCCTATAATTTTTGGAGCGAGGTTATTTACTTTAATCCGCTCTATCGCGTGCTCATCTAGTCCACGTAGGATAGCAGCGAAGATTGCCTGCTAAAGGAATGCTTTCACCACGTTATACTTTTAGAGTCGGGTCTGCAGCAGCAAAACCCATTAGATCCCCCTCTGTTTTGTCTTGTTATCAAGAAGTTGATAGGCTCTCGAGTTCCCACTTTGCATGGTTCTTGGATGATGGGGTGTTAGCTGGTGACCCCTTAACGGTTGCTCGTTATATTCAGAAGGTAGGGGTTTTGCAACGAAGGGCGGTTATGCCCTAATCGACAAAATGCGAACGAATTTTGTCGGGATTATCAATATCTGACTCCTTAATCAGATTGGCAACCGACTTTTTTCCAGGACAAATTAGACGAACCCCAACTTCCTAGGCGCGCCACTTCTTGATGACGGGAAGAAAATTCAAATATATGCTTGGGTGGAGAAGTTAAAGTCATCTTTAAGTCACTTAAGTCTCCTGAGTACACATAGAAGCTTGTTTCATTTAAGGATTTAGGTTTAAGTATTTCCATTGGAACCCTCTTAGAGAACTTTGACGTTAGAGAGGAATCCACTTTTGAGTTTTTAGGTTTTCCTGACATATATACGCCAATACTACTGTAAATTGTTTTTGGTACAATTTGTTTGTGCAATTGCTTTCGCGATTAATAAACTTTGTAAGATAATAAGTTGTTTTATAGCGACCACTTTTATAGATTTCTATTCTCATCGAATATAAGCCCCGTTGCATCATGAATTAAGTGCCGCAACTTTTCGGAGTTGCTATTGTGACGTCATCGGTGACCAAGGGACGTCACCAATGAGGATCCGTGTCCCTTTTAGCAGGAGCCGGCTAGAGGGCTCATAAGCGAGCCCGTCTAGTACTAAATATGATTGTTAGCTTCCTACATTGTTGTTTAGCACTCTCGTTAGGGTAAAGCTATTTAGTTTGCATTCTTGCCTCTATGTCCACCCAGAGCCCACCACACCGGTGTTGCGCTCTCAAGTGCTAAGGCAGATGATAGCGTTCGGGGACAAGGAAGTCCTCGACGAGGCCCGACGCCGATTTGAGGAACACGTGGCCGGGAAATGTCTGCTGCCAGCTGATATTCGCTCGTGCGTCTACAAAGCGGTCGCCCAGCAGGCGCATACCCAACCTGCTCTCTGGGATCAACTCCTCCAGCTCCATCGAACGGCCGACATGCAAGAGGAATCTAATCGAATTGTAGTCGCGCTTGGTGCGGCGCGCAGTAAAGATCTTCTTGTTAAGGTAAATTCGATGCATTAATGCCTCATTTTAACATATTAATTACATAAGTGGGCTTAAATATTTAGTTAAACCCTATTCAGCGGTTGCAGAAGTCCTCTAAACTGGATCTCTTGCGTCTTTGTCGTGTGTATTATTGTGTATAATCCAGAGCGATGCTGTTTATTTCCATAATAACCCTGTTACCGCGCTTGTAATCGTAACGCGGGTGGAGAATGCGTTTAGACAAATATTGTGCGTCTTCCTCTACATACGAGGAAATTAGAAACACTTGATCTTAGTACTATGCAAGCTGTCTTCATTACATTGGCATATTTTCTGGGTGTATTGTTTCTATCTTCCTGACTTTTATGTAGGTCCTGGATATGGCAGAATCGAGTTCCGTGCGCAGCCAGGATGTACCTACGGTATTGGCATCGGTTGCCAGTTCAACGATTGGACGAAATCTTGCCTGGTCGCACTTCAAGACAAATTTCAACAAGTAAAGACAGTATATATATATATATATATTGCATGTCAAACTATGCTACAGTTGTGAGGCCACACAGATGATGGCACTTCCTTTTAAGAATTTCGTTACTCCATGGCGCCTAAAATAGATGCCGCCTTCCCTCTGCAAACGGTCTAACGCTTGCCTCAAGAATTGACTGTCTCTTCGACTGCTCGTGACCTCCTGAATTCGCTTACTTAATTCCATGAGGAATACTTCGATTTTCTTGCTGGTCCTATTGTCTCCATGAATATTCTTGCTTCCAGTCTTGCGAATTTATTTCGTTAAGAGCTGTAAGACTTGCACCATAGAATACTGGTAGACAAAACTTATATATATGTATATATACATATATATATATATATACCCCGTCATTCTTACGTTTATATATTTCGTGAATATCATATATATACTTAGATAATGCGTTTCATTGTCTTACAGACCCAATCAAAGGGACTTTTTCATGTTCTTGAGAGTAAAGTTGGTCTTTTAATTGTGATGGGATTTTTTACAGGTACCTCGACATCTATAAGCCGGGCTTTATGTTACGTGCGTTAATGAATGGCGTATGTAGCGGTTTCCACTCTCTGGAAAAGGCCAGAGAAGTGCAGACGTTCTTTCAAAAGGTAAGCGATGATCACATATTGGAAATCATCCATGCCTCCTTTGCCCGTCATTCTTACGTTCAACCGTTCCTTAGCGAGCACAGTAATGTATTTATGGGTAACGAAAGCACTACAGCCTTTTTCCTGCAAGCGGAACACTTAAAATATGCTCGGCTATGATATGGAGTTGTTCCATAAGTTGTATCGCCAAAGTACCATAATTAGGCGAGCTGATTATGTAGAGGAAAACTAGATGGTCCGACGCTAATGAAATCTAGCTTTAGCTTTTCATTCTGACGACGCAGCTGTTAGATTGTACCTGCCTGTTAGATAGCAAAAACTCATCATCTAACTTTGCCGTGTATTATCTCGTCTAATATGTGTTAAACGCAATGCATGGCGAGTGTCATTGCTCCGGTCTTTGTAGAATTAGGCTGCAGGAAATTCGATATAATAAAATTGTCTTCTTTAACTATACACTTGCTTCATAAAAGCTTGTTGAACAGAGGTAGAACGTGTAATTTGTTGCCACCTTGAGCCCATGTTATGTTTGTCTTTTGTTTCCTTGGTTAACAACCAACAAATGTGAAGCGTGCACGTGTGTACCAAGGTTTTTGTCAACTTAGTATAATAACAATAATAATTATTAAAACGGATCTTAAGTAACGGAAAAGGCTGCATCTCTGTTTCAAATTATTTTCTAAATATGTTTTTGTAATAGGGTTTAATTACGTAAAATATTAACGAAGTGAGCTCTAGCCTAGACTATTTTTGCTGTCTGGGCAAATATGTGCTTGTGTATATGTGCATCTTCTTGTGACCTACTCGTGATGTGGCTGAAATGCTTGCAGCACTTAACAAGCTCGGAACGTACCGTTCGCCAGACTGTGGAGAAAATCGAGATTAATGCAAACTGGCTATCACGGAATGACCAACAGATCCGAGACTTCCTCAATAACATCGCCCGATAGCGAGCCACATTAACAATTGTCTGTGGTTCCTGTCAGCAAGAAGATAGAGATTCGATAAGTTCTCTTTGTCCATATTCATCCATATGATACGGTGATGTGTCTATTTGGAAGGACGTGTGAGCACGAAATAAAAGCCTTTACTCATATATGTTGTATTTTTTTCTTATATATATATATATATATATACACCTAATAATTAACATATACCAAATGTATTATACGGAAAATAAACTTTTATAATATATATATATATATATATATATATTCATATATATACTCTACGCAAGCTAGTGAAGTGTCTTCCATTGTGCAGAATTTTTCTCACGAACACGCCGGTATAATCGGTTCCTTTGTGCGTTGAGTGAATCTCCCGGAAACGTAGATTTCGCACAACTATGTACGAGAAAAAAGGCAGAATTCGTCCCGTAGGGGCATATACTGACACGTGACTGGTGGTTGCAAACCCGGTATGGCGTGAATTCTTCGCTCGAGACAGTATTATTAAAAAGGCTGTGGTGATAAACAGCTATGGACTATCAAAAAAGTCCAACATTTTTAAAAAAAAAGCAGAATTACTACTTTTATAAATTTAACTCTCTCTCTCCTAAACAAGACGTTTCCGCGTCCTCCTTCCACTGGGAATTTTTTTTTTGCCGAGGTCTACCAAACTTCGAAATAAGTACATAACGATATGAATGACCCTGTATATACATAGAGAGAGAGGGCGCTAGGTGGAGAGAGAAAGAGAGTTGTACCTCGCTCAACCTCCCTCCAGCTTCCACTGCTGACCTTTTTAAGACTGTCATATTCACTGTTTTCCCGACCAGTTAAGTGTGATCTAGACTCCACTTGCCGGCCAAGCACTAAAGTAGAGTGAAAGAATATCAATGAACGCTCAGGTCTTTTTTGGTTTCCCACGCCACCACTTCTCAGGTCTCGTCCATGCCGATTTTCTGCACATGATTAGATCTATGAACGCACAGATATTGTTGTGGCTTACTACGTTTGGCCTATAGAACCTCGCGTAGCTTCATTCCCACGGAGATTTTGTTTCCTTTTGTCCCTGCCGTCGGTAGATTGTCACGTCGGGCTACTAACTATATTTGAAGTCTCTTCTTTCCACCTAACACTTTCAAGTCAAATATGGTTAAGGTGTCAAAAGAGCGATATATTGTACACACACTCCTGCCACAGCAGTGCTATCGCACTAGCCACAGTGAGTGTACCTCACCAGCCCGAACTAGCGGGCCGGCAGGTGCCCCAGTGCGACCCGCTTTCACGGGCCGGAAAGGGGCTACTACAGTAGTTCTATCTTAAGATGGCGACTCGTTACCTCGTGATTCGGCGTTACATTCCACCATATACGCGCAGTCATTTTCAGGAGGCTAGACCCACACAAGGACAGGGTCCACCGCTGCAAAAGGCCGCAGCGGACCTCAGACGGCCCGACCGCAGGAGGGTTTGATTCATGTATGTAGTGGTCACTCAGTCGTTATGCCTGTTGAGCAACGACAACAGGTATCCGGCCTACATCACATAAAAAAATTAGCGTTAACCAATCAGACCGGAGTTCAGTGGCAGTCACCGATTCGATAAATGAGATCCCGGAACGACATTGAAAAGATGAAAACAAGAATGAAATAGTAATAAGAACATGAGTCACACACGAAATTCCTTTTCGGTATTTAACACTGATATACATAAGTAGCACTTTCAAATCAAGGCCACTGCTTGAATACTGAGAAATATTTCTCCAAATGAGTTAGGCTAACCGGTTGACCTTTTGGGTAGAGTAGTTTTTAAGACAGGCACAAAGTTCAGTCAGAGCCTTGTTGAGGCCGACTCGGGCCTCTACATTAAATTTTTTTAGGCAAGACTGGAGGCACTAGCGGTTGACGCATACTTTCTAGACTAACGCACACCTTGAAGGTTACTCTAATTAATCTCATAACTAAAGTTATGAGCTGAGAGGAGTAGCTGTGGGCGTCTCCGGTTAATGCTACAGTGGTCTCCAGCTTGGTTCACCACCCTCAACACGCGTCGTTTCGGCCGTTCTTTCCTATATTATGTCTTCAGGCGCATTTTTAAACTCTCTTGTCTGCTTCTCTCATCTCTCGTCGCCGTCGGTGGTCGGCCATTTGTCAGTTTCACTATTTTTTCCCTGCAGTTCTTTTTAATCATCAATTCATATTACAATCATGTGAAAGTAAACGTGTTAATACGGTGTAAGTAAACGTGTTAACTTTCATACTTCAGTCATACTGAGTTATTTCTTATGATCCGCCAAGCTCCCTTTTTCTGATATCGTATCGATTGTTGAAGAATGTGGCTTTTTGCACAGTTGACTCGCCGGTCCAAAATAGTCCTTATTTTGAATATATTTGCCGCAAACTTTCGAGAGTGGGCCAGAATCTTACTTTACGCATATAATGTGGTCACCTGCGGTTGCAGCTTTTTCAGGTTGAAACAAGCCCGACTAGTTACGTTCAAGGATGAGAAGGGCTTAAAGGCTAATTGGGGAAGAAAATAACTGATTATTTTCAAATTAATAACAAATCTGGGAAACGGAAATATTTATAATTAAACTTACATGCCTAGGGATCACCTTTCAATAAGCGGCATCAGTTTTTGAACATACAGCAAGGGAAGGGTCAGGAATGTCACCATCGCAGCTGTGGTAATTAAATGCTCACATGTGCCCTCGCTTTTCTGTAATTGTGGGTGCTTAGTCACACATAGTAATAAGTTCGCCACGTATACACCAGGTACATAGTGCATGGTTATCACTACCTGGTATGTTCAAACGTAACCTTTCACGAGGAGTACGAGTTGTGCACCTGCCGGTTCTGCCTGCAGAGGTGTGCCAAGTACCATGCAGTGGAATGCACAGCGCTGGACCGAAAATCGCTGCACTACTTCTCTCGTCGGAAGCGTGAAGAAGATAGAGCAACATAAAGAAACATTTTTGAAATGTATATTATACTCAATTTGAGTGAAATAAACATAATTGTAAAAAAAGTAATAAGTTTGGGGGCTGATGAGAAGCAGTTCTACGTAAGAATAATCCCTCATTTGCCGCTGTCGATTACCTGATTAATATGTATCTAACGCTGTTTGCCAATTGACAACAATAGATTTTGGATTTATATGGGGGTCATAATAATGAGGTAACCAAGCGAAACCGATACGTACTGTTGGTAGAAATCTCCAAGAAGGCAGGCGAAATATCCCACGGCTGCCTTTTAAAGTGATTTGTTCTCGAGACTCGCCGCAGGTGATGAGGCTTGTGTACGGTTTATGACCCAGGTTAGGTGAACCCAGGATTATAACAGTGTTCTCACATAGAAATTTTAAAACGTTGCTAGATCCCCACTTGATATACCTTTCAGTAGATACATCCCAATTTGATAAAGCGCTGCTGAAGGATTTTACTAGTCTCACTACTTCAGTGTCACTTTAGCGCCACAGTCAGGAGGTACTAGTGGCCTATTGTGTGTCTCAAGGATTCGAGTTTGATAAAAGCGGCGCTCGCTTGCGAATACATACATCGCATTATCGCATTATCTGAGGTCACTGTACTACAAGGCTCTGCTTGGTGCCTACTAGGCTTAAATTGTGGTTCGCAACAAGCCGCCTTGTGGTGCAGTTACCTCGGACGTGATAACGCGAAGTACGTACACCCGCAAGCGAACGCCGCTTTCATCAAACTCGAACACCTTGAGGCGTCCAATAAGCCACAACTATTTCCTGACTGCGGTGCACGGCGAAACGAGAAAGCAAATATGTGCGCCTTAATTGCAATGAAGGCCAACAATAAATGCACAGAAGTGCGTACCTAATATTATTTGTAATTAAATAATAAAGGTAATAAATTTGTAATATATGTAACTCTAATAAAGGAGGATGTTAATAATACGTGCAACAACTCAGTTACTTATTGACGCTCCTTGTTGTTCACTTGTTGAGACATCAATGACATATCTCGACTGACCGCAGGGTGGTGTGTATGCAATCATAATTTGACCGCAGTTATAGAATGCTATTCCAGGAAACACTCGTATACGAGCGCCATATACACAACGGGCCTTTGCTATAAGCTTCTGCATTTGAGGTCGAGCTCGAAAAGCAAAACTTTTCGAAGTAACATTTTTGTTTCATATAACATGCATATTCATTTAACATATATTCAGTACAAAACATGTCTCGACGCTTGCAATGGGCCTTAAGGCCTGTGGCACGGACGTCGAACGCATATACCCTCTTGTCATTCTGAGGGAAGGGGGGGGGGGGGGACGTCAACGTAACGCCGAGCCTGAAGGTGGCGGGGAGGTATTCGGAGTTCCACGCTAGTCACGTCGACTGATGGCTGATGACGCATGCGCACCATACATTTCCGAAACCCTCCAGACAACAATAACAACAGCAACAAATAGAGCAAAGCACATACAATAACATATACATATACAATAGTTGGCACATGCTCAAAATGCTCTAACATAATTACGTTACTCTATGCTGTTAAATGACCGTTGGTCACTATACAGCTAGCTGTCTTGCAGCCCCAAAAAGTCTCCACTTTGCGTCGTTATTTTTTTTTAAGTGATTTTTTTATTAGTAGTGGTCGAACGTAGGACGTTCTGTACATTCACACATACAGTAGTGCCATATTTGGTCAGCTTGGCAGCGCTAACTAACCGCCGTCGCCGTTGTTGCGACGATTAGTCAAGGCATTGGCAGTGTACATATATATGGATGTTCTCTCTGATCAGTTCCCGTAGCAGGTACAGGTAAGTCGAAGATCTCCAGCACAGTAGCCGCCCTTTCGGCCAATGGACTGGCAGTGGCGATGGCATGCCTGAGCGTCAAAAGGACAGCCGAAACCTCGGCGCACACGTATCTTGGCCTCACCAGTCGACGCCGCAAACGAAGTCTGCGCGTCTTCATCTTGTGGTGCTGCTGCTGCCGCCTCCGTCGCGACGGCTGCCGTGAGCCGAGTGTGCTCTGTATGCTTCGCCACGTCGACGGCACTCGCTGCTTCACTAGACCTCGCCATCCCTGCGCGTAGTAGTAGTAGTAGTATGCAAATCGCAATGTTAAAAGTGATTCTGACGGCAAGCATCATCTGTTGTGTGCGTAAATACGAAAGTGAATAATGAAAGTAATTACCGCCAGTAACATCTATAGCACGCGAGATTTCAAAGTAGCCCCGCGTAGATCATGCTGAATGTTGTCTTTTAGACGCAGCACTTAACATTATATCAAAGTATCAAATGTTACAGTCTAAGGCAGTTCGAGGCAACAATTCCGCTACAATAAGTAACCAGTGTTGGAATTACTGTTGGCTAAAGAACACCACTGCTATACTGATACCTCTCGATGACGATTCTTCACAAATTGCTTTAAATGTAATTACTAAAAAATGTAGTGTGTTGCTAGCCACTGCAATATAAAAATAATTACAGGTGTAGTGCTAGACGTTTTCAGCGGATAACAACTCGATTTGCACTAAATGTCGGGCTACAGAATTCTACGTAGTAGAATAGCCCACGATAACGGCCAATAGTAACGGAGTGCAACATCTTTATATGCAGTTTATGCACGTTCATACAACACAATTGTTAACTCTATATTTAAAATAATAATATTCTTAGTTTAATGAACATCAATTGTTACCAGTTAATTTCGTGCCAGTCCATAGCGCCGATAATATAGTGTAGCGCAGATGCAAAAACCTCCCCGTGTTCAAACTAGTGGTCGCACCGGTTCACAGCAAGGGTAGGTAAAACTCACCTAGACTTAAACATTTTTTAGGGAGGTTGTTTTGAGGCAACACTCACCTAGCGTGATGAAAACCGGAACGCCGATGATTGCTGAAGCAAATGAGAACCTCATGGTGAGACTTGATGGCACTGTCTGCCTTTGTTGTTTCTAATTGAAGCTGGTTCACGCTGACACACCGCTGAAATGCTGTCGACGCTGTCGCTGAACCCGACATACGAGAGCGTTTATATACTCGTCTTGAGCAGAGCCCGCTAGGTTGCTCATTTGGTTATGAATCATGCCGATTGTAGTGTCATGTAGCGTATTTGTTTTGAAAAGGAGATTCCAAGGCGTGATCGCTCGGCGTGGGAAAATCCCTCGACCAAGTAGCCATTCAGCCATGCTTATTTTAGTCGGCATGTTTTGTCCACATGTTTATCAACGCTGTTCGTTATACGGTATACAAATATATGTACGTGTGTGTTAAATAGGTACGTGTATATATATATATATATATATATTTATAGCGCGGTTTGCTCTATCCGCTCCTTAAGTGCTGACACCATGTTATGCTAGAAAGCAGATGCGCTCGCTGTGTAGTATGTCATAGAGCGTGCTGCTGGCTTCGTATAGTTATATATTATATCTATGGTATCATTATATGTATTTTAACAAATATCCTCGTCTGTCGTGCATTCATACTATTAATTGGATTATCACGATGGTTATTCTTTTATTCACACTGTCTGTGTAATACTCTATCTAGTTAAAATTGGAGTACACAAGTACTCAGGCTAATCAAGAAAGTCCCCCCAGCTTACTCTTAAGTCTCTCGAGCTGATTCAGAGATTGTGTGTATGTACAATTTTGGGCATGATACAGATCACAAGGGCCTTCGCAATATTTACAGATACACGACTCGACTGGGTCGTGAAACGACTCCGTTCGACAGACCACATGATGATAGCCGTGGGTCGAGAATTTGACCACCACGTGCCTGTTTGCCCGATCCGGATTCTTCCATGTGTCGTCTGTCATTGCTGGCGAAGTGAAGAACTGTGGACTCACGTCGCTGATCTCCTCTCTTTTCCTGTTCATGAAGTTCACGAATGCCGTCGTTTCCTCAAGCTTGAACTTTTGTTGGATCTCCTCCACAAATCGCTTTTCTCCCGTCAGGAGGTAGACCATACGATTTCGCGTATTTGTGTGGACGCCAAGAACTCTTTTTAGGAACGTCGATTTGGCTCTGTCGAGTGTTTGAAGGTCTCGCTCGCTAAAATGCTCCCAGATCAACTCGACTCCATAGGCAGCGCATGGGGCTAGCTTGAGCATGAAGAGTTTAGAGGCGGTTTCCAACGAGAGGCGATACGGGTCCGATATCGATGAAGAGGCCACCAGAGTTTTTCTGAATCGCTCCTCTATGTGTCGAGAGAACGACGATCCACTCGTCGTGAACACGATCCCAAGGTACGTAAAGTTGTTTACAAACTTTATTGGGACTCCGTTCACCTGGATCTGGTCACTGGCCGCGAGCCTACCGCCCCGACGGAATTTTAGAGCCTCGGTTTTTTAATCATTTATGGTCAGACCTACGCGGCTCGCGTATTTCTCCAGCGTTCTTGCCGCTTGAGACAAATGAAAACAGCTGGTACTGTAGGCGCATACGTCGTCGGCGTACATAAGCGTCTCCACAAGAGGGTGTTTCGTTGATAGGAACGACGGCAAGTCGTTGATGAGAACGGAAAATAGCAAGGGTGAGAGATTATCACCCTGGGCAAAGCCCGTGGTTTGCTCGATTGGCTCCCTAATAGCCACGCCATCATCGATTAGAATCGCGTTCTTCTGTAAGATAGCACCGATCAGGCCGAGGATCTTCGTCGGGACACCACTTGAGGCTAGCTTCTCGATAACGATTGATCTTGAGCCGGTGTCAAATGCGCTCTTGAAGTCGACGAAGAGTGCGTAGAGTGGCCGGCGGAATTTCCTAAGAACTTTCTCGACCTTGTCTTTGAGTATTCTGCAAGCTGTTTGCGTAGATCTTTCAGCTCTAAAACCATGTTGCTCATCAGGGATTACGTTGCAGGCCTCGAGGAACGGGGTAAGTCGGCGTGTGAGGAGAGTTGACAGAAGTTTATAAACGCACGACTTTTTGGCGATTCCCCGCCAGGACTTCGGGTCAGACGGGCAGCCTTTCCCTTTCGGGATGAGAATCAGGAGACAATCCCGCCAGTTCTTCGGGATCTCCCCTCTTCTCAGACACTCGTTGAACAGGGCGGTCCAGAGGGGCAGGAGTTCCGTCGCGCCGCTGATAAATTCGTTGTAGACCTCGTCCATTCCACACGCTTTTCCGCGGGGGAGGTGGATTGCTGCCTCGAAGTCTGCCTGAAGTCGTGATCTCCACTCTTGCATCCAATCCGGTCACTCTGTGTCGACCTGGGGAATGCTCGCTGGAATCGTATCCTTCGCGGCGAGGATATTTTTGAAATGATTCTGGAGGGTTTCCTGCTGTACGGGGCACGCCGTTCTCCTCGCTCTTGATCCTCGAAGCCAGACATACGGATGTTTCTCGGCCTCCAGCACAAGCTTCAGTTCTCTCTTTGACAGGAATTCCGTCTTGGCTGACCTCAGAGTGGAACGGTAGGCAGCCTTCGCCCTGGTCAGAAGAAACCTCATGTAGGGTTGCAACTCGCACAGAATCTTCACCTGGATCTGTCTGCGTCTCATTTCTGAACACGCCGGTGTCCACCAGGGTCGGCCGGCTCTTCGAAGAAACGGCTCAGCGCATTCTCTCAGACTTGCGGTGAGTCGTTCGCTGTAGACAGAGAGATCGTCATTGGGTCCAATCGGAGCTACGGTGGTCGCAACATCGAGGACCTTCGCGATGTTCAGTCGCCGTGAAGGTGGCTGGCTTCTTGCCGTAGTCCGAAGCCTCTGGTGTATCAAATTTCAATGCTCACCGGGATGTGGTTTGTCAGGAGTCTGCCCTCTCGCAGACTGTTGCTGCTCCCTCGAAAGCAAACCTCCTCTCTCGTGAGGTTCGTAGCGAATAGATCGATCGTCGACGACCCCATCGGTCCTTCAAACGTACGTTGACTCGGGTCGTTTGCGATCCACAGCCCGAAATCAGAGAGCGTGTCTACGAAGCTGATAGTTCTTCTATCATCCGCTTTGTCGTAGCGGACGTTAAAGTCTCCTGCAAGTACAGTGTTGCCCTTGTCGCAGACCAATTGAAGGCAGCGGATGAGCTTCTCCTCAAGCTCGATCTCTCCTTCACTGCTCGGCGGTTGTATATACATCGCGACAACGTTGATGAGTTCTCCTTCAATCACAATACAATTTTCTTCGGCCAGTAAGGCCTTCATCTTTCCTAGTTTCTGGTTGTACAGGATTGAGACGCCGCCTTTCGGGCGACCCACTTTGTGCGTCCGGGAAGCGTTACAATAAACAGAGTAGAAATTGGGGATTTCCACGGGCTTCGTGGCCCATGTTTCCACTAAGACCAAAACATCTACGTCGTCGTATGCTGCTTCTGGAAGCATTTGCACGGACGACCTGATGGCCTCGCAGTTCCAGAGAACTACGGTTAGTTCCGCGGGCGGAACCGTGAGCGGGGATGAGGAACTTGCGAGCTCGCCAGGAGCGCCTCCGTGATGATATCCGCGAGAGTCGGTTTCGCGGGCCGTCTGGACGGTTCCCTCGCCACGGGAGGCTCGACGCGTGCTTCGCGTATTCTCGGCTGCCCTTTCTGTTTCTGTTTCTGCCTCTGCTGCCTCGGAGGCTGTCCACCCGGAGCTCGACACTCCGATAGGAGGCCCAACAGAGAGGAGATCTGCCGCCCTGTCCGACTGGAACCGCTGTCTTTTATTTCCTCTGCGTTCGGACACTGGTCTGTTCGTTGGTGCCCGAGGGCGCATTCGGCGGCTTCCTGTTCGCCAATTTGACACCCAAAAAAGCGGCAGCTTTCCTAGCGATCGCCGTGGCCACCGCCACCTTGACGTTCTCACAGCCGCTGTACGTGTACATGCCTTTATGTACAATCTGACGGTGGGGGTGAGTCATATTGATTACGTCGAGGTTCCACTGTTCCTGGTTCGCGATGAGGGAGTCGTTCGCCGTCTTGCATTCCTGATGAAACTGTGGGACAGTGATGACGGATAAGGAGCAGTTTGGACGGTCCTTCTTCAGAGCAAGACCGAGGGTTTTGATGCTGCTTAGAAAACTACCCGTTTTGAATTCCATGCAGTCCTCGTAGCCTGCGTGCATGATAACTTGAACCGGTTGAGGATTTTCCTTCAGGAATGAATCGATTTCCGCTAGTGTTGAAGCGGAGTCCGCCTTCGAGTACGTTCGAATCGCTACTGAGTTCTTTCTCGGTAGCCGGTCGAGTATCTTCGGCTGAAGCTGTTTGAGATTCTTGTCGCCAATCACGAGCACGGATTTGGTGTATTGACGCTTTGGAGTCTGGCTGCCACTTCCTGTGTCCGACTGGGTCGACTGAGAATGAGGGTCGCTCGGCGCCGCACCATCGGTCGTGGATTGTGGACGAGCCTCGAGAATCCTCACCTGTCTCTCTAGTGCGTGAATCCTAGTCGTCAGGTGAATAAAGAACTTTATGAAATGGTTGTCGAACGGTAGCTGGTCGATCTTCGACATGAACTCTTTCGCTGACATGTTTGCGGTATCGACGCTGCAAATTCGACATCTCCATTTGGCACCAGGAGCGGGCGACGGGGGCTCCTCGTCGGTCATACGACAGGTGTCGTGGAGAATCCTCGCACAACCACTACACATCAATCGCAGACTGGACAGCTGTTCTCCGCACCGGTCGCAGCCGGTACGATGGTTATATAACTACCTAATTACACAATAGTTTGTTTTAGCGGGGTTTTTCCCATGGCTTACAATCTATGCTATTTCCCTAGCCTGCGTTTGGTTTCATTTATCTCTTGCCATAATGGTTTATCACCGAAACCTAATGCCTCGAGACTCTGTTCTCACTCCTCCTAGCTCGTCGCATTTCAGCACGATATGTTCGATGGATTCTTCTTCTATATCTATCTATCATCACACGCTCTACACCGAACGTTCTCAGTTTCCGAGTATCTGGCCGCCAGCAGTCGGGTGTTGAGCATACCGGCCCTACAATCAGCGAACAGCCCGGACGCTTGCGAGTTCGAATAAATAATATCTCTTCTATCCAAGAATCAGAATATGAACACGAGTGCACCAAATACAAACATTTGGACTCCACAAGAGAACGTAAGAAACAATATCCTCTCCTGCAATCGAGAAAAGCTTACACCGGTTATCAAAGTAGTGATGTGGAACTGCGAAGGGCGTGGCGTATTAGATCTTTTAGGCATAGAGGCACTTCGAGGAGTGGATACTCTAATATTAACGGAAACTTGGACGCTTAAACCTTTCTCTTTGGGGGGCTTCTACGGATATCACGCACTAGCACATAAAGGTGAGGGACGGGGCAGGCCAAGTGGGGGGGTTTCAGTATTCACAAGAGCAGAAATTGGAGAGATGACAATAGGAATAATAGCCGAAAATTTAGTAGCAATAGCGTCGAGGGAGTTTGAAATTGTGGCAGCCTATGTTAAACCGGCAGGTGAAGAGTCCACTCAAGTCATGACAGAGCTTATTATGCTTGGAGTTGAAGCGGTGCCGAGAAAGGCACCGATGATTCTAGCGGGGGATTTCAGTGCGAGGTTGGATAGGAGTAATCTGGAACGAACTGAAGCATTTTTAGATATTATAACGGAGATAGGATCCTGGTTAGTCAACGAGCCAGGCCTTAACACTTTTGAATGTAGTACTGGGGCGTCAGTAATTGACGTTTTCGCCACCGACGGAAACGTAGAGGATATAACATTTTGGGAGAAAATACATCATTTAGGGAAGGAGCGGGGCTTAGAAGGCATATACCGATGGGGATGGCATTCAAAGTTAGTAATAGTAGGGAGTATAGCCGAAGGCCGGGGACCGGGACAAGACTAGATAGAAATATCTTCTTAGAGGGAGCGGGGGAAGTGTGCCCACCAGGGGAGATTCAAATAGAGTCATATGAGCGTAAATTGACGAATCTGATAAAAGGTGCACTGGTTCCTCGCCAAGAACGAAAAGGAAGGCCCTGGTTCAACGATCGGTGTAGAGCAGCGAAAGATGCCAACAGACTAACTAGAGAATTTGTGAAGATTTTTCCTGTATTAAGGCCGTTCGCAAGTATGGTAAAGAAAATAACACAAAAGGCATACAAGGAAGAGAAAGAAAAATATTGGGAAAACCAGGAGTGGGCGCTGTTGCAAGAAGCAAAGAAACAACCGCACAAGTGGCTAAAACAGAAAAGAAAAGAGCAGTGCCCAGTGGAGACTGGGCGAATAATTAAGCCGTTGCTAGGTGCTGCAGGGAGCCGATACTGCCCCAAAGGAAATAACATTATTCAACGGGCCTTGGGACGCGGAAACAGAACTTGCACGGGAATGGGTAATTCGACCAATCACAATCGAAGACGTTGTCAGGGCAATTGAAAGGGCGCCTAGAGGCAAAGCTGCCGGGAACGATATGATACGAAACGAGCATTTAAAGCAAACGCTGACACTCGCACCATGCTGGAAAGCTTTATTTGACGAGTGCCTAAAATCCGGGGAAGTACCAAAAGCGTGGGAGGAGGATTGATTGTCATACCAAAAGGAAAAAGCATAGAAACTGAGCCGAAATCTTGGAGGGGCATAACACTTAAAAGTTGCCCCTATAAAATTTTACTGGGGATAACATCAGATAGACTAGAGCATTACCTTGAAACCAGAAACGCAATACCAGAAGAACAACATGGGTTCAAAAGGTCGAAGTCGACCCATACGGCCCTGCGCCAGTTCCTGGCAGAAATTTGGGAAACTCTATCAGAACCTAGAAGACCGTTATACGCAATATTTATAGATCTTAAAGCTGCCTTTGACTTAGCGACACGAAGTAGGATTCCGTATCGCTTACTAAAATTTTTAAGTACCATTCTTGGGTAGACTACAGTATACATCGAAAACGGTATTGGGATTGTGGGAAGAGTAAAGCAAACTACAGGCATGGCCCAAGGAGACGGACTTAGCCCGTTGCTTTTTTTGGTACTATTGGGAGGGCTACCTAACCGGGTGAGGCAGGAGTGGACCCGAGAGTGGGCAAATACATTAATGTATGCAGATGACATTGCGATCTATGGCAGGAGTTTATTTAGGGTTAAGCAGGGACTGGAACGGCTAATCGATTATATAGACGAGATGGGACTTAGTATTAACTGGCAAAAGACAGTAGCAGTAAAATTTCGAAGAGGAGGTCGATTGGCGAAAGTCTATGTTCTTCGAGCCAGGGGTAATACAGTAAATTTTGTAAATAAATTTACCTATTTAGGGTCTACTATAACGTCAAATGGTAGCAGTTTTCGAAAACATATTGAAAGCAGAGTAGGAAAAGCCATTCGAGCGGCAGCAGCAATTAAAAACCCGCAAGTGTTGTCAATACATACCGCGTCCGCCCTTTTCAAGATTAAAATAGAACCAAAAGCAACATTTGGTGTATCACTTATATGGGAGAAATTAGGAGAGGCAGATCTACAGTTACTAGATAGAGTACGATTTTTCTTTATGAAGCGGGTTTTGGGGTTAGCTAACTCTTGTAGGAATAGAATAGTTCATATATTAGAAGGGGGGCTCTTATGACACAGGAATTACAAGTAAAGCGGGGTTTACCTAAGACGACGGCCTTCGTGGCCTACACTATGAAGTGGGGGGAAAAATTAAAGGATATATACATAGGAATATAGCAATGAGGAGTACAACCTGGCGAGCAGCCGGTTATAAGAATAGGCATCTAACTACGGCATTTGCAGCCCACGGGTTCCATCACGTGTTATGCAGCACACAAGAATTCCACAATCCTCAGGAGTGTTGTAGGTGCGCGAGATGCTTAGGCTATTGCGATAGATACCACGCCGCAGCATGTTCAGCAGTGCAATCAATAGCTGAACTCGCAAGATGAGAGAAGATCCGGTGACGCAGAAAAACCACTGATTGAGACTGATGTACTTATTTAAAATTTACCCAGCCTGGGTGTTAATAAACCATAATAATAAATAATATATTTTCGGCCGTATTCCTTTTTTTTGTTGCCTGTACAATTGCAAGGATGTCTTTTTCTTTATATCCTCTCTTCATATTTTTATCTTCACATCATTGGTTATCTGTTTAATTGTTATCACCTCGTGTTCTTCAAAATCCATCGTATTGCACTTAAATTTGCTTTCAAGGAACTTTAGCCGTCTATCTGCTTGTATTTTTTTCGCTCAGTTTTGCTGTCAGCAGATCGGCCGCCCAGTTTTTTTTCTTCCTCACTTGCAGCTATGTTTTTTAGACGGCTTACATACGATATCTTTGCTTTTGCTTCCCTTGCCGAGAAGCTGGAGACTCCGAATCCCCCTTCAATAAATTGTTCTGCACATATATACCTACATTGCATTGCATGCCGGCCAACTGCACGTTGTATTGTGTTCAATCTGTTTCCCATGCTTGCGACGAAACTCACAATAGCGTTAGCGTATGTCACTGTTGGCACAAACATGCCTTTCCAAAGCTCTTTAGTCGCCATGAATCTGTTGCAATTCCACAAAGCCTTCTTTCTTGCACTCTTTCGTCTATTTTCAGCTTGTTCTTTTCTTATTGCATGCTCAGCTTTAAAAATATCTGGACTGTTTTCTATTATAACCCCCAAGTACTTGTATGCGTTTTCATATTCGATTTATTTTCCATGTATCTGTAGCGGCATCTCTCTGATATCCCCGGAAAATATTACATTTGCACATTTATTTTCGCTGAATTCCTGTCCAATCTTTTTCGCCGTTTCTCCGCATATTTTTAACATTTTTTGCATTTGGTCAACACCTTCCGGTAAAATCACCATGTCGTCTGCAAACAACAGGACACACGGTCGGAGGGATACTATTTCATCACCTCTAGCGTATACCATTTTAAAACCCAGATTCGATTCATACACCTGTCATGCCATCTTCTCAATGTACAGTAAAAACAGCGACACAGAGCAAGGACATGCTTGTCGAAGTCCTTTCCTTAATCTGTAGAAATCAGATAAGTTCGACCCGATTTTTGCCATATTCACATGGACACCTGTGGGGCAAGGTTGAACATCGTCGCCATCTTGTCGCCCGTTCTTCTGTCGACTTATAGCAGTCGAACCCGGTGGCGTAATACATTCGCGTGCGCCTCACGACCGTAGGAGACACATGGACGCACGGATTCGAACCCCACCATTACACATTGTATTCATGGGGTCCGTCTTACGAAGCAATGCGAACGCAAGCCTGTGGACGTTAAATGTTGACTGAGGGTCAGCCCGAAAAAGTTTAGTCGACTTAGAGCGAACAGAATGACTACTGGTGGTAACATGTTTTGGACAGATTAGATACTCATATACTTTAAGGGTTTATATATATATATATATATATATATATATATATATATATATATATATATATATATATATATTGCTAATAATCGCCGAGGCAACCGACTTTCGGCGTCATCTCTTGGCACAGGTGGTAAATAGCATTATGCGATACGCCGGACTCTTATGGAAGCGCACGACTATTAGGATCACAATACGCCGCCTCCTTAGCAAGACCCATGACTTATGGCGCTCAACATCGACGGGCAAATCGCACGGCGCCCACAGCAGCCATATCTGTCGTTCCTATACAGATTCCCTGGCATCTAGGAGTAAAATGATTAGCTTCAAGAGCCCCTCAATTAATGTCCGAACGGAAGGATTACTAATCGGCAGAGCAGATATCCTAAGCAAGTGGAGTCAGTCATGGGGAGCAACCCAACCGGGCCATATTGCATAGAGCTCTCTAAACGCGGCTCGTGTACCTACCCACTTGCGCAACTGAGTGAGTTCCACACTACCGTAGCTTTAACAACGACGCCCGGTGTGCATCATGCGATCATGCATTTCACCAGTTAATCTATATTGTATATATATTAAAAAAAAAATTTCTTTTTTTCATTAATTTTATTCAAGAAGATCACTCAAAACTTATATTCGAATGTATATAAAACTCTTAAAATATGCATTTATAGTTAATGTATGATTACGATAAATGGCAGGTAATTATATATATATATATATATATATATATACAGTCCCTGAAAAAAATATAGGGCCACCCATTTTTGTTACATTTCACGCATATATTATAACATATCGTGTTAAAATCACAGTGATACATGCTCACAGAGTAACAGGAAAGACTTCTATCGACATTTAGGGTCTCGGATTACTTTGAACCACGAGATTTTCACATTTGGCACAGCTACACCGCGAAAAAATTATAAGGCCACTAGCAAGATACCTGTTTTAACAAATTAATTAAGCAGATTAACGGCATTTGGACTAATTTCACGGCATTTAGACTATACATAGTACTCAGTGAACTTCCCATTAAGTCAGATAATCTCAAAAATGCGGTTTGGTATAGTGTTAAACGAATTGTGGATGCCGTTTTGCAAGAGCTCGTCCCAAGCCTCGAAAATTGTTTTTTTTTATCCGTGTAAACTTTTTGTTCGAGCCAGCTCCAAACATTCTGGATCATATTAAGATCAGATGAGAGTGCAGGCTAACGAAGGAATTCAATGTGACGTTGGTCGAACCAGCTTCCGATCAGCCTGGCGGTGTGAATCGGGGCGTTATCGTGTGTAAAAACGAAGTCTGGCCATCCCATCAGCTTAAAATGCGCCGATTGCTCTTTTAGCAAATCCCCGTATCGCGTCGAATAAACACGACCGTCTAAAAACACAATCGACGACTTTGTATAATATCCGACAGCAGCCCAGATCACCACTGAACCGCCATCTAAGTGACGTTTTGACAAAATTCGTTCTTCCTTGCGGACATCGTGCGAATAATAGTAAAATCTATCCGATTCATCAAAGTTAAACTTTTTTCATTCGAAAAGAGCGCTCTGTGTCACTTAGTGGTCCATCACATCGTATCGCGGGCACTCAGTGGTTCATGACATTTTATCGTGGGCGAAGTCAAGACGAGCTTTCATCGGTCAGCGGTCAATCGTTGTTTTTTCTTGGGTTTTTGCCAATTTGTCTTCCTGAGGAAGCTTTGCACAATTTCGCACTTTCGTTTGCACGTCGGCCGCCGCCGCAATTGCCCTCGCCGAGGGCGTAGAGTTCGACGCTTTCTTCAGAATTGCAGCTTGTTTCGTTCCGAAATAAAATTTGGACGCCCGGAACTCCTTTTTTACGGCGTATTTTTTACCCAAATGAACAAAGTTATTTACTACTTGGGCACAACGCCCCAATTGACAGGAAATTTTGCGATTAGAGAGGCCGATGTCCTTATAAGCCTTGATATGGGCCTTTTCTTCACCCATGAGGCGCCAACCTAAGCCTATCGTTTCAACAAAGAAAAAACTTCTGGTAGGAGGTCTGCCTTTGTTTCTGTCGAGCCGTTAAATGAGCCCAAATGTCGTTATTCCGTTTAATTCACTCGTTAATACATGCATCTTGCTAGTGACATTATCATTTTTTCGCGGTGCAGCTGTGCCAAATGTGGAAATCTCGTGGTTCAAAGTAATCCGAGACCCCAAATGTCGATAGAAGTCCTCGTTGTTACTCTGTGAGCATGTATCACTGTGATCCTTACACATTTGGTTATATTAAATGCGTGAAATGTGGCAAAAGTGGGTGGCCCTATATTTTTTTCAGGAACTGTATATATATTAATTGGTGATGACAATCTCGCACTTACAGACACGAGTATAGTTGCCCATTCTGCTTTTCGGTTTCTGACTATGTATGAAATCATGAACAATGTGTACGTATGTGAGAAGTTCGCGATGAAAAAGATACAGTCACCCATTTTTGCCACATTTTACACATTTATTATAACCAATCGTGTAAAGCTAACAGTACAATGATACATGCTCATAGAGTAACAGCGGAGACTTCTCTCGACATCAGGGGTTTCGGATTACTTTGAAACACGGGATCTACACATTTGGTACAGCTACACCGCAAAAAAATGATACAGCCACTAGCAAGATGTATTTAATAGCGAGTAAATTGAGCGGAATTACGACGTTTGGGTTCATTTCACGGCTCGACGGACATTAAGACAGTTATATCGAGTGCTCCCAGCAACTATACTTAATACTTAGTGAACTTCCCGTTAAGTCGTATAGTCTCAAATATGCGGTTTGGTAAAGTGTTGAACAAGTTTCGGATGACGTCCTGCGAAAGCTCGCCCAAGCCATCACAATTGTTTTTTTCAGTTTCACCTGGTTCGGAAATTGTTTTTCGTCGATGCAAACCTTTCGGGCGAGCCAGCCCCACGCATTTCCGATGATATTAAGACCAGGTGGGACTGCAGGCCAGCGTAGGACTTTAATGTGGCGTTGTTCGAACCAGCTTTCGATTAGCCAAGCGGTGTGAATCGGGGCGTTACAGTGTTGAAAAAGAAGTCTGGCACTCCCATCAGCTCGAAATGTGCTGGTCGCTCTTCTAGTAGATCCCTATAGCACGTCGAATACCATCTAAAAACACAATCTACGACTTTGTATGATACCCGGCAACGGCCCAAATTCTCACCGAATCGCCATCTGAGTGTCGTTCTGACAAAATTCGTTTTTCCTTGCGCACATCATGGAAAAAGTTATTTCTAGCCATGAACTTTTTTATCCGAAAAGAGCACTCGATGCCACTCAGTGGTCCATGACATCGTATCATGGACAAAGCCGAGACGAGCTTTCTTATGCTCAGCGGTCAATAATGGTTTTCTCTTGTGTTCTTTTTCTCGTGGGCCAAAATGCCTTTTTTCCAATACGGTTATTTCACAGTTTTCTATACCAACAATTATTTATATAACTTTGCTATGTTAGCACTTTGAAATGGACAATTGTCTCCACGCGAACGTGTGATTACGGGTTCTCTAACCCAGGGTTAGCCCAGTTCAACAATGTGCCCCGAACAGACGCTGCATTTCCTCGTTGAATGTCGAGCGACAGCCTCTGGCGCAAGAATTCGGATGCTCTCGAGTCTCCTGTCGAAAGATTAAGGCTTCTGCCTACGCGTTGAATCAGTTTGAGCGTAAGGGGGCCTGCAGTTCCCATAGTCTCGAACGCCAACGGACAAAATTAGTGCGGATAATCCACACTGGAATATTTTCTGCATTTGTTAGCCTCAGCTAACCTGGAAGCATGACCTGCTCGGTCCGCACCTGCACCGACCATCGAAGGGGCTAATGAGTCGGTTACAGTTGCGTCCCAAACAAGCATGCGGCCACGCTCAAAGGGCGTCAGGGTTAGGCCGTCAGGCCTTTTTCCGTCATACCTCGATAGACATGGGGGCTCTAGAACACATGGGAAGCCGGCAGATCGAAGTGCGCGACTAAAGGTGTCGTTTAGAGCGGAGTGACGTGCTCGTCGGCCTGCACTTAACGCGCATGACAGGCCATGATGGGCCAACGCGTCCACAAAATCACCACAACGACATCGGTGGGGCACGACTAGGTCAACACCGAGCCGCAGCCCTGCGCTTATGCGCGTGGTCTCGTCGTCTAACAGAGTCCCAATTCGCGGACATGGTAGGGCGTGTAACCAAGCCCCAGCCCCTTGACTACTAACAGCTCGAAACCTGGCTTTATCAGCAACAGAAGGCGCTTTATTAATCAGGTTTGCTAGTCGCTTTTCTTGTAGGGGAATTGTCCAATTGCCCTGCTTAACCCTACCGTTGGGAGGAGAATCAAATAACAACGACAATTCGCCGGTCAGTCTTTGAAGTTCACCGTTGTAGGCGTCCCACCCATCACAGTCCAATAATGCTTTGACCCTGTCCGCCGCCTGGGTCAATGACGACACGATTGCAGGTCCTGCCATCATGACCGCACACCTAGGCCGCCTAAAGAAACTGGGAGCAATACCTGTTCCCTTGCCGCAGCGGTCAGCTTAAGATTTAGTATGATCTTTAAAATGTCTAAGCTAAGTCTATTAAATGGCTGTAAAAGCTCTCGTGATAAAAACAGGTTGCAACCTCTAAGCAGGTGTGTTAACCTCGTAGCTGAAAAACAAGATCTAAGAAGGAATAAGCCGCAGTGGGCCCCCAGTTGAGGTAGTCTACCCGCCGCGAAGTCAAGTTTGTCTCTTCGACTGTCTAATGCCTTTGGAATGCCTTCCGGCAACAAGGGGACACCTAGCAGCTCCAGGTTAACCTTGTCTACTACGCGACAGCCCGGAAAAAAGTCAAAAAGGGGGGGACTGCAGTGAATCCACCAATTCCTTGATACATAAGCAAAAAAGTGGGGGACCCAGGGGATCACCCTGCTGAAGACCTGCCTGCGAAATTCCAATACGTTGTTATTCCGCTCAATTCACTCGCTAAAAGATGCATCTTGCTAGTAACTGTATCATTTTTTCGCGGTGTAGCTGTGTCAAATGTGGACGTGTGGACGTATGAGCATGTATCACTGTAGTATTTACACGATTGGCTATAATAAATGCGTGTAATGTGGCCAAAATTTAACAAAAAGGTTTACATAAAGCAAACGGTGGCTATATCTTTTTCCCTTCATAATAAATTATTAAATGTAATTTTGTTTTAAAAAGTTATCAAACATAAGTCATCACAGGTTATTGTTATTTGCAAAACGTTCTCAACGCGACAATTTTGCGTTAAATAGGTAAGCTATTCATTCCGAATCTTAAGAAATGGTATAATATAGAACACGGAAGCATCACCTATCATCTGGCGCAGGTGATAACGAGGCATGGGTGCTTCCAGAAGTACCTGCACAGGTTGGGAAAAGCTCCGGACCCTGCGTGCGTCATGTGCGGGACCAGCGAGGTTGATGATGTTACCCTCACCATCTTCCTCTGCACAGCACTAGGAGACGCACGAACGGGGTCGTCGCAGGTAGTGGCTGCTTTTGCGTCCCCGGATACGGCGGTCACGGATCTAATTGCCGCCATACTTGAGGACAAGCGTAAATGGGATCTAGGCGTGAGCCTGGTGGAGAGAGTCCTAAGAAGAAAGAACGAGCTGGAAACGGAACGGGTCAGCCGACAACGTCCGCAAGAAGCGCAGGGGCCGGGCGGCTAAAGTTAGCAGTCGCTAAGACACGGAGAGCTTAGAAGAACCTCCATTAGTTTATCGAAGTAAAGCGCAAGGAAGTAAAGCCCCTGAGTAATGGTTGTAACATATTTATCGACAAAAAAAAGGTTATCCGTTTATTGCTTCCACCGTTTTATTTATTATTGCCCATAATATTTCCAGGACGGCTTTAAGGTTATTTTCTTTCCTGATTTCCCCCACTATAATATTAGCAGCGTATTGCTGCGTCTTCTGTGGCAGCCGGTTCATCCAGATCAATTTAATCTTGTCTAATCTTTGAGACACCAACTTTACCCGCTGCTAGCTCAGCCAGTTTTGGAGCTGCAAGGAAAAGTTGAGCCACATGCCTGGTCACATCCACAGCCTTAACGTTCTTGTCCTGGAACAGGAGTGCTCTTATTTCCTTATTGCACTAGCCGTGTTTGCCGGTAGACTTTTCGCGGTCTTTTTTTGACTAGCTCTTTTCTTAGTGTTTTCTGTTCTCGGAAATTCTCCCAAATTTATTGACATCTCTCTCCCTCCTCAGCCTGTTTTGTTTCTTCAGGTGTACGTCACTGTCTTACAGCTTTGTCGAGGTGCTTTATGTGCTCTTGTATCTGTTTATTTAGTTCTTCTTTTTCTAACAGTTACTGTTTTGGCAATATAGTGGTTTTATTTTTGTCTTAACGCCACCCTTCGGTTATCCAAATTTTTGTCTTTATATTCCTTAGCGAAGAAGCTTCTAATACTTTCGAGTGCTGTCAGGCAGGTTTCAAGAGCCTTTATTGCACGCTGTGCACTCTTCTTTAAATTTACAAATGCAATCTGTTTTACAGTATCTGTGCCGATTCTGTCAGATTTTGTGCCGTATTGAGGAGCTTGTAGAGCTTTTTGCATCCCCATGTGGTTGCCTTAGCATCTTCTTGTAATTCGTACGCTCTGCCTTCCTCCTGCATTTGCTTCTTATTTCCTATGTTAGTATAGCTATATAGCGACTCGATGCTATCTGTTGCCTCCGCGGTTATTGCTGTTACTCATTTCTTATCTTTCTTTCTTTGGTCCGAAAGACGGGATTCCGGGCTTGTTCTCGTCGGTGGCCCAGATACGGCGTCACGTTAAACGGGCACTCTTTGCGTTTTTCTCTATTTCCTTATCCGTGTTTCGTGAAACAGGCATTTCGACCCCACCGTTTATGTGTACGTAAGCCTGCGGGTTTGGGCTTCAAAAATGCAAAATTTTCGACAAAATTCGAAAGTTCGCGTTGCTGACACACTAGCAGGGTTTTTAGCTTACTCGTTTACTTCTTAGTAAGCTTCCTAATGCAGTATCTGCTGCGCTGGTGGTCTTTATTTCACCTGATCAGCTGATTTCTGTTGGTTTCCAAAAATTTGATATTTCCCAAAAACCCTGTGTCTCGAAAGCTAGCCACCGTATTGACTGTTAGAGGATGCACAAAGGTTTTGTTTCCGTTTGAATGGTCTTTGGCTATGTTTTCTTTAAGGTACCGACCGTACTCTTAGTAATACTGTTTTACGAATGAATTTTACTGGCTTTCCTCTCTATCTCGCTTTATTACTCGTTATTAGTTTTTATGCTCCGTACGGCGTAATTTTCTACTCGTGTCGGCCGTAGATAGACTCAGCTAGCTCTAGGTAGTGAGACTTTCTATAGTTGAAACATACTTAGTCACAGCATCTAAAATTTGTAACAAATTTAATTATTCTCGCTTAGATCCTATCGCACGCATTTGTCAAAAAATCTCTGGTCGACAGCGGTATTGTGACGAAGCGCTCCACCCCCCCGTGCCAGTACAACGATGGTCCACACACTGTATACGCATCATGGCGCAATCCAAATCAGTCCTAACCGACCACGTCGAAGGGCCACAGCGTGCACGCCAAACCTCAACGTACTCTCAACGGCCCCAACGTTCACCGGCTAACGATGACGACACGTCTCAACCAACGGGGCAGAGTCGGCTCAAGCCGCTCAATTCAAGTCAAATCTTAATTACCCTGTATTCCTATACGAAACAAACAAACAAACGAACACAAACCGTTGTAGGTTTCGAACAATTTGAGAGTGGAGTCTGACGACACCCTTTGGGGTGCCAGTACGCCGCGGTGCTTCGCGAACCAATAAATAGATCGATGGAGAATGACTTCAAAAACATAGTAGGTTAGCTCACCATAGTAACTTCGTTACATTTGGCAACAACGTCGTTACAATTTAAGCCTAAGTTAACAACCGCCGAACTTTGCTTAATGTAGGACACATGATTGCAGTTGATCTGCTTTCATGTTGGTGGCTGTTCCACGTATGTCTATGTATAAAAACAACCTTCTTAAAATATCTATATCAATGTATAATCCTATATGTCTATAAGTTATCTCAAGGCGTTACATAGGTCTGCACTGGATTGTACATCAACGCGATACCATTTTTGCATGCATATTTGATCCTGCCTTTGTGCTGATTATTCAAGTACGGACGTAGATACATTTCGATCGCATAAATGGCGCTGTTTACCGTACGGACAAGTCAGTTACGCCTTACTTTCCCGGTTGACAGCTAATAAGTTGTTCAGTTTTTATTAATCCTCTTCATAAGTGCTTTTATTTTAGCTAAGGCATTTGTAATTGTGCTCTTTAAAGGCGCTCGTCGTCGTGCAGGCCGTTGTTAAGCTGTAAATAGCAGAATTTGGCGCACAATTTACCCCGTAGAGCGCCATTTTGTCTCGGATTGAACATTAAATAAAAAAGAAAACGGAATGAATAGTTTATTACTTTTTGAAACAGAGAGTCAGCTTGCTCGAAACATTCCGCCTCTATACAGCAAAGGGTCGACAAAAAGGTTGACTGGTGCTTAGTTCATCATCCAGGTTAAAATTTGCACTACGAAATTTTGCAAATAATTGTCTGCTGTTAATTGATCGACAAGCGACTAAAAGGGTGTACGCATGCTCTCAAACGAGGTTTTTATGACCTATTTTCCCGGTTAGAGAGGTGTTCTATAAAAATCGGTTTTATGCACAAACTCGTGACAATTGTGCAAATATATTAGTTAAGCTGTGGTAGAAAGCTCGCTAAAGCAGAGTTTTAGTCCATGTCTCCACTGGTCAAGTGGAGACATGGACGTTCCGGAAAAACTGCTAAAGTTAGCCTCTTATGGCATTGTAGTTCTTTTGGCAATATTTGGAACACGGCTATTTTCCTATATGTTTGAGAACTACCAACGTAGTCCCATTATACAAGGATAAACTGGATATGTGTCTTGCCACCAGCTACTGCCCTATCTCAGTTGTTCAGTATATTTCAAAGGTCATTGACAAGTTGGTGCTACAGAGCTTAACTCGACCACACATTGTTTAACCAGATGCTGACGCTGCACGTTCTCTACAGTTCCTATCTTAAGGATATATCTCAATCTGTGTCTCTTTAAGTTTCTGGCATTACTGAACTTCATACTCCTAATAGTTAAACGCGATAACCTGGGAAAGGCAATAGTTTATGCTGATGACACGACAATCTTATTTCGACCCGACCGGTACTGACTCTTCAATTGAAATTATTAAGAAAAATTGTTAAGATTTTTAGTGAAAACGCGTTGGTTATAAATACGTGTAAAACCAATATCTTGGTGTTTCGGTCCACTAGGATGCAGTTTTAACTGCCCGATCCTGGCATTCTCATATAGATACATTGATGCTAATGTGCTATGCCGTTATCGCAACTTCACGGCAGTTAAGGCAGAAATGAGTCCCAATTGAGAATTTTTTGCTATCTACAAGGACCTGTTTTTATACATTCTATGTTACTTAAAAATATATATTCTTAGAGTGGACATACTTGCCTACAAAACCTCTAGTGGCTTACTACTGGTGGGTGTAGTATTACTTTGGCGCCTAGACAAGGAAGACGGTTATGAAGAGGGACAGTATTTGTAATGTCGCAGACCGGAAAAATACATCAGGTCCCATTCTTTATTGAGATGGCTGCCGCAAACTGGAGGGCGAGTGATTTATTTGCTGAATGAGGTCATATTGCCAGTAAGTATGCATTCCTTCACTTTTGATACATCAAACAAACATAGTTACTCGGCAATTACGTAACGCAGCTTCATCACTTTGGTTCGACATTGATGAGCATCAAATTTGCTATTGCCTGAGAAGAGTCGTCTTTTTGGCGTAATAGCAATATTTTATGATTCTGAACGTGAAAGCTTCAACGTAAAACAAAACAACGTATTGACTTTTGATGACTTTCCTTAAATAATATGCCGTTCAGATCGGAACACACGAGTTTGGCCAAATTGAATATATCTATGGTAGTCTACGCGTGCTCCTTTATAAAGAACCAACTGCAGCACAACTGTGAGGATTATATGGACGGAATATTTACGAAGTACATTTCATGTGTCGGTAAAGCCATGGTACTTAATTTGACAACAACGGAATGATCAGTCATTGCAGCTGATTATAGCAGAATAGTGTTTGTGGTGTTATTGTTGTTGTTGTTGTTGGTTTTAGCTTGTGATTATTTCCCTTTCCATGATTCCAAGTACGTAGGATGTGCCACGTACATATAATGTGCCGGGTGCCCGCAGTAATTTTCCTCGTCCGTTTTATGCGCCGGTTTTCAACAAACACATCGAGTATTTGTTAAATGGTTCACACAGCGGTCATCCAGTTATGTGATATGCGTTAGACTCTTTAGGTTGTTAGGCGAAACATCGGCACATGCGCACATGGCAACCGCACAGACGTGATTTACTGAATTGTGGTGAAAGGTGAGAAATGTTCCCCGTTTGATAGCTCCTCGACTTAGTTAGCTCGCCATTCGTGTGCGATCTGACGTCGAAGCATAGTTTCACTCAGATAAGAGCGATTCCAACTATTTTTTTCTTTGCTGTACATTTCTTCGTATATTTGGTTAGACTTAGATATAGTGGTTGCTGCTTAGTTATCTTTTAAAAGTTACTTATTATTAGGAAAAAAACGAGTCAGTGTGTACGACTAGCAATTGTCATGGACATAGAGCGTGTTGCATTGTGAAAATCTACTAACTATGTATACACGCTTATTGTCGCGTGTCGTCAGGAGTTGTAGTAACAATAAAAACAGAATATATGTGGCATTTGCTGTCGTAGTCGTCCCACAAATGAAGATACTGTTTTTTGCAAATGCCTTTGCCACCTTGAATCTAAGACCGTTCAGTTTGAAAGTCACAGCTATTAACTGTGCTGCGGTAAGATTTCAATTAAGCTAAACAGAATATTGCGCCGATCATAGGTAGAAGAAGCAGAATGAAAATGTATGCCAAAAATATATTATCGCAACTGTGTCGTGAAGTATGTAGGCACATATTCTAAAACACTGTTGGTACACTTTTTGAATTTGTTTGAACCTTTTGTCGTTGCTAGAAGCCTGGAAAATAATTTATAATAATTTTCCTCGATAATAATTGTCGTTCCTTGTTGTCTTGCCCACGATTCCCTCAACTTTTTCCAAGGATCACAGTTTTTTTTTCATATGAAGTAATACACAATTGTGGAAAGCTTGTACCAATTGTCAAGTTTGTGCCGACCAAACCGCCTGCGCCGGGGCAGAACGATTCTTGATAGCGTCTCGGTAGCATTGCCGGAGACAGTGAACGCATCTGCCTGAATAGTCTCAAAATAACGGATATAAGTTGCAGAAATCTACGCTAGATATAAATCCATTCTGGGATTCCTCACATAAATAATAATTTCTGAAATTTCGGAATTCAAAAGTCTGCAAAGGTAAAATAAATGTTTTCTTGAATTGTAGTAATGTACCGTAGAAACGCGCGATCCTTAGGTGCATCCGTGGGGAACCCCAAGACGAACATGGTGTTCCGAGCGAAAAACTAAGCTCAGCCGGACAGAGATACATCTAATAGTAAGGTATGAAAAGAACAACTGTCAAGTTAGGGGATCAATAGATTTGAAGC
>QVRM01000205.1:147500-230000 GCA_003439945.1 Dermanyssus gallinae | reverse complement strand
GTCTCGGAGTCTCTCGGAGCCGGAAATTGCCGCCGCTTAGACAGAACAGGCTGAGAAAGTAAAAACTGAAAATATTCGAGCCTCACAAACAACAACAACTACTACTACTTCTACTTCTCGCCGATCGCGTTTGAGACAATACGCGAAGACTTTGGTCGTTGAACAACAAGCCTCTTGACGAAACTCGTCGTCGAAACTTTTGAATGGAGCCACCACTAGAGAGCGTAGGGCCGGGGCGTTTCTCCACTAAAGGCTCTCTCTGGACATACAGAGGCCGAACGCTGCGTCTGTCCTTGGGACGCTCATCGAGGTCACGGCGGGACCAAGGTCCCGCGCTTGACTGTCCTGTCTGTGATCACGCGCGCTTAGGCCAGGAGAACGCATACGTTTATTTCCTGGGCAATTGTCCTTGGGCATATCTCTCGATTAAATAAACTCTTGCCTGTATTGGATTTAGTAAAATTCTCGTTTCCTGGAGTCTACGACTATCCTAATTAATTGTACCTAATTCTGGAAATGCTCAAACTATTTCAATATTTTTTTCAGTCGCAAATTAACGAATTAAAGAAACCGAAATAAGTGATAGTCTGAAGGTGCAAGGCACGGAAGGTATAGTGGGTGCTCATCATGTTCCCAGACCAGGTAGTATATTTTAATAGTGCAGGTAGTATACTTTAAAGCTGCTGTTGATGAGATAGTGCCGCACAGTGATTGCTTGATCAACTTCGTCTTTTCCGCACGTTGTCGAGTGATAACTGTTGAATTTTGATGTATCGTTGACCACAGAACGTGGTCTTAGTTCATTGCCGAGGTTAAAATCTCCACCAAAATCGTACACCATTTTTGGCAAGTCCGTTCGTTGATTGAATCGTCCCCGAATATGGGTGCGAAGGTGATGTTTCGATAAGCCACAGTAGCGTTAAAATGTTTTATCGTACGCTTTAACTTACACAGCAAAACACTCAGAATTTGCACGCTTACATTCACAATTTCCTCTTCATTTCCAAAGTGCAGCAATGGCCGCTCTCTATTCGAAATAACAGAGTTCTAATTTTGCCTATTAATTTAAGGCAGCAGGGTTTTGCATCAATCTAATGACTTACTAACAGCTGCCGCCGCCGCTCACAGCCTCGATTTGCCTATACTGCTAAAGCGTTTGTTGCTGCTCTTGAGACAGCGATCGTCAGTAACTACACCAGCAGTAACAACAGCAACAACAACAACAACAACAACAGCAACAACAACAGCAACAACAACAGCAACAACAACAGCAACAACAACAACACCAACAACAACACCAACAACAACAACGTCATGGACAAGACATGACGCAAACAATGGGCAGTAATAAGAACAACAAGAATAACAACAACATCAAGAACAAGCAGTCCTAAAAACAACAATGACAACAGCAACAACAACAGCAGCAACAGAAATACGCCACATTTCGCGACTTCCAACTACTTTTCTAATTTCGACTGACAAGTTGTTGATTAATAGGGCGTCGCTCGCGGTGTTTGTGCTGGTTGCTTTGCTCAGTTTGGTCATTCTCAATGGTGCTGGTTGACAACGGCCGACAGCGAGTTCCACCGTCCGTCCGGTGGGTGATGACACCGCCATCCGAACATAATTAGCACCACCACCACCATCAATCACCATTACTGCCACTATCATCATCAGCTAGCTAAATAAAATAATAATAATAATAATAATAATAATAGTAATAATAATAATAATAATAATAATAATAATAATAATAATAATAATAATAATAATAATAATAATAATAATAATAATCATAAGTCTACGTTTAGCAAGACCTCCACCGGACCTCCTCCAATCGATCGAGCATCACGATCCCCCTAAATGCGCCCTCCTTGTTGTTCCTCGTTCTGCCACTGCTCCGCGTTTCAGCCGCAATTGCGGCTGCTACAGCGGTAACGTCGCTGCTAACGCTAGCGTTAACGCCGCCGCCTGCCTGCCTGGATGGATCAACCAATGTGACGGTGCACCGTCACCACTCGCCACCGCCGCGAAATATCGTCATAGGTCGTCATCATCATCATCATCATTATCATCGAGTATCCATTTATCCATCCATCTATCTATCTATCTATCTATGCATTTATGTATTTATGTATTTATGTATTTTTGTATATATGTATTTATGTATATATGTATGCATGTATGTTTCTATGTACGTATCTGTACGCCTGTAGGCATCTATCTGCCTACCCCTGTAATCCGCTTTGCCAGCGGATATGTGCCAAAGTTCCTGCAGTGACGGCTGCACCTTGGTGCGGTGCGGCGGGACGCATCAAGTATGAACCGACCCAACGGAACCAAACCGAGCGAGCCAACCAGCCCTTCTACCAGCCTGGTAGCCGTGCCGACGTAAACGCGAATCGTGCTGGTGATAGTGGTAGTAATAGTAGTAGTAGTAGTAGTAGAGAGAAGATGGCGACGACAATGCCATCAATGCTCTCCACCCCGCCTCTACAGCAGCACCAGCAGCTGCTGCAGTAGCAACAGCAGCAGCGGCAGATCTCGAGACTCGAGATTGATGACGACGACGACGACGAATACTGTTACGCACATTGTTTGTGTTGGGCTGCGTCAGGGCGTGTTGCCCCCCCCCCCCCCCCCCCCCCGTCCACAAACTTGACTTCGAGTTAAGCCAAGTCAAGTTTGTCAAACCAAAGGCCAGGCTAGGCGAAGCGAAGCGACGCTCACGACGAGCGACAAAATACACGCAATTCCAATACCACCACCACCACCACATTCCGTAGTGACACAATGACGGCTGATAGAGGACATCCGCCATCCACCACCTCTCCCCGACAACAACAACAATGACCCGTCGTCACGACCGTTCACGACAACGACGCGAAGCGAATCCACTCGACGCTTAAGGCCATCGGCGCAACGTGCTAGAAATTGTTGAAGCAAGCGAGTGAGTTAAAGTGCGTATTGGTGTATACGAATATACGGTGTGTGTGCATATACATATATATATATATATATATATATACATAGGGAGAAAGCGCGGGAGAGAGAGAGAGAGGAGGGAGCAGAAAGAAAATGCTTGCGACTCAAAGCTCTCCATTTTCTTGGTATTGATGTTATTGCGTGCGCTCAGCAAGTTGCATTACCGGCCATTTCTACCGTATGGATTGATTGTTCACCGCTCATCGTACCCGCCGCATCTTATTCGTGAGCCTGGCAGACCGTCGCATTTCATTGATACGAATCTGGCCCTAGCGGCTTTTCGGTGCACGTGCGTGATTTATTCGTGTTTAGTCTATCGCTCGTCGCCACAGGTTCTAATCGTCAATGAAGTTTAGGTCGTGCTTTGTTTGGGGGCGTGGGAATTTGTGTCGGAGCGTAGGAATTTGTGCCTCTGTGTGTCAGTGTGCCAGTGCGTGCGTATATCCGTGCGTGATTTCATACATTAAGCATCCGTCTTTATTACGTAGTGCAGAAAAATAGGATTCAGCTGTGAAGCTTGCTGCAGTGGTGCTGGCGACAACAGAAGAAGAAGAAGAAAACAGAAGACAGTAGAGCGAGGTGCAGGAACTGTGGAACATACATGTGACACGTTGCAAGACGTCATTCTGCAATAGCCACGATACATTGCGAATCGGACTACCCACTCTCGTTGAACTTGTGTCTCCCGCAATCGCAATAGGTGATTTGCCACTTTTGCGTCCACGGGGCGGGAGGGTGCAAGTAGAGTCACTCGTCAAGTCACTGGCAGCTCGAGCGCCTAAGTGACAGAGTCGTCTCTTTGCTACGCTGCGTTGGCCCCAATGAACGTCGGACTGTGTCTACCTGCACCTCCGTTTCTCATATACGGTGTGCATACATGTGATAACGCGTCAGTGCTGACCGCAACTAACCAACCAAGGTGAGTGGTAACTTTGCGTCTATACATACGACTTCATACATACGTGCATCAGAGGCCAGCAGCTGCCTTAAGCACACCACGATGTCGGTGGCAGCACTGTGGTAACGCCACCACACGCACTCCACGCGCCGTAACCCTGTAACTGCTAGTAGTAGTAATAGTAGTAGTTTTTTTTATGTCGAGCCCGGTGGCGTGGTGGCTTAAGTCTGCGCCTCGCAGCCGGAGGCGACACATAGCAGGTGCGCGGGTTCGAGCCCCACCGTTGCACATTTGTATTTATGGGGGTCCGTCTATGAAGCAATGTGAGAAACAGTTCCGTGGACCATAAATCTTGACTAGGGGTCAGCCCGAAAACTTTTACCTTAGTAGTTGTAGTAGTAGTAGCAAAACCAGTCCGTTAGTTAATCAATCAATCGGACATACATTTAGATCAGTCACCTATCAGTTGATTGATTTCTCCAGCTGCCAATTGCACATTTAATGACCATTGGTTATGCGTGTCCCGGAGCACTAGTTCTTTCCTTCCGTGGTAGCAAGAGAGCAAGTGTACGCGCGACCATGTAAATCGCTGCAGGCAAGTGAGGCTGTGTCGATGTGTACCATGTTATTTATACCTATTTAGTACGTGTGTTTTATGGACATCTATATTACTATACGTGTACGCATCTAGGTGGGTGGGTTCAGCGAACACGCCGCTTCATTCGGTGTGTGGGGCGCGGCAAACACGCAGGAATATTTTGTTACTAGTCCAGTCGGTAGAGAGCGTACTCTTCAAGTTACCAGATGATTCTTGATGTACCCTATATGCCAATAGCATAAACCAACTCCATATATAGAGACTAATATAATATTCTCGAGTTAGCAGAGATTTGCTCGGCGTGAGCCAAGTCAAAAAAATACGTTACGGTTTAGGTTTTGGCAGAGTCCGGCATAGCGGTGATATGCGGATTAGGTTAGCCCAAAGCGTCTTGAAGCGTCTTAGCTTGTTACCTCTACATAGCAGATCATAATCATAATCGCCTGCTATCTTACGTCCTGCTTTCGACATAACGCCGCAACGTTTGCAAAACTGTTTTCTTGGATGCGTGTTACTTCAACAAGCTCATTCGCGGTGCTATGGCATCTGTGAGACATTACGTTCGTGTGTTTATTCAATTGAACGAAATCATATTTCCAATTTAATATATATATGTATATTCGCATCATATACATATGTACATCTACACCTATATATATATATATATATATATATATATACCTATATATATACAGTCATGTGTGTGCTCTCTGTAAAAGGAAGTCACGCGGTGCATTACTCTGTGCTCAACGCGCATATGGTCGATGGCATGGGACACCGGTGGACGAGGTCGAGAAGGACTAACTGTCACGAGAGATAGGACAGTATTGCTGGTGCGTGTTTGTGAAAAAATTTGCCTCAGTAAGGGCTGGCTTTATACAGGGAAGAATCGATTGATCAATCAAAATAATTTATTCATCCAATCCAATCATGCATGGGTTAGCAATCCACTCTAGTGTATCCTTGCTCTGTCCATCTGATCGTTTGTCAAGCACACTTTTGCGCACCAAGACAAGTCATCGCCCTAACAACTAATTTAATCCCTTCCTCCAGTCCTTGTAATCCTTATTGATCGCCACAACCGCCATTATTGCTGCTGCTGTTGCTGCCTTTGCGGCACTGGGCGTCGCCAACGCTCAGGTTGACGTAAGCCAGGCATTATTCAGCAACATTAATTCGCTGATGTCTTTACAGCCTCGAGAAGGTTACGCCCGTCACACGCACCGTCTTCTCTTTCTCTCGCTGTCTCTCTGTAACTCCACTCGATCCACCTAGGGCAATTCGTCAATTAAATTTTCGCTTTTAGTAAAATCTCAACAGCCCTAGTCAATCAAATTCGCATATACTGCGCTGCGTGTTTCTGGACTTTCCATATGGACGGGTAGGTCAGTTGTGAGCAACTCTGATCGGACGCGTGGCTCAACATGAAAGAGGTCTAACAACAGTGCGTCGCGAAGTTCATCGAACGGGAGTAGTGCGAACTAATTCGTTGCGCTCTGAACGAACGACGACATATTTGCGTGGCCCCAAAGCGTCGTAGTTGACGTGCTCCAGAAAGTACATGATCGTCTCGTGATTGGTGCCACATGACCGCGAACAACCTACGGCTGCGGGGATAACTTAAATCAACGAGATGCACTCATTCTGTATAGAGAAGAACTGATAGAGTTCGTGAACGGAGTCTTTGAATGAATTGATTGCAGTCTCCTGTGTATCGAATTAAACACGACGATGTTCTACGCGGACGTCGAGCGGAGTAAAGCATCTCACGTGACACTTTTTCCAGACATCATAAATGCAACGTGTATTTCGTCCTTTAATCCCTGTGACCGATTTTATTTTCCAAACTTGTTTTAGCTCATTGTCTAGGCATGATTCGAATTAAATCAAAAACAGGAAAAACTACATCGGGAGTATGCAATATTACAGGGACAAGTGTGTTCAAGCCCTGTTCAATTTGAAAAAAAATAACGTTTAACGTTCAATTATTAAAAAAACGTTTAACGTTCGATTATTAAAATTACGCTTAACGTTCGATTATTAAATAGTTTAAATAACGTATGTATTAAATAATTATAAAAAAGTTAACGAAATTAATCTCTCATGTGAGGCCAGGAATAACCACTCGACCACTCTACTCTATAGACAACCTTTATAACAAATACCATATTACCAATGTTCGCATAGTATAACCGTTATATGCCTCGAAGCAGAAGCAAGATAAATATAAACAGCGTCTAAATGTAAAGTTACAGCCAAAGAAGCTACCTTTCAAGATCCAGAGAGCGCGATCCGAACGTCGACTTCCGAAGTACGTTCAAATATAACAGACAAAAGAAAGTGTCCAGATATCTCAGCCCCAAACTGCGCGCTAGCGTTGCGGAGAATCCTACGAATCTTTTGCATTCACAATTGCAATAAATCTCACATACACACAGAGTAGGTTCGCACTTTACATGCAGTGTCTGTGAAAACACAATCTGGGTTCACCAACATTTACCCACGTAAGATAAGCATCTTCTTTTAAGTTCACTGGAGGCTTCCTTGTCTAGGGCCAATCTACTTTGAAGCTAGAGAGATATTGAGATCAGATTAGGAAAAACGTGTGACGTGACATGTCAAGACGGTCATGCGATTGGAATCGTCATTGACCTTGACGCTATCTGCTACGTTGTCTGGCCCAATATTACCGGCAACATCAATGGCTCATAGACGAGTAGAATACATTCACCTGGAACACCAGCCTGTTTAAGTCTTCACTACGTCGCAATTATAAAATAGCCCTTAGGTACGAGAGCAGCGAGATGACATGCCAGATGACTTAGGCAGGCTAATACACCTAGCTCATTCGGCCCTCTGAGACAAAGTGAATAGTGTTCCTTTAAGTTTGATCTAGAATTAAAACATTTTTTAAGAAAGTTGTTTTTAATTCTAGATCATGCTCCGTCTCCTACGGGCTTGGAACTTAACCTGAGCAATATCTTCAATGTACCGAGGGCCGGACATGTTAAGATGTCTAGGGTTTCCGCAACAGTCCTTGTGGCAGCATGGCCGCTGACTTTCAGTGGTGTATGGTTTATCATCTATTCTCAATGAGCATCGCTCAAAGAAAATTCGATCAGGACAACAGGGATCGAACCGGCGATACACCGGTAGATGACAACCATGACTAGTGCACTAGCCCACCCCTAGATCACGCCGCCACTTCAAGTTTGACCTGCTGCACACCAATGTACTCGCAAGACATATGACCGGCCTTGTTGGCGCTAACAACATAACAAACATTTTTTGAAAGTCTCGACAGCCTCTTCCACACCTACAAGAGCAGTACGTATATTGCCGTACAAGCTTAGTTGGCTGAAAACGAAATAGTATTACGGGGTCTTACGGGCGCCATACCGATATCATCCGGCAAAATCCGAAGCAGGATGAAGTTCATAAAAAGACATGAACATGTAGAGTCATAGTACCGATCCTTGAGGTGTGCCGATATTGACTTGCTCCCGGTGCACATCCCAAGCACTCTAACATTTATGGAAAGAATGAGTGGTCTTAACAATTAAAAGTGCCTGTTGAGCTCATCAGTAATACTCTGAGGACTCTGAAGTTACTGTTTGTAATCAAGATGAAGCGCCGATGGTAGTATAGCACTGGCTTTTTGTCTGGCGCAATGTTCTCTTCCTAAACTTCCAAAATTGAGACGAACTATCCGAGAAAACAAGTCTAGAAAACAAGCCTACGGAAGCTCTGTTGGGTCGCCACGTAGAACATAACGCTTCAGGAAGACTATCTTGCGGAGCTGCAGAATTTTCCCTACGCATAGCAAAAAAACAGAATAGTAGTCAGAGAAAAGTTATGAGTTAACCAGATTACAGAAACCATGCATCATGAAAGCGTTTCACAAACGAGACCGAGAATAAAATGGGGTCATCGTCTTGCGAATAGAATGTTGTTCGCAAAAACGGTTCGTGTTGACAGACACCGTGATTTAGAATGACGGAGTGTGCTTTCGGAACAACCCATAGGAGTCCAATGATTATGGGACCCATTCCTTCTGATGCAAGCTTTGCCAACACTATTTGTCTTGGGGCCGTGTCAAACGTTGCTTTGCAGTTAACAATCACTACATACGGCGGGTGCCCTTTGACTTGAGTGTTAGAGAATATTGCGATGCCTTTTTAGTTGATTGTCCTGAGCGGAATCCGTGCTTGTTAAACATGGGTTAAATAGTGCCGCTCAGCGAGGTGTCATAAGAGTTGCCATTTTGGTGTGCTCATTTCGAACTAGACCTGTCCATCCATAAATGTGGTGTCCTGCATTTTTGGCATGGAAATTCAAGACACCCTTATAAGATTGGGGGTCAGGAATTGTGCAAACTTCAAGTTGTAAAAGACCTCAGAGTCCTCACGAGCAACAAATTAAGGTACTCCGAACATGTAACTGATGTTGTCACAAGGGCTTCTCAACGCGCAAATTGGATCTTCCGATCATTTGCTGCACGCTCTCCTGAGCTGTACGTCCAATTGTATACTACATACGTACTGCCACTACTGACATACGCAGCACCAGCGTGGTTTCCGGGTCTAATTAAGGACAAAGCTTGCCTGGAACGAGTGGAACGGAAATTCACGAAACGAATTGCATTTCGCTGCCATGTTGACCGGTGCCACGTCGACGGTCTTCACACAATTGACGTAATTAAGAAGCTTGATCAAAGAATGCTGCTTAAGCTGAGAAAGAACCCGCGTCTATTCAACAAAATGTTCGTTGAAAGGCTAACGACAACGCGTCGGGCTAGCAGCATGGTTCCTGTGTTCATCGCACGGAAGCGCCACATCAGCGATCTATACCCATGGAGGATCTCTAAGCATATTCACGAGTGTTAGGGGCCGCCAACACCCTGCACTACTTGCAGATTACAATCACATATTGGTCACATGACATACATGCATATATGCAAATGTATATTCTTCTTTCTACCTTGAATAAAGCGTTTCAATCTTTATTTGTATATACAGGGGAGCGTGTAATCGGTTTAATCAGATACTTAGCGAGAGACACATACCCCTGGTTTAGCACGAAGCCAGCTTTCTTCGGTATCCAAGAGCAAAAACGGTGTCAACATGGATGATCTAAATCTTTAGCGGGGTGTCGCGTTAGAAATCACTTTCTAGAAAAGGTTTGCCGAGTTGAATATCTCGAGGGTGTTTCCAGTTGTAGAGAAGGCCCTACCTTCGACGTACACAGGACGCGATCCATGTACTCCAGTAGGAAGTGGGTGACAGGTGTCGGGCGGCTATTTCCTATATTCACACAGATATTAGAGACACTCGGCGACTGTCTCTGAGTGCGGCAGTGCGTCTTTTTGAGCTTAAGATTGTGCCAATGTTGAGCTACAGTCTTGGCAGGGTGTAGGGCCATATTTCAGCATTTTTAGGCAAATTTTGAGCAGCTAGAAAAATGCTTTACAATATATGTGAAGCCCGTGTCGTGTCGAGGCCGGTGGCATGGTGCATTCGCCTGCGCCTTGCGACCGGAGGAGACACATAGGTGCGCGGGTTCGAACCCCACCGTTGCACATTTGTATTGATGAAGGTCCGTCTATGAATCAATGCGAAAAGCAGTCTCGTGGACGTTAAATCTTGGCTAAATGTCAGCCCGAAAAAAAAAAAAAAAAAAAAATATATATATATATATATATATATATAGATATACAGAGTCATTCAGACAGTATTGTACTTCTTTTGAGGTTTGATAGAGCTCGGCAAGAAAATAATTTTTCCCTATGGGGGGAGGACGCGGAAACGTCTTGTTTAGGAGAGAGAGTGAAGTTTATAAAAGTAGTTATTCAGCTTTTTTCTCCTACATAGTTCTGCGAAATCTACGTTTGCGGGAGAACCAGTCAACGCACGAAGGAACCGATTACACCGATTACACGTGCTAGCAGGTTGCGGACCGGCAGTGGCAATAATCAGTGTTACCCTATTACAGGACCACTTAAGCAATTTTTGTTGGAGTAGTAGGGAAAAGTGACCGAGGCCTCGGCAGAAATATCGCACTTAAATGTGTACCTCGCCAGAGAGTTTTGGGATGGAATGGCATTCACTAGTTGGCACGTGTACACAAGATACATTGTGCATGGCTATCATCACTTGGTACGTTCGACCCAAGGATTTCATCAAATTGGCGATCAATGTCGTTGCCGGCTCTGCTCGCAGATGTGCGCTAAATACCAGGCAGCGAGCTGCCAGAAGCCTCGGTGGTCTTTCCCCTTTTTCGCCCGGTGTATCGCTGACATGTTAAAATTGTATATAATGACGATTGTATTGTAATTATGTACCATCTTGAAATGCAACGTTATTGTGAAATAAACAATGTGTATTTAATTTGTATATCTATGGGACGTAAGCTCACAAATATTAGTAGTGGAGAATATTAAAGAAGCGGATACAAGGAAAATTACGTTGAAGTATCTAACTTATTCAAATTTAAGTCACGTACCTTCTAGCAAAGCAAGTCTAGTAAAGCCTCGGCATTTCGGAGTCAAATGAGTTGTCGAAAAAGTTGCATGACATTTTGACACGCTGTTTTTACGTAACCTAAGAGGCGGCAGTCTCGACGTTTGCTAAACGTTTGCTATCTGTCCATTAATTTAGTGTCGAGTATATAAATGGCTCTGCTGTTGATGGTTACTAAATGACATTCTTTAGTATGCCTTTTCGTGCTTCGTATATATATATATATATATATGGATAAGCAGGAAAGAGCTAAATGCGATTGTGGAGAAGGCCCGCACTGCCACCATATCAACTACACCATACTCTTAACAGCTCTTAAGGCCACTGAGTAACTCATTACGAATATCGTTTCATATCGCTGACGACCTGTATCCTATGAGTCAGTCCTAATGACCTTTATTGTTGGCTCGAGAAACGTAGGGAGTTCGTGTAAGAAAACAACGAGCTCGATAGTCGCGTAAGGCAGTACTAACAGTAATAATCAGCTTTGATGACATAGAACTTCTCACATCTGGCGGTCCCGAAGGCTAAGTTCCAACCGTTTTTATTGGTATGTGAGCTCAGCGAACGGACTCGTGTTATTAACGAATTACTGCCGGCTGCTTTAATTATTGTTTCGCTTTGTTTGTCATTGTGTGTTTATCGTCTGGAACGGCAGGCGACGACGTGAAGTTGAGTTTCGAGTCTATCAACCTTAATTTCGTCCAGTGTGATGGATAGACTGATATGTGGTGAATAGGCATGTGTGTACTCAGTGTATGTGGAAATACTTGTATGTGCGTAGACTTACAGTCCCAAAACGGAAAGGAGATTAACAGTGGCTTTTGGAGGCAAACCGTTCTGCTGTCTACAATTACAATGGGTAGGCGTTCATATGCGGTTGACATGTGTGACCGACCCGATCGAAGGTTACGAGGCGATGTCGAGCTCTCGGAGTGGCTATGGGGCACCTTAGCCAGTCATGATGGTTCAGTTGGCTAGTAAATTACACCGGCTAATTTGTTGTTTGCTTACTAATGAAGTCCGTTGTATAAAAGAAAAGCAGCGGTATTAAACCACGAGCGATGAAATTGTATGACTAGCGTGTAGTATGTAACAGCGGCAGGACTGCAGTCATCATTAACGAGTTGGCGTTTAGGGTACTTGTAGAACCCGTGTCTAAAAACTGGCATCCCCTAGAGGTCCGTAGCTTTATTGTAGGTTAAAATGCCGTTCTACACGTTCGAATGAGGCAGAATAAGCTATCAGACCCGAGAGCGGTTTTTCTGGGTTCACTGAATCCGTACCAACAAAAAATCCCACTATTTCTCCCATATTAAAGGTTCACACTTTCGGATCCGTTTGTACTGCTCTCATCAATACCCCGTCGAACAGGAGGGGTGTGCTATGAGCCTAACAAGGCAATTAGGTCGCGAGTCTCCGGTCGTCTCATCCTTTCTAGCCGGATTGTGTCATCCTCTTCTATGAGACGTCCAATTTATTTTAATTAATGAATTAATCTTTTTCTTTTCTCGCATATTCCAATATAAAGGTCAACCACGGAAACTTTTTTAGCAGCTTTTGTGCTGTTATTTCTATGGCTTCTTATATTAACATACGAAATTTATTAAAAATACGAATGGAGCGACAATTGTCTCCCGAGAACGTGTGCACTGGGAATAATACTCTATATCGTAGCTTCTAATTATTTATTATGATGCTATCAGATAGCATGGCCACATTCCCTTTCTATATATTTCTTTATATATTCGTGTATGTCTCTTACGCCTTTATGACGGTGCACTTAGTTGTATGTTTACTATTCGTAGCTTTTAGTTAAGTGTTTATGGAAAATTTCATTCTGTCTCATAATATCTCTATAATCGGCGATACTATTTCTATTGTATATGATACTATACGCGCTACTGTGTGCTCGTAATGCAATATCCCTCAAAAGTGTTAAATACTTACTTTACAGTTTTATGAACGAATTGAATATGCATCTACTTAGAAGAACATTTGCCTTTGTTTGTATATTGCAGTTAGTATATATACATGCGAGTATATTCACACGTGTAATGTAAAATGACTGCTAAACGTATGCTTTAAATTGATCATCTTGTATATATATATATATATATATATATATATATATATATATAAATTGTGCAGAGATGGAAGAGAAAGACGAACTCGGCAAGCGCAGAAAGGAATGGGTTGGGACAAGCACGTTGGACCAGTGGGGAACCCCCTGACTGACCTCGGCCACATGATCCGTTAGGCGCTTGCCACTTCTCCTAATGGTCCATACCACTGATCTGAATATCTGGGCCAGTAGAGGGTAAAGTGTAAGGGGGAGTTGTATTTATGGGTAGAGATCTTGGCGAGCCAACATCCGACCGCTGGACCAGAGCCCCACATGGCTCGAGAGAGGGGACATGCCCCTCCTGTGCGAAATAACAGTGCATAACTGTATTCACTCTCTTCCACAAAAAAAATAGACTCTGCAACGCGTTAAAGCTAAGCAAAGTTTTATTCAGATTACCGTTTAACTCTCAGCCAGATCCATTTATCAAAACTTATTACGAAAACTGGACATGGCCAGAATACACTGTCTGCTTTTGTTTTTGCAAAAACTTGGCGTTCACGTTTTAACCGTAGAGGCCGACATGTGGCTGGCAACCGGCTGGCTGTATATCTGTCTTGAACTTCAAGATAGCTTCAGCATACAGTCCTTAGGTACTCGCACTTTATTTTACGTTACAAAATAGTAGTTTCTTCCAAATTATGCCGTGTTAGGGTAGCCTTTTTAAAATAATGTCGTGAAACAGTGTTCCGATTATCGAGAAGATCGCAGATTAATTATGCGCTTCTAAATTACTGGCCGGTTGCTCTCAGAATTAAGCGCTGCAGCGCTCCCTTGTAAGCAAGTCAACGCAAGCATTTATGCTCCACAATCTTATGTAGCGATCACTAAAATATATATATATATATATATATATATATATATATATATATATATATATATATATATTGATCCGCTTGTGCTGTCACTCTAAGCGTTCCTGGAACAAAAGAGTGACATGGGTGTTTAGAGGTACATGTCAATCGCGCAATCCATTCTGATGATATATATATATATGCCTGAAGGAGCACTCTACTGTATATAAGAGACGCTGCTACAGTAGCAAAATGTTTCTAGATATTAATTATTGTAACTTAATGAACGAACCCGTGGATTCTGGTCTGCCGTTGTTCGGCGGAAGAGAGGGTTGCCTCGCCAATGAACTAGCAACCTGTGGATCAGCCGTGGGAAAAAAGAAGAATGAGTGAACTGGCGACAGAACACGATACATGTGTTGCGCGAGGGTGCTACATAGGTTGTGTCGTCAGCAGCAGCAGCAGCAGCAGCGACAGCAGTTGCGTGAACAGCACGACTGCAGCGGTTTGTGAGATCACCGCATACAACAAGAGCCTGCGTCCTATCAAAAGAGCCACTAGCGGGCCGTGTAATCCATCCAAAGCCTTGGCTCTATATCGGTACCGGTCGCTGGGCCGACGCCAGGCGACCGACCATCTCTGGCTGGGAATTCACCGTCGACCTCTATGAGTGTTTACTGCTACTGCTGCTGCTACCGCTGCCGCTGCTGTCTTTGTCTGTGTCTGTTTGTGTGGGTACATATCGTATATATATATATATATCATGTATCTCTCTCAGCGTCTCTAAGTAGGCGGCTCAGCGACATTGTCAGCGTATGCCGGCACGGCCGGCCAGCCTGCCTGCCAACACTAGCGACCAACATATGCCGCCATGACCCCTGCCTCAACTGTCCGTCCTCAACGTTAACGCACGCCACTCGATTGAGACTCCAACCGATATTCTATCGGCCAGAACGGCGGTCGCGGCGATACAGGCTGACGAACCCACTCGAAACGCTGGCGGCGGCCAACTACGCAAGCACTACGCTGAAGTGCGATCGGCAAACTATCGAAATAACATCGATTCGTTCGACATACCCAGACATGTCCCTGACTGAGCTGCTGACTGATGAAAGTGACTAACATCAATGTTTGTTGTGCGTGTCCATCGGCTTCTCGTGTACACAATCCAACGGCTGTATACATGGTCGCTGTATGTGTGTGTGGATGTTTATAGATGGATGGATCAATGCATGCATATACACAGTAATAATTGCCTACGGATGAAGGGTCCAGGGTTGCCTAGGGTTACTATCGATGTTATTCTAGACAATTTACATTGATTCGACGAGAATATATATATATATATATATATATATATATATATATATATATATATATATATATATATATATATATAATATACATATATATATTGTGACGAAGCGCTCTGGCCGGTACAACAATGGTTCAATGGCGCACTACACTGCCTATGCATTATGGCGCGTTTCAAACTAATCGTCCAACCGCCATAGACTTCCGAGCCAAAATCCAAAATATCAAAACTCAACAGTCAAAACGCCAGCTCAGGGGGTTACGGTTTCACCAACCACTCAAGGGGAAGATCGACTCAAAACTCTCGATGCACGCCAAATCCCAACTAATCAGTATTCCTGCCAGTATTCTTGTAGGAAACAAACACTGACCGAGGTAACTTTCGACCTATTTTATAGCGAAGTCTGGTAACGCTTGGGGGTGCCAAAGCGCCTTGGAATAATAATAATAATAGTAAACGTTGCAACAACCTGGCATAAACGTTCATACCCCACAATTGTAATAACTGAATGATAATAATAATAATAATAATAATAATAATAATAATAATAATAATAATAATAATAATAATAATAATAATAATAATAATAATAATAATAATAATAAAAGAAATGACTATTTTCTTACTTTTCGACTGTGCCACGTTCCGGGCGCAAATTTGTGTGCTCTCGCTCAGTCGTTCGCAGGCTATGCATGGCGTAGTTGTTGCCGTACTAAGTTCAACACCTCCGGTTCGCTCAACGTGACGGCATCGTTGCAATATTGCGATGGTTAATCATGCTCGATTTCGGTCACGAACAAATATAACCTACTGTGGGATTTACTTTAATTAAAACCCACGAAACCAATTTACAAGTAGCCGCTTATATATATATATATATATATATATATATATATATATATATATATATATATATTTAAAATAGAAGTAAAATTGTTGCTGGCATTCGACAGAATTGTACGTTAGCCTTCGTTAAGCGCGCCGTTCTTATAACGTTTTTGGCATCCTAAACTATTACTACGTATAGTAACAGCAGTATGTAATACAATTAGTATTAGATAAGAACAATAGAGATAAGTAATATTCGTAAAAATATAGTTATAAATCGTTTTGATTAGTTATATGTACACTGGCGATCCGAGCTCACGGGGGATACCATTGACATAATTTTGATGATACCGAAACACGCGATTTGGTGGTATGCTTCGGTGCATGCACTCACCGCCATTTTATTAGAATGTGCGACGAAATCTTAATATAAATTCTTCTTTTAGGAAAAAAAATGATATCTGTGTTCTAATATAAAAATGTCAAGATCTTTGCGAGGTTAAAACTGTTGAAAAACGAAAACAACACTCAATACAGGCATTAACCATGGCTCGTTGCGTGGATAATCATAACTCCGGGCATTTTTTTAACTATCCGTTTATAAGAAGTCGTTCCTTTGATATGCTTGTGCATGTTGGCCATTCAAGTTAGTCTTAACTCCGGTTGTATAGCTTAGATGTGACTGCATCACAGTTAGTCTCAATATGCAATCCCAGTGCTATCTGTGCTTGCCGTATAAACCCTTGTTTGTTGTTTTATTTTGATAGGAGACAGGGTAGATTTTGGTAGATTATAATTGATTGCTCCGAAATCGGAGCGTCATCATTGCGAGCACGCGTTTACCATTTTACATTTACATATCGTGATGTCAATGACTACCGATACTACGGTGGATTGAACATTGATTTGACATATCGGTCTCAATCTCGATTACCATTGGCTAACAGTGGACGTAGTAAGCTCATATGTGTAACCATGTGCAGCGACGAACCGCGGCCTACAGCTCGAACGCGGCCAAGACACGTACTGCAGATCAAGGGCTATAGCCGTATGCTGGGCGGGCATCTATTCAGTTTAGTCGTGTGCAAATTGTTCACATGTACACGCGCCTTTTCCTCGTCCATCGTATACGCTTCTGTGGGAAGTAGAACTACACGTTCCTCTTGGAGATTTAGCTCGGAAGCAGCGAAATTCATTCGCGCTGGGTCGCAGCAGCCGAATGGCGAGCCCATTTGCGTTGCAAGAGCGGATCACATCAATCATATGTTCGCCTGGTGCGTAGTCGGAGATTTTCACAACAGGACAACTGCACAGGCTTCGCCAGCGGCCAGTCATTCCTTACCCTTTATTCATGAATAAAGGTGCTTTCTATTCTGTTCTATTACATCATTTCAACTCGATAGTGCCCTTCTGAATAGTTCAGCTAAGATCCAGCCTGTCGCTAAATTAGCGCCTCGAAGCTGCGGTCACGAAACGGTGCAGCGATTGCGCGGTGAACTACCGTTGTGGAAGGTCGCGTGTTCAAATTCCAGCACTTTTTTTCAGTCTCTGCTCGAGATGAGGACGACGCTTACCGCCGATGCTGTGAACGCGGCTGGACCTTTACAGAAGGCAAATACGAGGGCCTTACTTTTCGACGAACTTTTGGCTTTATTAAAGGAGCTCTGAGGCCTGTTGGGGGTACAGCTGTAAAATAGCCAGCAGCTTTCTGTAATGAATTTGGAAACGGGGGTCAAGTGGAACATCCAGCACAACTTGGCACTACGCTTTGACCAGTCCAAGAGCAACTTTTAATCAAAACGTTCTAGAGGCCGACCGCTCAATTAAGGGTGTGCCAGTGGAATTGTCAGGGCATACGAACGGTGCTTCCGGTTGTCCCCAACAGTGACCCCGTAGGTTATGACACTGTCCTTGTAACAAAGACATTTACTACTGAGCGTTACAATGTTATTGAGTACTTCTCGCACCATTGCTCGGCTTTAAGACCCTCGCATGGCCGGCCAATAGGAAAAGTCTCTCTGCTGGTCGGCCCTCGTCTCAAATAGGCGAGTCAAGTGACTTTCCTCGTAATTATTGGACTTAAAAAACATGCACCAGTTTATTGAAGAGTTACACTGAAATGGGGGGGGGGGACTGGTACGCCGACTTGCCAAGTACTCGGTAAATGACGATCTTGAGTAGCGATCTGGCCAATATGTGTCTCCTCTGGCCGCGAGGCGCACGCGAATGCACCACGCCATCAGGCTCGACGAGTTCAACTACTCTAACACCTGGACTGCCACATTCAATATAAAATACAATTTCCTATAAAGTTCAACAGCGATATTTTGTTGATATTTGCGTTCTTTTTTTTACCTTTTACTAAGCAAAGCGACTTAGTGGATTAGTCATAGCAACGCGTTAGCAAATAGCAACGCGTTAGATAAAATCAAATCTACTTGGGGTAAGTTCTCTGTTATTATAGTATCCAACTCCACCGCTAATAGGTTCATACTGTTTCCTCAAACAACACAAACAAATAACCGTGCGCACACACCTTCCATATCCATGCACCGTTCACGGTTATTAACGTATCTGCGTATATAATTTGTCTGTCATCTTTGCAGATGTTGTACCGGCCAGACGGGTGCTTTACCATCGAACCGGAGTTTCTGACAGCCGATCGCCCCTTGCGGCAGGACTTTGGGCGACGGCTACCACGAGCCTCGAGTTCACCGGCGTTGGCTCGTGTTGAAGCGCTCACATCTCAGCCTCATTCGACTGGCGACGGCGATAACTGCAATGAAAACAGCGGTAGAGACGGCCAGGCCCTTCTTTCGGCGAGGTCGGCTCCGAGGCAGCTTATCGGTTTACGCAGTACGAAGGGCACCATAGACCACCCGGCGCAGCAGCCAATATCAGGTAGCCCCGTTTTGAGTAGCAGCGTACCAAGTGCATCGCTGCGTACAGCCGATCGAACTAAGTCATTGGAGGGTATCGGCTACCCTACTTCCTCCTCCTCCTCCTCGGCTGCAAAGACCCACAACACGGCGCAACGCGTTTACTGGGCAAATACAACATCATCGCCATCATGCACTGCCCAGCAGGCACAGGCTCAAACGGCAGACTCGCCGAGAGACAACGGTGCCACATTGGCAAGCAAAACGCCCGTAACGGACGTGAGTGACCGCGTCACAAATGAAGGCGAACGCATCAGGAAACCGAAGATCGATTTTGCCTCCATTCTTGCGCCTCGGTCGAGCCTGAGGTCAAGCACGAGCCGAGATGGTTCGTCGCCGAAAACATCTGTAAGTTGTTGGGATCTGCGCGACTCTACGCAAGCTAGCCGAACTGCAAGCTATAAACGTGTTTCCTCCGAGGACCTGACGCCCTGTCTTCGAACACGTGAGAGGACGGCCCCACGAAGGGTGACACTGTCGACTTCGGCCGACCTGAGTCCAATCGTTCGACGGTCGTTGCAGATAGGCTCTGATTCGTACTCGGGCAGCTTCGACGCGTACCTCGAGGCAAAGCAGTCACGGCGTTCGCTCGACAATCTTCGGCTAACATCGACCGAATCTCCTCGAGCGGGCGATTCTTGTTCTGAGACGACGCGTGTCGATTCAGGCAACGGTGTGGCCAACCCTACCTTAAGATCTGGATGTGTCGGCAGGGCATCGCTAGCTTCCAACATACCTTCCAAAACGAGATTATCCTTACCGTCTCTCGGTTCGCCAGACTACCTAGCTTATTCTTCGTTCAATCGAAAGCTCAGTAGCGATCCTGACAAAATCTTCGAGCGCTCGAAAGAACCACTGACACCGGCGGTATCGTCGTCGACCCGACCTTGCCCTTCGAAGACAATTGCAGATTCCAATCGGGCTCAGAGCAGCACCAGCATCAGCAGCAGCAGGACCAACAACAGCGACGACTTCAGCCAATTGCCCAGAAACGAGGCGCGCATCCTGCTCAGACCCTACTCAAATGTTGAGGCTCGATCACCTCAGCAGCCATCGTCCGTTACACTGCCGGCGGTAGATGATGCCGAAGTCGCCGGGCGTGATCGTAGTCTGAGTTCGCGGTTCAAGTCTCTAACGGACCTACGCTACTCACCAGAACCCAGCAAGGTAAAGCAAACGGAATTCCCCATATTGACTTTGCCTACGTTCGTATTCTACGTCTAGGCAGATCTAGGTCCGTTGTTAGACTTATCCAAACTCATTATATTTACCCATATAATGCGTTAATATATCTAACTCTTTTATAGGTAGATGTAATAACCTAGTACAACAATTCGATACTGGCTTATTGTCCTGCTTCTTGCTTTGTGTCGTGCGTCATCGCTATGTATGATTAAAAATATTTGCTATTAATATGTCAACTATGAAGAGCACGACAAGTACGCCTTCAGATTCGGGAGCGCACTACTCTTCGCTGAGAGACCTTCGGATGAACACTTCACTCAGCGCACCGAGGTGAGTTAATTAGCCCCATAAACAAAGCCATTGAACACACACATACACACACACAGCACCTACACTCACAAACACATTTCAATGGCATATTCCACAAAGTTATGTTTTACTGCATATTACGACATTATCAGTGTTCTATTAGCATATTGAAGGTTGTAGGTTGACTGATTGATTATTGTTCGCTTGGCATGTATACCTAAATACACATGTCACCTTTTTGTATCAGGGACGCTTAGAGCGGCAGCATATATGTTACCTACGCATTCAGATAATTCAGGTCTACTTCAATACCTACTGAGTATTTGCTTTGCAGTAGGACAACCTCTTCTTTGTAATATCGACCAGGTCCTTTCTAACACTTGGTCCTAGAGCTAGGGACTCCGACAGCTCTATATCTCTGCTCCGCCCTAAGGCTATACATTTTTTATTAATATGCTCGATTGACTTATTCTCTAGCCCACATGCTCGACATTCCGTATTTTGCCCCTCCATATATTTAGCTCTTTGTATCCTTGTATCCAACATCCCTGCCCTGGCATCTGCCAATAGCCCACTCGCTCTTGAATTATCGTATCCCATTATAGCCCGTCCCTTTCCCGCTCTTTCTCTCCATATATAGTTGCCTAACTCGATCTGGAACCCATCTCCAATTTCCATTTGTCTGTATATGACTTGTTTACCCTCAATTTCACAATTTTCTCTGATACCCTCGCTCTTGCCCATTCCTGACTATTGTATTCAATCTCCCTAGCTGCTAAGTGCAGTCTTTACCAGCTGCATCTGTTTAACCCATATTTTATTTGTGACATTTTCAATCCTACTACGTAATCTTAGCTAACTTTGTACTTCCCTTTGTATACATTTTGACATGCCCCCTCCCCCCTCAAGATATTTCCTGGCGCAATTAAAACGGCAACTTAATGTAAATCTTATCACCTCTCTTTGTATTGTTTCTAACTTCTTCATCAACCCCGCGCTGTGGACCAGAGAGGCATTATCAAAGGTCAATCCTGGCACATGCATGGCCTTTTATATATTCCTTGTTACTATGTATTTATTAAACCCCCAGGGGCCCTTACACCTTACTGCGTTTCTTCTCTTTCAGCCTTCTTCCTCTAAATAATCATCCCCTGTAGTCATTGTCACCCCAAGATACTTGTACTGACCTTTATAATAGAATTATTTTCCCTGTTCTACCAGCTTCCCGGTACCAGGTATCTTCACGTGCAAGTGCTTGGATAAACGGTTAAGTAACCTTGGAGGCCGTGGTCGTAAAAAGCCAGTACAGAGCAGACAGCACTTTTAATGTAGATGTTACGCAAAGCCATTCGAATCGACTCTCAACACGTAAACGCACAGATCCTATAGCACTTCGGCAACCTATTTTCGGCCCGCCGGTGAACTACTGACAGCGTGTAGTAGGCAAGCTAAAACTGACATGGAACAATTGGGCGGCTCCGTTTCTAGATCGACGGGCTCACTGGAAAAGCTACAGTTGCCTGAAACTCGCATACGAAGAACGGCAGAAATCTACGATATGTTCCCGAAGCGTGACAGCGACGAATGCAGTACGGAGGCAGAGCAACCGCTTAGCAACGGCGGGCCCAACAGCGCCCGCCGGGGTTCTCCGAGTGCGCCTCGAAGCTCGGAAGATGTCGCCACGAGATCTGTAACGACGGCGTCCGGCGACGACACCCCCGGCGATGATAATCAACCCCCACCTCTTCCGACCGTGCCTCCGCCACCTCTAGTTGACGGCCTGGCGTATAGCGCCGCTGACGAAAAGGCTGTTGGGGTCAACACGCACAGTGACCTAGGCAGCCAGCGAGAGGAGCGGTTGATGCTTCCGCGCAGACTTGTGGTCAAACCGGCAATGATGCTAAGCAGTGCGGACGATGCGCTGCCACTTAGACCGATCCATGTGGAGGGCGACTCAAAGCCTGCACAAGAAGTCCCGCGTTGGGTTGACAACTTTGACTCATCTGTGCTTGACCAGTCGCGACGGTCATCGGCAACCCGAAACGATACGGACGGGTTCGCTTCGCACAGACTGGGTTACTACAGAGATGGCAGCTACAAGGGGGTGGATGCGAGCAACCTTCCTGATACGACACAAACAAAGGTTTGCACATCGATGCATGCTGTCCTTTCTTGTAGTGTGGCTTTCTGACAAGTAATACGTATCGATATAACATTAAACGAAAAGTATGATCTGCAATGCATATTACATGAAATGCAACAATAATGCTGAGTAATTATATATAAATATATATATATATATATAGTGATGATTTATTAACAATTTATAACACGTTTGCACATTCGGCAGTGTTCGCCTAACAAAAAAAAATATATATATATATACATAACCTGTGTAATTTTACGCACAGCGTCGGCTGAAAACGAAAGACGACCTAGCCTGGAAATGCCAAACCGCAACCTTCTTGTTAATGACCAGGAGAAGTGCGAGGTCCTGCGAGATCACTTTGCCAAAACATATACGCTGATACCCACTCTTCCCATCATTGCGGTAACCGCCCATCTGGACGTCTACCAACATGATGAAATTGATTGTAGCCCAGGAGGAAAATAAGTTATTTGTAGCGTCTTCCGAACAAGGGATTCCTGCTCTGTTCTTTAGAAAGGCGGTCATTGGGTAAGTGTGTCCCGCTGAGTATCTGATTAAACAGCGCCCCTGCTAAAACATCAGACGACTCAGCCAATGTTTATAATAGATAATGCCCTGCTCGGCGCAGAAGCCCCAACACTTTCCAAAGTTTTAGGTAGCAGGCCTGTGTAAGCCAGGGCCGCGCCCGTCTTTGTCTGTACTTCTACTTGACCGCAGCCGCCTTGACAATGGCCTCCAAAGCGTGGTTGCTTTGTTCAACGCCAGAAGTTGATCCTGGCAGCGCTAATTCGCGCCTAAACACGTACCTTGTCGGCTGCCGACGCGGAGCGCGCCCCTGGCCAAGCACACACAGAGACGCAAGCACCGGCAGGTGCTTTCGTCCTGGAATATTAAAAACCTCGCATCCTTAAATTTCGTTGGATGTTGAAGGTTGTGAAACAGGGGGTCGATAGTGCTCCTTCCACATTGGTAAACGTACGTGAATTTATCATGCTAATTTGCGCAATGCAGGCCTCTATTCTTTAGAAGCTTAAGAAGCCCGTCGCCCTTCCTGTCGGTGACGCCACTATGAATACGACAGTTGAAGTCGCCGGTGGCCAGAGGGAGTCGGAGTTCTTTTTTTGTTTTTTGGACGGTCTCGGAAATGCATATTGCACAAGCGCTACCGGCAGCTAGCAGCAGCTAGTGTGGGACTCGCACCCACTAAAACCGATAATCTCCCCACCCCCCAAGGCCCGGGATTGCATTAGCATTACTTCGACAACCCTGAGAGGGGAGTCTCGTTTTCTAGCGCTTAATGCGTCTAGCCAGTGCTTGTCCGTCCTGGGGAGATGCGTCGAGATCCCCCGGAGGGCCTAGCTGCTCCGTTCTCCCTCCCTCGGCTCCTCCTCTCGACTGCCCCTCAAAGGGGTCTGGTCGAAGCGGGCTTGTCTCGCCGCCTCCAGGTTCAGCTTATTCCATATGATGGTGTCGAGGTAATGTCGAACATTTGTCTAATTCGTCTCGTTTTCCATCATAAAGTCCACCACGTACTGCGGAGTCTTTCCCCTCAGCTCGAGGGTCGCAGAGGCACGTGCTCCCGCAAGGGCCGCGCAGTGCACGATCGTATGTTCAACGTCGTCCGCGTCCCCGGAGGAGCAGAGAACGCAGATGTCAACCGGGGCCTTGCCGAAGCGCATCATATATGTCTGGCACCTGTGAGCACTTGTGTCGTGGTGTACGACAGGTCCCCCAGCTGCTTGTCATACCACCGGCACTGATCCGGTATCAGTCGGCGAGTCCATTGACCGGCGGCATCGCCCCGGAGATTTCGCCATTCATCATTCCACATGCCCACGCGAGGTCCCAGTTCCGGTCGAGACGGCGTTCGCTTCTCTCTCTGACCAGGAGATCCCAAGGTAGCTGGCGGACCAGTACTATCAGGGCATCCGTAGACACCGTGCGATAGGCCCTGCAAACTCTTATGGCCATTCCCCTTTGCGCGGCTTTGAGTGCGCCCCGGTTGCGCGCCGTCCGGAGGGCAGGGTCTGCCCAGACGGGTGCCGCGTACATCCCCGTTGACTCCGCCACGGTCGCCAGAAGCCGTCTACGCCTCTCAGACGCCCCTCCCTCTCGCGGGAGGATCCGTGCAAGAATCTGCGCGACCCCAGCGACATTGCGGGCGACGTAGGCGATATGTGCCGCACCCGTAAGTCCGGTGTCCAGGATGACACCCAGGTACTTGGCCTCCTTCTTGATTGCTATAGGTTGGCCCGAGAGAGTCAGATTGAGCCCCCTCGTGCGCTTTCGCCCAGAGAGGTAAATTACCTCCGTTTTTGTGGCGCCAGTTGGATGGTGATGCTCACGCATCCACTCGGCCACTTTGTCCAGAACAATATTTGCCAGCTTTGCCAACAACACTTTTGCCAACGTCTGTGAGAGGCTTCAGCTGCTGCTGTGGTTTCTGCACTCGGTGTCTCTGCTGCCCCTGGCACTGTTGTTGCTGTTGGTTCTATTTACAAACAGTGCGTGTGACGGTGGACTCATTTGAGACGTTCGAATCAATTACGAGCATGGCGGGAAGTTTTGAGCTGCCGCCTGCTTATCTTCATCATGTCATCCTGCCCTTAAGATATACGCACCTGTGAGGAACACAGAAAACACAATATTCTTCAAGATGCCGCTGCAGACTTCAGTGGATGGACTGCAAAAATGGGATTAACTGTAACGGACGGGTGTGACCAGTTATCATTTACGGATGACAGGCCTGGTCGTCGCTGTACAGCCAAGATATAACGCGTCTTCAAAATGCCCAAGATTGCTATATCTAGAGAATTCGACAGTGGATCTCAGGTACTATCAAGATCCGAATAAACACTCGGATTGCTTCGAGGAGCTGTTCGACATTCACGAAACGAATACTCGTTACGGTGCAATATGGAAGGTCAAGGCTGTCGCTAGATCGGCCAAGGTAGCCAATATTTACTCTCGTACGCGCCCTCGACGCCTTCCACGCCCAGTGATCTGTATATCTGAAGCATTATTCTAGAATATAATTAATTATGAGAGTAGTGAACATATATATATATATATATATATATATATATATATATATATATAAAGTGCGTTGCAAAATATTTGCAACAATAACGCCTTACGGCGTATTCGATTCTTAGCAGGGCTGTAGGACTTATTTGATACTACATATTCTATTCTAGAAACGGGTTTTTCGTCCTTTCTTCTGAATCAAATCGTCAACTCGGTCTTTCATGGAGTTAATGAGCTGTTGTAAGTACGAAAGTGGAATATTTGTCCATGCTTGCTGGACAGCTTTTTTGAGGTCCGACAAATTATCATATTGTTGACCAATTGCGTAAATCTGCTTCACCAAATGTCCCCAAAGATTTTCGATGGGATTAGGTCTGGAATCAATGCCGGCCAGTCAAAAAGTGGCACTCCTTGTTCTTGAAAAAAGGCTTTAGTGCTAGCCTAGGTACGAAACGTGGCGTTGTCGTGTTGAAAAACTGCGTCAGGTCCCCCAATTCTTCTAAAATGGGCTTCTAACTGGGAACCAACGATACGCTGGTACTTGTCGGAATTGTTTCGGGCCACAATCGCGACTAGATCGGACTTCCCATTATATCCAAACGCGCCCCAATATTTCACAGAACCACCACCGGCCACACGTTTCGAGAACCATTTAGATTCCTTCCGTAAGTCGTGCCAATAGAACTGACAGCCGTCAGGGCCATAGAGATTAAATTTCTTTTCATCCGAGAAGACGATGTTTTTCCACTCGTTATCCCAAGTTTGGTATCTATGCGAAAATTCACGCCGTGCGACAATGTGCTTCGGTTGCAGTCGCGGCATAAGCTTCCTTATCGCGTATCGCACGTTTTTGTCAGAACTTAACACTCGGTACACTGTGGATCGGTGCACTGGCACTCCCAAAGTAGTCCTGATCCTGGAAGAAGACATTTGGTCATGAGTAGCCAACTGTATGATCCTACGCCGATCTCGAATAGTCAAAACTGGCTTACGCCCACTGTTAGATCTGCACCTTTGGTTCACTCCAGGGTGTAAGAACCTGCTGATGGTGCTCTTATGGCGTCCTAATCTGGTTGCTATAGCAGTTACTATATGACTGAGCTCAGCATATGTCTCAATTCTTGCCTTTTCGTTATCCGAGAGACCCTTTGTACGACCCATGGTTTAAACATACGCTTTGCCGTTAGTTCGGAACAACGACTGAGCTGTAGAATATTTTGCAGCTATAGAACGATTGATTTAGCTAGACAATAATCCTGACATTTGATCCCCGGGATCGTATATCAGCTGTAGTATCCTTTACAAACAAGAGCTGTGTTGTTAGCATGTTATTGTTGCTAATATTCTGCAACACTGTTTTTTCACACTTTTTTATTTTTTTTGTATGAATCGATTGTGAGATTGCAACGAAATTAACACCATACTCGTGTTTCGTCATGTACATAATGCCCTTAAAATTTCAAATAAATCAAGCCAAAATTATCACCAAAAAACATGAGTTGCTAATTTTTTGCAACGCAATTTATATATACTGCCTTGCATTTGAAAGCCAGTCGGTGAAAAGAGGCCGGATCCTTGTCCCCTTTGAAAGGGGAAAGGAGCTTGTTTGGGTATGTAACTACCACCGATACCCTCGCTTGAACCTCGAGCCTAGTGCATACGCCGCTGGCTCTGCTGCACACAAGGCTGAACGACTAAAGGCTAATAATATACTCACCTCGCCAACAAGTTCATTTTCGTGCCGCTATTATTTGAGACACTCAGTGGACGTGCCCTGAAGCATGGTCGCTCTTTCAGAAGCTTGGCAAACAAATCGAACTAAGGATAGGGGAGGAAAGTGCTCTCGAGTATCTACTTCAATGGCTATCACTGGCGGTTCAGCGACGCAATGTGGCAGCAGTAATGGGCGCGATGAGGGGTTGTCTCGAGAAAAAACTCGACTGGTAACGCTCCTCACAAGCCCTTGTGTAGTCAGCCAATCATATATATGATTAGAAATATGCGCATTATTTGGGGACAGTTGTTTTCACTATAAACTACAATTGCATAAAACTACCCCTCTTTCTCTCTCTTATATATATATATATATATATATATATATATATATATATATATATATATATATATATATATATATATATACAAAAACAATATTAGCTTAACACACACTTTTAAAGTAAATGTTTAGCCTGGGACACTACACTGCCTTATGTCGCAGCGCCCTCAATGAAAGAACCTGCTGGATGTCGCCGCTGGATGGGTCGCAAAACGTGCTGACAGAAAGCGAAACACAAACACTCTAGTCTAGAGAGCAAGTTCAGGGGAAAGTTCTTTAGTTCGGGGCAAGGCGTATCGCGTTGCAATATACCGTTGACATTGGTTGATCGGTGGTTTATGATTGAGATCTTCATGCAAACACGGCATCTACGTTCTGTATCCCGTGTTGAGTTTTGGTCGGCTTAGTGCCAATCTTCCAGACTGTCACTCATAGTTTCGTATCAAAGTTGAACAATGGGGTTGCCAGACACAACGAGTGCCAATTTGAGGATCGAACTGTTTGCTACCAAGTGCGTCGCTAGACCAAACTGCTTACCTGTGACGGGTAAAAGGGGTTCTTTACGATAATGTGCGACGTAGAGGATCCTGGTGCAGGCCAGCTTCCGTAAGCTTCTAGTGGGAAATGTTATCACGTCCCCGTGCTCACCGGACATCCACCGACACGTTCGGACTACCATCTATTCTAGATATGTGTCTACAGATCTATCTACAGGAAAAGAAGGTCATTGTTTCTTGTAAATAACGAAAGCCAACCGCGAGACATCTTCGCTTCTTAAATTGAGAACGGTTTTGCTTGCGGCAGACAAGTCCAATATTCAGTTCTTTTGACAGAGCTTCTGAAGGAGTATTCGCCATCTGGCCTCGCCAGCCTCAAAATCCAACAACAGTCAAGAAGGTAGCGCAGTAGTCTCTTTTCATAGCCACCCCAGAGGCAAATTCCCGCGGAGGTGTTGTCTTGTCGTCTTAGAATGCTAGAATGCTCTGTTTAGCAGTTAAAAAGTGAATAAAGTCCCAAGAAAAGACCGTAGCGTCTGACACTGGAAAAGCAAGACGTACCAGGGAACGTTTGTCCACCTCTCAACAGCACCCTCGGCAAGAACGGCTTGACTCATTTAGTATCGGTTGGACTGTGAGTAGGCGCATGAGCCCGTTGGTATTTCTGTACTCACTTAGCTATCTAGGTATTACGATCAACGCTTCCAAAACTGTATTATGCCGCTGGTTTAATAGGATTGCTGCTATAGCGAGCAAGTGAGTTTGAAATGAAGTTTCACTGACGACATACCTGGTGCTGCATATATTAGGGATCGGTAGAAGCCAACTATTGGAAAATACTATTTTTGCTAGTTGTCAAATGTTACTACTACTACTACTAGTCTTAGTGTTAAATCAAATGCATTTAATTTCGCATTTACTGTGGTCGCCGTGTGCGAGCCATACGAACGTCTGCGTCCGTTCGAGGGACTTCAATGTCCCTGAGACAGACTCATATTTACTTGTGTGTATTACCAAGGATACACGTTCAAATAGCTCACTCTGCCCGGCATCACCGGGGTTTCGCAGCCGATGCAAAAATTTACAGTGACTTACTACTGACGCCTACCTAGAAAGAAGGCCAGGCTTGCGCGGCTTCCCATAGAATAGGACCGTAAAAGATGATGCATTTTGGTGTGCAACAAAACAAAACCTTTATTTCATATTAAAGGTAGTATCGGAAAAACTTCCATGAGGTTTATTCGTGCTCGAAACCGAGAGTCTACTTACCTCTTTAGATACATGTGTAGATATCGAGGGCCGTTAAGATAGGCCAATTTTGGTATTTGTCCTACGACTGCATTTATTGTATTTATTTTGCTGTTTGTGGCAAAATAGACTTCATCGGCAGCCCAACAGACCGCCGTTCAGCAGCCGCCCACGATGGTCACCAACCAGAGCAGGTTCGACTGGCTCAGCAAGCCGTCCTCTGGCGGCCCCCCAAAACCCCCGAGAGGCAACGTAAGAGATCCCAGCTGCGAACCGCTCACCCTGCCAAGGTACGTGATTATACACACATGCTTATCACAAATAAGCTAGTCACATTACAAAAGTTTACCTTCTAAAAGCTGCGATTGAGACATGACAGCTCTGAAGGAATTTTCCAACGCGGCAGTTATACTCTAATAAATCTTAATAATGACGATAATGTTCTTCGTTGTAATTTACGTCGCCATTAACCATAAAAAAATTCTTCAGACGCATATGGCATAACAAAAACAGCGTCGCAGCGTATCAGGCTTCGAAAAATAGGGGATATCTAACCTGCCTAACTTACGCGTACGCTAAATTACTACCGTCCTATTATTAATTCAGCCGAAGACATTGACCAATGAGGAATTTATTTTCTCTGAATTGTCCTTTGTAGAAACATCGGCAGATCCCATTCTTCGTTTGGCTTCGAGAACGGTGGCTCGCTCAGAAGAGCGGCCACACTCGATTCGCGTCGCGCAAGGAGTTCGGCAGGGGGTGACTTCAACCGATCCTTGTATGTTAATATCCAATCTTACGCTAATTGTGTCTTTATTATACTCAGGCGTTTGCTGCCAGTCACGAATATATACACCTTGTTTGTTTAATGGAACGTATATATATGAGAGAGCATATACATCCGATGCTTCTCAACAATCACCGACACACACAGCCAACAACTGCATATTAGGGCAACACCAAACGCCACAGGGAAATGGCGATTTTTGTCTGAAGCTATGCACCCAGCTTTCATAAGCATAATTGCCTATATGTAGATATCATCAGGCAGATACAAGCACAAGCGTAGCAATAGATCTGAGGTCGTGCCAATACACCACGACAAAAAACATTATCTGTAGTGGCATGCGGGTATTCGGGCGACTTACAGTGCAGCATACAACTCTGTTAACGCACGATTTTTCTATAGGTCGACATCGTTTTATCCGACGGAGCTGGATCCATTTGCGGATTGCTCTGGCGCAGATCAGAATGGAGATGATGCCAATGAGGACGACAATTTCGACAATCTCGTTTCCGTGTCAACCGCTCCTTCTGCGTACAACACCCTTTCGAGGTAGGTTTCACCCTCTAACCGTTAAAATCCGGTGGCCGCTTCGTGGGCCGCAGTAATTACAAAGTTGGTTAGATATGAATTTGAATTCAGACATTGCAGCGACATTCTTAATTCTTGTGGACGTTGCGTTCAAATACTGCAGGATCTAAAACATATGTCTAGGTCTATCTAATCTGAACCTAGACACGAAAAATAACTCTTACTTGGTACTTAAGTTACTGTGTGGTCGTCTAGGGGGCATGTTAAAAAAAAAAAGAACACTTGAGTAAGGGTTGTTTGAACGTGCACAAAAATACCTTTGAAAAATAACACATTTGCTCTACAGTAGGTGAGAAATATATTTGAAAAAGCTTTTAATCATCTAACTTATTCGATTACTAGCTGAAAATATAACGCCCTGGCCTATAATATATTTTATATATTAGAACTAACTACATGGAGACTCACTCATTAGTTGCTTCAAAACACGATACGTCCCAAGCACAACTATAATATTTTTGCTTCGTTTTTGATTACGTGAAATTATGGTCTTCCGTAAATTCTTTTTTGGTTCTCTTTACTTGAATGTAAATTTAGCTGAAAAAGTTTTTAGTAATCTACTAAATATCGAAGTAGAGTGGATTTTGGATTGCATATTATTTTAATTAGAAACTACAGCAACCAATTTATGGACGGCTGATCCTGGATTTAAGCTCACGAGCATTCGAACCTAGAGGCTTCTCCACTAACGCGAATCAGATGTGGGCCCAAACACATCTCAATTCCGCATTCTGTTAGACAACCTGTTTTGATTTATTAAAACATTTGACACAACGATCGAACGTAATGCAGTAAATGATGCGCATATTTATTTTGCCAGCCACACCTTGCAAGAATCGACGAATCCATTCGGCTCAGACAGCGAAGAAGCAGATGACAAGTCAATTGCATCAACTACATTTAGTTCAATTATGGGCTACTGTCAACAGCCTGTATCCAGTACTCCACATGGAACACTGAAAAGAAAAGTAAGTTAATTTTATTGAATTAAACTCCAAATTGAATCGAAATGTGCTGCCTCGCTCAACAGTCCTTATGCCTAATCCAGTCCTCCGGGCTGAGTTGCTGTTAAAAGTGTTGGTCGGTCGGCGATACAAGAGCAATTCAGCAGTATCATCTATTTAAGTATCGGAATATTTATACTTTTTGGCCATCACAAGTACAAGAATTGTACTGCTGGCGAAATGGCGACTGAGCCGAGTACGAGAAAACGAATGATCGAGAGCTAACATGAGACGCTTCTATTTTTAGTTTGGTGGCGCCGGCCTAACATCTGTATGGCCGAGTCCAACGACGACAGCAACAGAAACAGCAACAGTGGCGTCTACAACAGCCGGCGAGGTAAGAACTCACAATGTGGAATAACTGTCTAATAATAAGTGTATGAACACTGCTGATTGCACCAGTGCGCGTAATAGTAACAGGAAGGACACTCAAACGCAAAAACAGCAGACACGATCGTCGTCCTCAATAATAATGATTGCGTAACAAAGTTGCGAGTTCCATGCCTACATGTTATAGATATACATACATACCGAATTGCATTTAATAATAAAACCACGTTTTAGTTGGGTGGTGGGGAAGACAGTCCAGCACATCCGACAATCTCGCGTACGAGTATAATGGGCGATAAGAAATGGTCTTTGGTGTAATGATTGGTGATTTTAACTGCTGCTAGCTTTGATGTCGAAGGAGCGCACCACATATCTAAAAAAAATCCTTTCGGGGCTGAGTCTCAGCCAAGATTTAACGTCCATGGGACTGCTTTTCGCATTGCTTCATAGACGGACCCCCATAAATGCAAATGTGTAACGGTGGGGCTCAAACCCGCGCACCTATGTGTCTTCTCCGGTTGCGAGGCGCAGACGCATGCTACCACGCCACCGGGCTCGACAACCGGGCTCGACAACCGGGCTCGCCACATATCTAACGGGCCTCATCTAACGCAGCACGATTTTCTACCATTATTGTAGCAAAAAAGTTAGCTAGTAGAGCACCCTGGCCAGTAAACTTGGCTTCTGACTCAACACGTTTCTAAAGAGTGCCTGCTTCTCATCAGCTCCACAACTACCCCTTCCTCTTTATCACCTCCGCAACTCGTTCCTAGTTCATTGTGTTGAAGGCATTTTTGACATCCAAGGGAATGCACAAATCCCCTTGTCTTGAAAGTATACGTGGTCTCCTCGCCTGGCCATCGCAGTGCCTTCGTTAGGGCTTCGAGCGTAGACCGGCTTTTCCGGAACCTGTACTGAGCCATTCCGTAATTGGCCAGAGTACAGTAGAATAAAGAGCCCACTACCATGTGGTCAACTTCTAGAGGCTTATCAAGTAAAAGTCATACCTCAGAACGGTGTTTTTGGCAGAGGGAATGTCTAAACCTGAAAACCTGAGAGATATAACTGCAAACATGGGGTGGAAATGTGGGTATGCCAGACGTACAATTTGACGAACTTAATCAATCGGGGAATCTGAATCGCGGAGATCTCGCGATTAACGTAAACATGTGTACGCATGAATACGCATAACTATCGCTAGCTGTAAAACCCGTGGTGTTCAACCAGAAAAAGAAAAGTAGAGCATACCTATTTTTTCAAGAAAACTCCGGCCCGAGATTACGGTTGGGTTTAAATATTGGCGCGGAAAATAAAAATCCATCATTGGATCAAAATAGTGTTCGTTAAAGTCAACGCGCATGATGATATGCATGATAAATTGCTCCGCGACCCGACCGCGACTTGTATCACATGTTACGTGGACTTTGTGATCTTTTTGATCCTAGTAGCTCGTAATAAAATCATGCTTTGCCTAGTATTATTAGCCTTTTGATATTTTGGCTAACTTTCAGAGAGGCTTTACCACGTATGACGACTCTCTGAACCCATTCGCGGAATCCGATACCGAAAGTGCCTTGTCGGCAACGTCATCAAATATTCTGTCATCGACGTCTCTAGGAACACCATATGACTCTAATAAACCGGCCGTCCTACCTAAGAGGTATGCAGCATGTTGCTAGTTGCAACTAACCAAATTGTTAAGAAGCTATATATATAATAAGGCGAGCACTGCCGAGTGTGCAAACGTATTGTAATTGATTAATAAATCATCACAATATTTTATATATATATATATATATATATATATATATATCACTAGCTTTATCTGTGCTACCTTACGGGGAAGGTGTGCTGCTCACGGGCCCCGGGCCACACGGCTAATGCCTCGGGCCACACGGCTAATTCCCCGGGCTTTAGCAACCTGGGAGTACCGTGTGGGACGCCTGCTGCCTGGGCTTAATAGGCATAATGAAGGGCGAGTCACCACATGAATGCAGAACGCCGGTCGGGAGGACCATCTGGCTTCGCAGCTGCCCTTCGCAGCGGTGGAGCCCCCCTGCCTTGGAGTGGTCGAGCGTCCCTTAATGGGCGTATTGTATATTCTGGGGTGTAACGCGGAATCGCGAGGTCATCGCGTCTAACCGGTACGGCGGAGTAGTGTGGTACCCCCATTCGGAACCTCGATAGGGGGAAAGGTGGGGGGTCCGCCGGTCTGTCAATTCGGGCTGGCGGGCACTCCCGTAGTTCCTTTCTTGTTGCACTACAGTTCTAGTCAACTTCAGCATTTTGCTCGTCGTATTCCAACCGAATGAATAGGATTTGAGCCGCAAAGATAACGACTTTGCGTATGACAAGTCACGGGGTACTCATCGAACAGATTTTTCGATAAGTTTTTGTTAAATTTTGTTGTATTTGAGGTGGTAGTGCAAGATCTTATAGACTTAAGGGGACAGGAAAGGAACTTAGCATCCATGCTCATGTCTGCTCTAGCAGACGATGATGATATGATACGATTTCATATGCCTGCTTGATCTTTCCGGTTCGATCTTGGAAAGTTTTTGGCTGTAGGCTGTTGCTGGAGATAGATACTTACGGGCCCAGGTACCGCCTACCTAGGCGGTCATGCCATTGCATATCGAAGTTGGTCTGGTATTGGTACGTCGGAGCTGCATGTGGACGAGCTTGGTGGGGTTTAGTAGTGCCCCAGTGACGACGAACCCCGCGATGAGGCTTCTTTCATGGCTTCTTGTGTTACTTTATTGAAGTTGTACGGTTGGGTCCTGACTTGGCACCTGGGTGGGTGACTATCTGCGCGCGCAAATACCTAAACCTGAAACATCCTAACTAGTCTACATAGAAGTCACGCATGAGCGCACACACAACATACACCTTATGTGCGTATTGATTTGGAGTTCCAGAAAGATGAAAAGTACCAAGAAGAAGCGTGCTCCGCCTCCACCTGGGCAATCACAAGTCAAGTCAACAACGCCCGAGGTAACATCATCGCTCCAGGTGACACCACTTTCTCGAAGGGCGGCCGAAGAACCAGGAAGTGACCTTTACGTTTCCCATAACGATGATTCGAACGATAACAGCGGGAAGTCCTCGCCGGTCGATCTAAATGTGTGAGTAGCAGCTAGCAGAGGCCAGTTTACCGCAGCAAATTCGTATGAAAATATGTATGGTACATATTTTCATAGTATTTGGTGATCAAATGAGTACGCAACAACACGCAGGTCTGTGATGGCTACTCAGCTATTTTAAGCTATCTCACTGGTTAAGCTCATCTAGGAGCGAAGTGCGGCCAATTTTAGATGTAATATATGTGGCACTTTCCATACGTTTCGTTATACATTACCTTTTGAAGTATGAATACTGTTAGCCAATATGTATCGATCTGAAGAATGACCATTTACCAAAGCACCCTGTTTAAGCATTGGCTAGTAAATTTGTAGCGACTAAGAGCCATACCACTTCGCCACTTGTCGAACGTGAAACTGTTATGCTTTAGTAGATTTACGTGCGCCGGCTGTGTTGAGCATCTTCTACTGTCAGCTAGTATAGTGTTTATATGCCTGAGCGGACGAATCAAAACTCCTTCTAGAGACATGCGAATGTACTTCGAGCCTGTCACGAAAAGCAAAATATGCGCTTCTGCATTTAACGTACTGGCGAGCGCTTTTTGACTCATAAATCCGCGATGTGTCTATCTCTGCTTCCATGGGCTGGTCCCAGTTCTCGGCCTTTCCCACCACTTCCGCCACTGCCGAACAACCTTGAGCAGGGTCGAACCGATGGTCAGGCCGGCAGCGTATCAACGGATCATGAAACGCAGTCTATTGCTTCTACGGACTTTGACAACATGGCCAAGGCCCATCGGCCGATGTCTGGAACAAGTCCTACCTGTGGTGAGTAGAAGACTTTGACACAACGCCCTCATATTACATTAACTATGTGTGGACGAAACACGTTGCGTTGTTACCGTAGAATGGAGGACGCAGGTAAAACGAATTCGAGTGCCAGTCAAACTGAAAAAAATATTCAGTACCTTTTGGTTTTAAATGTGTCCATCGTTCTCAGTTATTTAGTCTCATACGAGTTGTGTTTTTCTCGATTACAGACGGAGCCATCAGTGAGAAAGACGAGGGTAAGCTGTTTAGAGTCCGGAATGCTATCAAGAAGCTAAAGAATAACACAGCTAATAAGTTAAAATTACGATAGATTCGATACGCTGATTCTCGTTGGCGCAACAGTAAACATCAGAGAAAACGTGCAGGCCAATATCGTTGTCACTCGCATTCCGTCACACGGTTTGCTTTTATATTGCCAAATGAGCCCCCCCCCCCAGCTCCGCTCATCCGGCTGCTCTAAAAGTCGTCGACTGCAACACACTGGTAATCGACATTGAAACAATCTCATCAGTTGGGGCATACTGTCTCCGGAGATTCGCAAGCTCGTGTTCAGAACAGTGTAGCTGTATGCAAACTGTAGCATCACTGTTATCGAGGCTAGAAATTGTAGGCACAGCTTTTCCCCGACAACAATAGATAAGCGATGCCGCCCCGATACCAGGCCTAAATGCAATTAGTCACGAAGCTGTTGTCGTGAGTGTTGTCCCTTGTTTCCCGCGTGCTGCCCTCACGTTTCCAGCGGGGGCAACGTGTGCAAATTCTTTGCTTGCCCCAACATAGGGCCGGCCACCTAGATACCGAAAGTGCTGAACGCCGCCGCTTATAGGGGTGATTGACCGCCTTTTGCTAGGCTTTTGCTATGACAGAACGATTCTATTGTACATAGCTTTTCGGCAACAATTGTGTTCTTGTTAGGAAATTGCTTTATTATTGTTAGGAATTAGTGTTATTCTAACGTAGAGATTTGCGGTAACGTAGAGACGCTTGTCTTGTGCTGATGTGCAAGGCGCACAATAGCATGAGCCGTTCACCGTACAGTGAGGATTGCCTAATACGAGTAGCCGTATTCGGGCTACTATTTCATGTTTACACTAGAAGTGAACTTTGCCCGTCTGCGTGCCGGGGGATGTTATCTATCATTATTCTACAAGTAGAACAGGAAGCTTTGTTAAGTTACGCTTTTTCGGCCTCACTAAATCACAAATTTGGTGATTGCATTTAGTGCGTCCACCCGTTTTTGTATAAGGCAGGAAAACTTACTATCGTCGAAAAGTGAGACTTTTATTCACTCGTTACCGAATACCCATTTGTGTGTGTGTGTTCTACAGCATTTATGCCGGCGCTTCTCAGCGTGGCAGCGCCCAAAAAGTTTGCAGATTATTGGCGTATAATGATGGCATTGTCCCGTATACTTGTGATTGTTGAGCACTTAACAAACGATTCATAACCCGCTAAAGCGGATGGTATGAAAAGTCGTCGAATGAGCTTCAGGTCAAGTGGTGGTCCCGTTTTTAAAGTAGCGGGTCCATCATGTTCTTACGTTCCCGACTCTTGACTAAAGTCCGACATATAAAAGTAATGTAGCGTTAAAACAATATATATATATATATATATATATATATCCTGTGAGTATCTTACAATGTTGTACGACATTTTTCAAAAGTCGCACAAAGACCACTTGCAAATACTCCTCAAGCAATATCGTATATATATATATATATATATCCTGTGAGTATCTTACAATGTTGTACGACATTTTTCAAAAGTCGCACAAAGACCACTTGCAAATACTCCTCAAGCAATATCGTGGTAGCAATGAAAGTTTGTTCAAGGACTCAGTACCAGACCTGTACGAATGCACTGGTCTGGTAGCCTACACTTGTAATACTGATAGCTGAAATGTGTTCTTTATGCGCTGCACGGTCAATGGCAAATTGAGATGTTGTGTGCTAATATGTGCTTCCACAACATAAGGCAACTTACAGCGACACATTTAATTAGGAACAATTTTGAACAGCAAGCATAACAACGATGAAACAACTTGAGGCAACAGACCGCTTTTTCTAAAAAAAAATATTGTAACAACGACTAGCAACGCAGTGGTGTTTTGTAAAAAAAGCGATTCGAATTCTCTTCAACAAGGGGCAAAACACCCAACACTGACGATTTACAGTCTGTGTCCAAACTAGCATGGCTGACTCAAGTACATTGAGTTAATCATTGCAGTAATATTAATAGTTGTGATAATATAGAAAAGTCAACGGTATATATATATATATATATATATATATATATATATATATATATATATATATATATATATATATATATATATATATATATATATGGTATGCTGGTAATCTCAACTGGTCTGGTTTCGTCCGAAGTACAAGTCAGTGAGTCTACATCTAGGTGAGCATATTTTTGAGCATAGCTGGAGCGTCGCTGTATTCGACCATCACTGTCGACGACGCAGCCGCGAACCCGCCCTGCATCACAAATTACCTTGCCTTGCTTTCTTAGCTCTGCGTCTTTCGCTTTGTCAGTGAATCTGAGTACATCTGATTTGATTTGTCAATGAGATTCTGCTCACTAGCGAGTACGTTTTCCACGCGTCCACCAGTAGAGTATATGTAAATATAGCATAAATATCTCAGCTTATGACTCTCCTTTCTTGCCTTCTTCTTATCTCAATATTTGTCATGCTCTGTCTCTATTTGTTTTCGTTAGTTTGTTAGCTCCCATTGTCTGTGTGTTCACAGCGAGCCTTGCCGCATCATCTGTGTACTTGCAAATCATGCCTCGTGTCTGTTGGTATCGTTTACATTATTGCTGTTGTTGTTGTTGTTGCTATCGTTGTTGCTGTTTTTGTCGTTGTTATTGTGGTTGTTGTTTGTACTTTTTTGTCGTTACGGTGGTGGTTGTTCTTGTTGTTGTTTTCAAATGATCTTGTCTCAAACTACGAGCGCAAATACTATATATGTGTACGTCAAGTATTTATGTTCATGTCCCGTGTGCAAAACTGCAATGCACTCGTGAACGTCGTCAATCTCCTACTATGGTGGAGGAACACCTATGAACGTTGTATTGTCGTCACCAAGCGATGTGTCTGTTCTGTTTGCTCTGTGTAACTTCCTGTGTTCTGTGCTTGTTAAAGTGCGTGCAACTACTATCACTGATTAAAACAATGATGCTCTTAATAAATGCTCTTAGTGTTCGGCTGCAGTTCAACGTTCGCTTGTGTCTTGATTCTGTTTTCGTTGTAGCTGTTGTCAATGTTACTGTCGCTGCTTTTGCTGTTTCATTCCTGGTACTCAGGTTTGTTAGTACTGTTGTCCATCATGTTAGTCAATCATTTATTTATCGCACTATATACATGGCATATATAATCATAAGCACATGCTTATAAGTAATAAAATGTTATCTAGCCAACTGCGTAAGACCCATAGCTCTCTGACAAGTATCGAGATGGAAGATTGGACACGGCTGGTCGCACAAACGGCACACACAGCTGACGCCAGGATTATAGAAGTTTTTCTATGGCAGAGTTTTTGGTAAAACTCCTAAAGCGAACAGCGGGTCACTTGATGCGGGTTGGGTTCTAGGGCCCCGAGCTAGCTATCCGAAGAAGCTGCCGTGGACTTCTTGAAATTTATCTATAAAATGTTTACTGAATTGTAGAGGAACAGGGGTTTCTAAAAGACTAAAGTTAGATACTAGATATTCTACAAGCGATTGAATTAAAGTCATAAGGTAAACTAACCGGCGTTTCGTGTTTTGTAGTAACCTGGCTTGAAAACGTAGGCTTTACTTTATTTTATCTAAGTATTTTGGTTGCGGTGTTTTTCCTATCTGTTATGTTTCTTCTTGTTAAAATGCTACCATATAACCAAGATGCCATAAATCGCTACCGAAATAGTATTTTGTTTGAAAAAGGGTATTTAGCGTACTCAGGAGTTTTGTTGAGGTTTTTCGATTATCAACATTGAAACTCAATTTTTCCATACATTTCCCGCAACGTGTTGTCCGGTGATTGTGCCCTTTATCGAAAAGTCAACTCAAAGGTAGCAAAAGTTGCTACCGAATTCGACTGTACCAGTACTAAATTTTAGGCGATCAAAACGAGCAACTGATTTTGTGGGTCTAAGTTTTTAATGGCTCTCTTTCGCAGCGTTAATCTGAAAGCCGTTATTTTCGCGATGCCCGGCTAAAGCGCGTATGCTTCGCTGCAACTTTAACTTGAAACGATTGAACAAAACGATACTGTCGGCATACAATATACATACAACATGCCAACCGTGTTTCTTGTAAATTATTGACGGTAGATGGCTGAAAAAAAGTGGAAAAACAGAAGACTAAGTATTATCACTAAAGCATGACCGATGGTCTACAAAACGAGCTCATGCTCATAAATCGCATCGCCTTAAATTATCGGGTTTGCCTGGAGAATACTGGCGGTTAGAGTTAGTGTCTTGGGGCCGATATTTATTTTGGCGAGCTTTTGAAGTACAGCACTACGTGGGCAGTGTTTAAAGCGGACTTCAAACCCAGAACAAAGAGAAGTTATTGACTATCTTTGTTGGCTTCTCCGCCACCCGCCACACGTGTTCAGGATCACGGAGACCCCTGTCAACAACAGTCCGAGGTACATTGCGTTTTTGACGAGTGCGATTTTCTGGCCTTATAGGCGGAGGTAAGCGGAAGGGCGGGGCATTTTATCCGACCCATCAGGCATATTGCCTTGCTCTTGACAGGGGCGAAAGCAAGCCTCGCCGCTTGCATACAGCGGGCGACGTCGGCGAGCGCCTCGTTTGCACGGCTCTGCGGCAAGTCTGAGGTCCAAGCCTGGAAAATTAGGTCGACGGTTAGGATGAAGTCGTCAGCGTAGGCAAGGTGGTTAAGCCTAGGGGAAGGTTCCTCAGCTGCAGCACTTCCTCGTAGATTACAATCTATAGCAGGCGGCAAATTATGTATCCCTGTGGCACCCCGTTGGTCATGCTGAAGGCCGTTCCGTAGGCAGTTGGGTATCATTTTCCGCAAGTAAAGGGAAACTTTTCTTGACAAGGCTCTCCAGGGTGACTCCTAACGGTAGGATCTTAAAAGTGTTTTTGACGTCCAGTAAATTCGCGACGAATAGGTCCCGTCTTTTAGGCGGATGAGCTGAACCTGCGTGGATCCGCACCGATTATTGAGCGGCCCCTAAAGAATCCGTGCCGGGTATTTCACCCCTAAGGGTCCTGGCTAAGTTATTTGAGCCCACCTCCACGTAAGCCTAAATAACTTAGCCAGGAAGCCGAGTAGGCCAACTGGGCGCTAGGAGCCAGAAGTCGTGGGTATGAAGACCATATATGCGGCCTTTTACAGGTAGCTCCACAAGTTTTTAAAATGAAAACCAAGAATTTTCCAAATCTTGTTTTTAATTTTTTCTTATTTGATATGCTCCTCGAGAAGCTCAATACACTTTTCCCACCGAGATTTCAGAGCATGTATACCTCTTGAGTAAAATTCTGCGTCTTTAGACTGAAAATAGGCATTGACAGCAGTTGTAACCTCTTCATTGCTGGAAAAACGCTTTCCACCGAGACGATTCTTCAAATGTCTGAAGAGGAAATAATCAGAGGGGGCCAGGTCTGGAGAATAGGAAGGTTGTTCAATAAGTTCGAACCTCAGTTGAGCCAGTTTTGCCGATGCTTGCCGCGACTTGTGTGCGGGAGCATTGTCCTGGTGAAACAGGACAACCTTCTTCTGCAAAGCGGGCCGTTTCACGATGAGTTCTTGCTTCAGGCAGTCCAACAGTCTTGCATAATATTCTCCCGTGATCGTTTTACCGCTCTCAAGGTAGTCGACCAGAATTATTCCACGTTGGTTCCAAAAAACCGTAGCCATCATCTTTCCGGCCGATGCCGTTGTCCGCACCCTCTTCGGAGGTCCTTCACCAGGTGCACACGATTGGCGAGATGCTTCTTGGGTCTCGGAAGTGTAGTGATGGACCCAGCTTTCATCGACGGTCACGAATCTGCGCCAAAAATCCGACGGATTTTTCGACATCTTGGCCAAATTTCGCTGTGAAGCGGAAACACGCGCGTCTGTTTGGCCTTGGTTGAGCAAATGCGGCACTCATTTTGCTCTGAGTTTTTTCATCTTCAAGTTCTCGTGCAGGATAAAATGCACACTACCCAAACTGATCCCCAAGGCCTCCGATATCTCCTTAATGTTCACTCGCTGATCTGCGGCAACGATTTTCCGCATTTTTTTCACGTTTTCCTCATCAGTTGCCGTTTTTGGGCGTCCTGAACGTAGTTCATCCTCGGTGCTCCTGCGACCTCTTTTTAACTCATTAATCCTGAGTTGGAAACAGTGGCAAAATATGGCGCAGAGTCACCGTACACCTCGTCTAACTCAGTTTTCACTTGGGTCGCATTCCAACTTTTGAAATAAAAACGCTTGATAACCACTCGAAACTCTTTTTTCTCAATTTTTCAAAATCACGCCGATACGTTGCACGGGAAAAGCGATCAAACGAAATCGCAACGGCTAATCACCATAATATTTTGACTGCTAGCATTCGAAAAGTTGCCGTTTCCAATAGCGGTGAATTCGAATTCTGAAAAGCTCATTTTAAGAACTTGTAGAACTACCTACATGGCAGAGAGTGAGCCTGTCCGGTAGTCGGTAATCGCGACTTGAAGGCAAGCCGCGGCGTCGCACATCGCTTGCGGGGTGACTTCTAGGAGATCCTGCTCATCCGTCCAAAGAGCCTTTAGGTAGAAAGCGGTCGAAGGAAGGGTGCCTAGGAAAGAGCGCCGCTATTGCATCTTGTTCCTCTACTAGCGGCAGGTCCACTCTCCGTTTCAAAGGCGGGCACCCTTTCACCATTTTGTACGGACGGCCCTAGGGCCGCTTATCGGTTCTTCACGAAAGGCTCCTCAAGAGGGTTCCTTACTTCTGGAGATCTCCCTGCAAAGGGGGGGGGGGGGCCGCAGCAGCTTATACTCGGCGTCATGAGGCAGAACATCCGCGCCGTTGGGCGCGGATGAAGCGTCGCCCTCGAACGCACTTCTTCTTTAGGTGTCCGAGCTTCACTAGTGCTTTGACGTGCCGCAAGTCCTTGAATTCGAGTCACGCCTCGATGGGGTCCTACCCGCGGTCTCTAGGAGCTTCTAGAGACCCATCATCATAGATGGCCGGCCATCCGGTTCTATGCAAGACCCCCGGAACTCGGCGGCTCTGCGGGAGACCGCCTACGAGCCGCCATTGGTGGTGGCTTTAAGCTGGTCGTCATGTAGAATTCAATTATATGATGGTGATGATTATTTTGTGATTCTTCGTCAGGTCAACCTTATGAAAGTTGGGAGCACCTGTGTTAAAAACATCTATGCATTAAAATCTCCTGTTAGAATTAAAGGCATAATACTTTAGTTAATAAATACAGTTAGGCCGTCTAATAGCTTAATGGGATCTTTAAGCTGAACGCTGGGGCTGCATTAGCGTGAGTAAAATGTCCAACGTTTGCCAAGTCAATTTAGGTAAAACCATAGCCGCCTCGTCCACGGGTTCATAAGTGACAGCGAAGGTTAAGTATAACGCTTGTTGCTTTTTGGCACTAGCAAGACGTCTGTTCTGGACATGCTGCTCACCTCTTCAAGCATCGCGGGGCAGCCCTACAGCGGCATATACAATATACTTTTACGTAAGGCTAAGGCAGTTTTTTTTTCTGGGAGGTTTTGGGAATGCATGATGCACATGCGCCACTAGCAGCCTGCGTGACTAGTGTGAGACTCGCAAACCCACTAAACCCGGATTCCTCCCCACCCCCCTAGGCTCGGTATTACTTTGGCATTACATCGAAGCCGTGGGAGAGGCGTCTCTGCCGTTCTCCTTCAATTACCTCTATCCCTGACTATCATCCCGCATGTCTACCTGCGGTTGGATAGGAGGATGCCATTTTGTAATCCGTCCTGTGAGGGTGCGTCGAGACCATGAGGGCCTGGCTGCTCCCCACCACCTCCCTCTCTGGGCTAAGGCTAAGGCAGTTACAGAGTCGGCACCAAGCCTACACCACTAGGTTAAGCTGAAGTATAAAAAGCCTTCTTATTTTATATATATATATATATATATATATATACGCAGGATAGTGCCACTCTTTAGATATCAGATATTCCATGACCTGGTCGTTGCGGCGTCGATGTCTTTGGCCGAGTAGAGGGCGTTTCGTAGTTGAGACATGTCCGCCCACGGGGGAAGTACACGCTTTTTGGTACTCAGAGAAAGTACGTCTACTGGCTCTCACAGATTTCCCATCGCGACAGGCCCCTTTACTCGAATCCGAGTTAACTGGCGGTTCTACACGAGGCTTGTCTGTCAAGCCCCATTTGTATAGCCTGGAAGAAGACAAAGGCGGCCAGGCGGTCGGGCGCCGTTTTCACGAACGGACCGTAATGTTTGTGCATTGTCAATGTACGTCTGAGGGTTTAAGATAGCGTGTTAGGATGGCGTGACAGGCTTTTAGCTTCGTGCTCTTTGAAGAACACGTCTGCCCATGCGGTAAACGAGTGTTGCCTCGTAGGCATAATTTTTTGTTTTGTCTGCAAAGCGCCGGACGTTGGTTTATGGATGCTGCCTGGACAAATTTCCCGAAACACTCATTCACTACAAATTGCTTCGACGGTTCGTTGGTTTCGGCTGGAACGTGATCTTCTCTGGTGGTCTACTGGGATCGGAAGCGTGCCGCAATTACGTTGAGCATTCTAGAATGAGTTGGGAGAACTTCTATTGTTCTAGCATCACTGGTAGTAGCACTACTAGTACTACTACTTCTACTTTTTAAGGAAGAGGAAGTGCACGTATGCGCATCTGTATTCAATGTAAAAAAACCCCCACAAAGGTCTAGCCTTCTGACTCTCTACCTGTTGCTACAATAACAACAACAATATTATATTAAGGTAAGTGATGACAACAATCTTGAGATGGCTGCAGCAAGCCTGCACAGCAAATCCGTTGTGCCCGTTTCATTTCAGCGTCTGTTTCAGTCAAAACGAGACCGCTCTGTGGACGCTCTCCGACAGCGCGGCACCGACCAACGGTGCCACCATCATCGATTCGGCACCCAATGTTGGCGTTTCGCAATTCGCTCGTGAACGACAAAGACCTGGAAGGTCACGATTCCAGTGAGGGTGACTTCAGTTGCACCGACACCTCGTCAACATCCGACAGCGAGCCTGAAGAGCTGCAGAAGAGCCGAGCGCTGCGGGAGGCTTGTGATAGGGTCGTCAGTGCCGTAGCCGCTGCTGCTCCGATAGGTGATGCCGTTCTCGCCGAAGCTGAAGTTCGACCAACCGAATCAACTCTGTGTCAGAATAAAAAACTAAACGAGGTCCAAGAGCGTTCTTGTCTTGGCGAGGTGTCGCGGAAGACGACCGATGAAGACAGCGGATGCCCTGAGGTAATAGTAACACTGCCCGAGAAAGCTGACAATGACACGCCCGGTAATGAGGCTGGAAGCCAGCACACGGTCGCCGAAATCACGTCCGCGCAACCAAAAAAACTGCGGTCACCAAACACAAGGACGCCGAAATCAAAAAGGATAAGGTTAGAAGACCACTATATACGTGATGATGCATACATATGAGTGTTTTAATCGTAGTAATAAAGATGCGAAGATAATGAATGGTTAGGATCCTTATATCTAAGAAGAAAGCTTCACTTCTACCTTTTACGTGGGATAGAAAGCCACTGGCTGTTGTCAATACTACATACATATTTGAAGCCCAGAACGCTAACCTAATCTACGTTTGATTCAAAGGTTCCAGCGCCGGCGCAGACGTGCTCGTCCAATCATCATCAAATATATTTATCAAACGATTGCCCCGTGGAACCCGACCACAGTAAGCAGTAAAACAACGCGTAGCTAGTTCTACAGATATATATATACTCGTATATATAAATATACAGGTAGTTCCATAAGTTCTTAGAATGAAAACCAAGAATTTTCCAAATCATGTTTTTAAATTTATCTTATTCGATATACTCCCCGAGATGCTCAATACACTTTTCCCACCAAGATTTCAGAGCTTTTATACCTCTTTAGTAGAATTCCGCGTCTTTAGACTGAAAATAGGCATTGACAGCAGCCTTAACCTCTTCATTGCTGGAAAAACGCTTTCCACCGAGACTATTCTTCAAATGTTCGAAGAGGAAATAATCAGAGGGGGCCAGGTCTGGAGAATAGGAAGGTTGTTCAATAAGTTCGAACCTCAGTTGGGCCAGTTTTGCCGATGCTTGCCGGGACTTGTGTGCAGGAGCATTGTCCTGGTGAAACAGGACAACCTTCTTGTGCAAAGCGGGCCCTTTCACGATGAGTTCTTGCTAAAGGCAGTCCAACAGTCTTGCATAATATTCTCCTGTGATCGTTTTACCGCTCTCAAGGTAGTCGACCAGCATTATTCTACGTTGGTCTTAAAAAACTGTAGCCATCACCTTTCCGGTCAATGCCGTTGTCCGCACCCTCTTCGGAGGTCCTTCATCAGGTGCACACCATTGGCAAGATGCTTCTTGGGTCTCGGGAGTGTAGTGATGGACCCAGCTTTCATCGACGGTCATGAATCTGCGCCAAAAATCCGACGGATTGTTCGACATCTTGGCCAAATTTCGCTGTGAAGCGAAAACAGGCGCGTTTTTTGGCCTTGGTTGAGCAAATGCGGCAGCCATTTTTCTCCGAGCTCTTTCATCTTCAAGTTTTCGTATAGGATAAAATGCACACTACCTAAACTAATTCCTAATGCCTCCGCTATCTCCTTAATGTTCATTTGCTTATCTGTGCCAACGATGTTTCGCACTTTCTCTATGTTTTCCTCATCAGTTGCCGTTTTTTGGCCTCCTGGACGTAGTTCATTCTCGGTGCTCCTGCGACCTCTTTTTAACACATTAATCCAGTTGGAAACAGTGGCAAAACATGGCGCAGAGCCATCGTAAGTCTCGTCCAACCCAATTTTTACTTGGGTCGCATTCCAACCTTTGAAATAAAAATGCTTGATAACCACTCGACACTCCTTTTTCTTCATTTTTAAAAATCACGCCGATACGTTGTACGGGAAAAGCTATCAAACGAAATCGCAACGGCCAATCACCATAATATTTTGAGTGCTAGCAGTCGAAAAGTTGCAGTTCCTAATAGCGGTGGAAGCGCGCCAAAATTCGAATTCTAAGAATTTATGGAACTACCTGTATATATATATATATATATATATATATATATATATATATATACGTTTTAATATTGCCGACATTATTGTATATCAAAAATATCACCCATAAAGCATGCATGTATGACACGATTATTTGCGCCTGTTTACTTTATTATTAGTTACCATATAACTATATGTTGTTTAACATGACTCAAAGACTCAAAGTAGTGGTGTCGTGCATCGCAAACTCTACAGGTTAAATAGTAAAAATAGTAATAAAATCTTAGCATTTGTAGAGATGCATGTGGTTGTTTGCAGGCTACTTGTTGTGTTTCAGTTTGGGAGTTAAAGTGACATAATCTACATTTGATCTAATTAGCTAGCGCGCTTGGTGCAGTCCGTTTATTGTTCATCAATCAACTTCTTTTTAGGCAATGCCGTCTGAAGCATCCGACAAAACTAGTTCTCAAAGTTGTGAGCGAATCGTAGTATCGCCGCCAAAACCCCAAGACACCCCGATCAAGGATCAGGGCGCCGCGAACAGAATGCCTCCGCGTCCGCCTCCAAAGCCGAAAACCTCCCTGGATTTTGGCAGTGAAGGCTTTGCCCATGATGAAGATCAGTGTGTCAGATCTGACAGCTGCGCGATACCAATACCAGTCAAAAACCAACACGATCATCTGCCGCACCCTTTAATTGGCGCATCAACAGCAAGTACCTCGCCGGTTGTACAGGAACTGGCCGAGGTTTGTGCTGATGTCGTTGTTGGTGAGGCGTTGCAGTTTAGTATCTTACCGGTAACGATATCTCCGCCTGAGTTCGACTTTAAGGATCCGACCACAGACGGCCAACACCACGAGGCGTTACCGCAGCTACAGCTTGTGACGACGGAGGAGTTTGAGATTCACCAGAATGACCTCCCCGACGTCGACGAAGAATGGGACGAGTACGCGAGGTAGGTAACACGCCATAGTTAAAAGGCTAAAAATAATGTACCAACAGAGCCATGCAAGACTTCTCTGTTGAACAACAAAGATCGGGTTCTCGGCCATTGAGAAACTTCCTTGTGCAGTCGACCCGTGTTGATATATATATATATATATATATATATATATATATATATTAGGTGAATCAAAACGTTCGTAGCGTCGCCTTTCGACATTCTCCGAAAGTTTAGGCCGACTACAGCATCATAGAGAGACATTCTTCAGTAAGTAACAGCAAAAAGTATCATGTGGATTGTGTTGAAACGGCGTTTGTAGCAGGGCGCGTAACTGTAACGTATCAGACCTTCCAGTGACAGTGGAGCAGAGCGAGCGTCGTGCTGTTCCTAAACATTTTTGAGGCGTAAATTAAAGCCAAATTAGATCATTATAGCTCTAAAGTTTCTAAATATTTTGCTCGTGTGGTATAGATACCATTGAGGATGGTTGGAATAGATGTATTGAGCTTCAGATGGATTATACCGAACAATAAAAAGTGCGTGATCTTTTATTTGATCTACTATTGCTTGAATACCATGTTATTCTTCAAACGTTTTGGTCCACGTAATATATACTTAGAATGTTTACGTTCGTATCCAGCTGTAGCTTGAAAAACAGGACGGGTAACCACACGCTGTTTTGCAGTACTTCAGACTCATCGATAATCTCCGAGGATGAAGTCAATGATTTCGATGAAACTGCTGAGGTGCGGAAAACGCAGCGGTCGCTGAGTCCGATTGCCGAAGTGCCCGATGAAGAGTCGGACTGTGAAAAGGATTTAGAGACAAAGCGCGTCGCATCGTCCCCGCCGGTTGAAACTTCGTTCATTTCCGATCGGTAAGGCACGCTCAAATGGTCATTTAGTAAGACACGATGTTGTAAACTACGTGAGAAGCTTTTAGTTGCTATATCGACAGAATCTTTGAACTAATATCTACATTAGACAGCCATTGTAAAATAAGTGAAGACGGAAAACACGGTGGTGAAGTCGGCAGCATGCGTTACATGTTTCCCACAGTTTATGCAGATGAATACTGCTTTTAATTACTGGACTGTATGGCTTTAACCACAACTTATATAATTAAGCTAATTAGCTCAGGTCACGGCGATTTGTACGGATTGACCCAGACAAATACTAAATGTGGCTTTTAGGCACAATGTAAAACGTCTCAACGTTCGCCCTCCAACATTCTTCAGCACAATTATATTTTTACTTTATGGAAAAGCGTTTTCATTTTCTGTGGCCGTATGACGTACACTTTTTACCCGTGGTCATCATCCCCTGTCTGTTTCGTTAAGGGCTGGAGAGCTTTCTGCAGGTTTCGAGAAGAATGGTGCGGCCCAATTTAAGCAAGAGGCCGCCGGGATTCCCTTTGAAGGCGTGGAAGCGTTTGGTGACATCATTTTCCTGCCAAGCCCATGGGAAGAAGCTAAAACTTTTGAGGTTTATAAGATGAATCACTGCATCGATACTGATCAAGCCTCTGACATTACCGAAGTAACTTACACCGAAACTGAGGAACTCCACGCAAGATCTACGAAAGACTCTGCCGACCGAGCGATAAGTACTGAAGTAGATCAAAGTACAACATTTACGCAGGCACTGCATCCTAACGAGTCTACGAAGATCTCTACGCACTCGACATCCAGTGCGTACAGTTGCGAAGCGGCTAGTTCAGCTGCAACCTTCGCTGTAACATCCGACAGCATAGGGACCAATAAAAGCGAACCGACTGCTACAAACGGCAGCTCTGCGCAAGACATATTGACATGTCCAGTAAAAGACGTATTCAGCAATAACGGTGCGACAATTGCAATAATCGCGGCCGCGCTAATTAATACAGACCGAGCAGACTCATCTGAACGCACCCCTCATCCTCAAGGAGAGCGGACTGCTGATAATGAGACGACAGTGGCAATAACAGCAAAAACAACAACAACAACAATAACCTCGCCTACCACCATGAATGAAGCACACTGCAATTCTACAGGGGGTTCTCCTAATACCTTTCAAGATGTTAACAACATTGGCCCAGTTACAGTCTTGGCTTACAACAAGCCAGAACAACAAGTTCCCGATGGGCACTGTAGCTTGATCATTGCGGACATTTCCGATCGTCAGAAGCTGAACGCATTACCCGATTTAGTTACCGCTCATGACGAGCAACACTTGTCTACGGGCGCAGTGCGGGCTACTTCGCCGATTCCTATCTGTCGTATAAGTATCGACGCTCCGGAATCGCTGTCAGGCGATGAAGACCTCAGAAATGAAAACCCTGTAGCTAACCTCAACAAATTACTGCTCAAGGAATCGATGCAGAGAAGGTACGTACGACGAAGTAGACCTATATGCGAAGATGTAGATATAGACACTTCGAGCCTTCCAATCAAGGGCCAAAGAAGCTACACTTTTATAAGCTGCGACTCAAACAAGGCACAGATGAAGTACAACATATACAGCTATATAAATACAATATACGTATGTAGGCAAGTCTTACGTATGGATACACTCTCTAGTGTGCACCTTACAGTTTCTTTAGCGCACTATTTAAAACAGCTAAGTGCAAGTATTCGGCTATAATGGCGCGCAAAAAGTATTTTCAAGGATTTGGAGGATTTTGGTAAAGGTTTCTGCACAGTTTCAAATGCCTTGATATCTGTACTTGCCCTAGAACGTAGAAGCATTTGAAACATTGGAAGCTTAAGGCAGCTAGCTAACTTCCGTTGTAATCGCTTGTTAAACAATGGCTTAAATTCTGTGGAACTACAGAAAAGATGCGCTGACGCTCACACTGCCCGACCGCGACATGGCGCACTCTCCTATTCCTATGGGCTCAACGGAAGAACTGGCCAGCCCTTTGTGCAGCTTCGAGCAAACAGACAACATGCCCAGGGCAAGAACGTTGCCGCTGCCATCTCCCGACCTCATAAAACGAAGGTACTCTTCAAGGAGCAGCACATATATGCTCCTCAAATCCTGTCTATGTATGTCCGTACAATACCAAATTTTATATAATTCCGCATAATACGCGGACAGAATCGTAATGAATATGTAGATTTGGGGGATAAGCCGTAATAATGATTTGGAGCTGGGATAGAACTGACCTCATCATATTAGATAGATAGATAGATAGATAGGTTTTATTATTCTCATAAGTGGTTTACATTTGTACAGAGGTTCACAGCTCCTCAAAGCCACCAAAGGCTAGTATGGAGTGTTTATATTGCATGTCTTTTTATAATTTTATTTACTGTCATTATAATTATTATCATGTTCGGCTTATGTTAGTAAGGTACCTAAATAGTATTGCTTCGCACTTTGTTTGAATATTGTCAAAGAAGAGGTTGCGCGCACATCTGCGGGGAGCTTGCTCCAATATGTGGCACCGAGATTTGATATTGAGAAACGAGATTGGTTACATGAAGCTGTAGACAAGATCAGAAGTTTTGTGTGTGATCCCCTTGTGTTCATGGTTGATGTCGAATGGGAAAGATTGAGCAGGTTGGGATGAAGTCCCATTAAAATTCGTTTGATCTCTATTACGACAGACATCTCTATTTGCAGAGGGTAAGGCAGAATCGACATCTCTACGTATTTATAACGAAGGGACTCCCATGGTGGATATCCCCATATTACGCGCAAGGCTCTTTTTTGCAAGCGATGTATGGGGCATAAAAAACGCATATAAGTCATTCCAAATATTTCGACTGCGTAAGTCAGATAACTATGAACGTAGGCGTAGTACATGGCGAGCAGACAATCACGGGGCAGAATATTACGACTCTTGAACAGAGCAGCAATGCTCCCTACAATCTTTTTACGAATGTGATCTATATGAGCTTTAAACGATAACCGGGAATCCAGGACAACGCCTAGGAATTTTGTCTCATTCATCATCCTAAGAGTGTGGTTTCCGCATTGAAATGTCTCATTGTTCATACTTAGGACACCTCTCGGCGATAAGAACTGGATAACACCGGTTTTCGACCAATTCACGGACAAGCCATTGGCTCTAAACCAATCTGAAAGTCGCTTAAGGTCTTCTTTAATGATCTGCTCTACCTCTTGTCGGGAATCGCCGACAAAGAGTGCTGTGGTATCATCAGCAAATAGGGTCAGTCGGCCGTGTTTTGGTACTTCAAATATATCGTTGATAAATATATTGAACAGCAGTGGGCCGCCGATACTCCCTTGAGCTACTCCAACTGATATGTTCTCGATATCTGAAAACTTCTGCCCGATCTGCACCATTTGTTGTCTTTCTGACATAAAAGAACGTATCCACGATTAAACACGTTCGTCAGCTCCATAGGCTCCTAGTTTGGTAATCAGAATATTAATGTCGACGGTATCAAACGCCTTTCTCAGGTCAACAAATAGAGCAGCAACCGTTTTCTTCTTCTCAAGACTTTGACGGACGTCATTTACGAAGCTCATAACAGGGACGGTGGTGGACATTTTAGGGCGGAATCCAAACTGTCGGCGATTGAGTACATTGTGTTGATCAAGATGGTCTTTGAGTTGTTCGAATGCGCATTTCTCAAATACCTTAGAGATTGGGGCCGGTATGCTGACTGGACGGTAGTTTTCCTTTGCGAGTCTGTCACCAGATTTAAGAAGCGGAATGACGCGATATAATTTAAGCGCTTTGGGGTATTTACCGGCCGCAATTGAAAAATTGATCAGATGTGATACGGGGTCAGCAAGAACATCGGCTGCTCTTCGCAATACCTGGGATGGTATTTGCTCAGGTGCAACTGAGCAAATCTTTGTTTTGCGTAAAAGATGTGCAATTCTTAGGGTATGGACCGGTTGGAATGAGATCTCTGTTGCTCCACGAGGAAAATTCTCAGGTATAACATATCTTTCAGAGCATTCCGTGTCGGCAGTCACACACGTCGAGTAATACTGATTAAACAAGTTTGCCACTGTAGTCTCATCGGACACCATAGTATCTCCAACTCTAAGTTTCACACACTTTTTTTCCGGTACGCCACCTAGAACAGGTCTAATAGCGTTCCAGGGATTTCTTCTATCCTGAATGTTTTTCTGTACCAGTTTTCCATTAAAATCAAGCCTACACTTTCTAGAAACAGTGGTTACTTTGTTCCTTAACTTCCTAAATATATCTCGCCTCGCAGCATCATCTGGATTAGCTTTAAACTCCTTAAATGCCACATTTTTTTTCATTTATCAATGTCAGCAATTCCTGAGTGACCCAGGATTTCCTGGGTACCCCAAGATTCCTTTTAATTCCAAGTTCCTGCTTGTTGCTGTTAACGGACGCCATTACTCGTGCATTAAAGCACTCAAATGCTTCATCGATGTCATCTACAGCGTACACGTCGGACCAAACAGTCTTATTGAGCTCTAGCACTATCTGGTCATAGTTATATTTTGATTTACGTGCGATGTTGGTGACCGATTTAGTGGTCGGTAGCGAGATGAACGTGGCCTGGTGGTCGGAGAATGTTGTTGTAATTGAGCCGCTTTGAATGACAATTTCGGGACTTATATTGGAGTAAATGTGATCGATACAATTGGCGCTGTAGGTGGAACGGTATCCCTTCCTCTCCACCACGGCAACTCGCGTCGGCACACCGACAAACTCGTTAAAATTAAATGAGTACAGTATTTCTTGGAGATCTCGAGCGTTTTGGTCATTGCAGAGAGTATCAATATTAGCATCTCCAAGGAGGAGCATATTTTGGCCGTTAATCTTTAAAATTACATTTTCTAGTCCATTTATGAAATCAGAGGCTTTGCCAGACGGCTGGCGATAAAATGCGCCAACGAGAAGAGATTTTCCCTCCACCACGCTACTCACTTCCACTACTAAACTCTCGCAGAAAAAGGTAGTTGAAGTTACAAAAGTCAGCTCCTCCCGTACTTTAACGTCATAGTCACACCGTATATACAAAGCTACCCCACCTCCGCGAGAGCCTGATCTACAGCTGTAATAACTATTATAATTGCGCAATTTAAATGAACAAGTTTCGGCTTCCTGGAGCCTTGTTTCTGATATGGCTATCACAGAGGGTTCGCACGGCAGGCTCGCGAGGAACGTTTCGAGGTCATGCCAGTGCGACTTTAGCCCGTTCACATTACAGTGTATTGCCAGAAACGATGAAATATCACATGTAAAAGAAGTTATATCTAAAGTCCTATTCATATGTTGTTATTTGTGGTTCGGCCGGTCCAACTAATGTCTTCAGCTCCGTCTCCAGCGTCACCACCCTCCAGGGCGATTTGACTGTAGACTTGACCTGAAGCCGACAGTCTATAGACCTTACATCGGCAATCATTTTCTGTCGCTTCATTTGACGCAGTTTATAGAACAGCGTCGAGTTAGAGGCTGTGAGATGATCATTGGCGTACACGGGGATGTTCTTGCCGGCATGAGCTTGAACCAACGACGCCTTTGGCTTTTTTGCACGAAACGCACGCTGAACGTTCATCTTCTTCCAGCGGTTGACAAAACGCACGATCACATGTTGGTTATCGGGCATCTCCTTGCCGCCTATTCTCGTTGTCCTTGGTAATCGGTGAGCCACGTCAATATCCTTCACTTCCGTTTCCTCCCCAATGGCGTGGAAAAGTTCAACGAGATCCGCACGGAGTTCCTCGTCCTTCTCTCCGACGCGTGGCGGAAGTCCAGTAATGATCAGGTCGCTACGGCGGTGATATTGATCCGCAAATTGCATCTGCGTTTCCACGGAGCTACTTTCTCCGGCACCAGAACTAGCCATCCTCACGGTGCTTCTGCCCTCGAGTGCGATGGCCCTCGCTTCCTCAGCCATACGTTTCGCTTCAGCGACTTCCTCTGAATAGAATTGCATCGCCGAGTCCACATCGTTCAAACGGGATTTGAGCGTCGCAACCTCAGCCTGTACCTGTACGATCACTCTCGACGCCGCCACACATTCAGAAACTTTCTTCTCAAGATCGCCAAGTCTGGCCGTCAGCGACTGTAAGCCACGAAGTATCTCCTGACCCCAAACTGGCACATCGCCGCCAAGAGAACTGTCACCAACTGCTGCTGTTACTGATGTCGAACTCGTATTAGTTGGCGCCATTTTCGTGTTCTTCAAGGCTTCTGCTGGCGTCGTCAGTACTAAGGTGGTCTCTTTAATACAGGAGTTACACTGCCAAGAAAATGACGCGTCGTCGAGCTTTGCTTTCCGAATACCGGCCGCACTGACTTTCGCACAGTGGCCGTGGTAGGCAGAAGCACAACTGTTGCAGATTACAGGAGCAGAACGAACCGCAGTTGAGCACTTTTTACACACGATTTTATGTGTACTATTTCGACTCACCGGGGTGTCGTTAATGGGCTGGTTTGTGGCTTTCGGTGTCTTGGCGGTGGAGGACATGATACCCTCGATCGAGGCGGGTATCTATAGCCGTAGAGTGCTTTGCTACTTCGTTGCTTTACGTAATACTTGTACGACCACACGCCTTGCAGATAATCCTCTTTTTCTTTGTCCGCCTGGCGGTGTGTGGCCCCGTTTGAATCGACCGTTGTAGCCGAATGCACCTCACTGTACTTATAAATGGTCCTTTTTCCACAGAAACTTCTAAAAAACACTTGTACACTGATATTTGTGTTCTGTAAACTAGGCAGCGTTCGTTCCACCGCGGGACGACGGGTTTTTCCAAACTAAAACTTGCGTTTTTGAGGTCAGTGTGTATAGATTTTACGTTTATGTTAAACGTCAATGGCTGCTACTGGCGTCTCTGAACCGTTAAGATTCGGTCATGGTTATTCTGGTCGAAAAAGGCTAAATTTAGTATTATTAGGTTTAGGATTTGGGGTTTGGTAACCCCAAATCAAAATGTGTTTTGAATCCGCAAATTCATTTGTGAAATATTTCGATCCTACTTTGGCCTTGACTGAAAGCAGCAAATCTATAATACGTTACGTTGCTCAAAAAGTATGTCACAAATATTGCTAAATTCGTTTACAATACGTTGCTGTATACATAGCTTTTATATATCTTCAAGTGTGTTTACTCGTATATTATGTAATTGGTTATATTTGCTATACGTGCTACGTGTACACATTGGTAAAGGATTATGACATTAACCGTTATACTCAACTGTTCATCAAGATAAATTTGTTTTCCAGACTAGTATTGATCGTTAAAAAGCCAGTAGGTTGTAGCTCTACACGTGAATAGCTGGCGAATTTAAAGTCAGTAACGTTGAAACAAAAATGATTGTCAAATGTGCCGCGGGCTTGCGGGTAAATACGCTACACTATGTTTTCATTCTCAGATACTCAGACGGCGATACTAAGTTGGTGTTGCGACTTAACGCAAAGATGACATCGGGCCAGTGTGGTGATTCACTGCAAAGAACTCGAAGCCACTCGGTAAATGTGCTGATGTCGCAGAGCTCGGAGCCTGATAGTTTTCGGCCGTTAGAGCATTCAGAGGTGACATCGTCGACGCATCCAACCACAAACAGAAACGAAGCCGCGATCCACGGCGACGTGGTAGATCGACTGTCCGCTCCGAAGACGAGGCAAGCTCATATGCATGCACACAGCTTAAAACGCCAAGACTTGGGCTACTTGTTGACCAAATCGACTTCTGGATAAGCATTTTGCAGACAAATAATTGTATATCCTTCGTTTGACCTAGTGGACAGTGTGCCTCTTCCACAGCATTTTATATTATCTTGTTTGTGTTCACATAAATCTTCATTTCGGTCAGTAGTAATGGCACTATGTTGGTCGGGCTACCGCGGGCTGCGAATTCTTGCAAGCTTCGTCTAAACCTTAGCGTTGTTGCTGTCTCATCCCTTATTCGAGAAGGCTCTCTTTCTTCTGTCCCGTCTCTATTTCTTTTGATCAACATGTCTAAATGTCTGATCAAGTTTAAGCTAGTATAGGAGCGCAAGTGTTATCTCTAACCTCCTACATCAGACTTCATGCATCGGCAAATAAGTTTCATCTTCTAAGTTTAAGAGGATAGGCCTACGGTCTACTATTAGCCTCATGCAGTCTATGCCCTCATCTCTTCGGTCTATCTTGTAAGGAGGACTACTGAAAATCTGTTCACTATTGATATGAATACTCTGTCATGTCTTTGCGCTACCAAAGGCAATTATCTTGCACCATCTCTACTGTGTGCTTTGTCGCTATGCTATTAGCCTTATGCGTTGAAATGACACGCATCTGTTGTAAAATTTTAACGATCTGACTTAACATTTTTCTTTTCTGATCAAATGTATAAATATTGGTGCATTTGATGAGTTTAAAATGCGGTTGCACATACAAAAATCTGCGGATCCTAATAAGATTTTATTGCAGTGGGATTACGGACAACGTTACACCTCAGTCAGACACGACGAAGGAATCTCCTCTGTACACTTTCATGTTTGCTTACGTTAAGCTTCAAAACCACATTGCAATGTGTACATTTGCATTTACAAAACATACGTATGCATAAAGGTACACAGCTTGTAAGTTATCAATTCAAATAATATTTTCGAGAGGCTTGACACTTGAGAGCCACCAAAGGGACACTCACACGATTTACTAATGCTAGTGTTGAAGCAAACACAAAAATCTCTACAAATAGTAAGAGAGCTAGTAAATCATGATTTAGTGGTTATCAACCATTTAAGTGCCTACATACATGTACGGGTTTAGCATGCTTTACTTTATGAAATGTACCCTTTGTATGGAGGAGAGTTGAATATTGTTACATACTATTGCTTCGAGTAGGACATCAGAAGGGTCTCACTTTCCATCTCGAGCAGGGCGGAGCTAGACCCCAACGGATGAGCGGATTAGCCCACTAAAACCCATACTTACTAAACGCACCTCTCCTTTATGGCTGGCCCATATCTCCATAAAACAATACTATGGGCCACCAGCAGAATTCGAACTGGGTGCCACTCGGGGGAAAGAGGACTGCTTCTTAAGCAGACACCTCACAGAAGTAAATTTCTGATATATATATATATATATATATATATATATATATATATATATATATATATATATATATATATATATATATATATATATATATATATATATAATAGTTGTCAGGGTGTTGCTACGGGAACAAATGTTGTCTATTATAGCCCAAACACAGTCGGAGCTGGCAGCAGCAGCCTCAGTAGTAAGGGCGATGCTACTTCAGTGAGGGCTGCAAACGGTGGTTCCGGAGCCGCTCTTGCTGCGTCGGGTACCCAGAAGGGGCAAACGGTACCTCCTTTGCCCCCTCCGCCAGCGTTGACTCGTCTACGATCTTCCGGGAGACGTCGGAGGCCACTTGAGGCTCCACCGCCACGACCCATTCGACCTCAATCCCCCAACGGTTCGTTGTTTAATAGCTTTTTGTGTTTGTTGGTGGTGGTTGTCAATGCAAAGTCAATAGATATCGTCTTCATTATAATCTATTTTAATTGGCTGAGTTGAGAAAAATGAAAGGTGGTGTTTGCCACCACCTTCAAGACAGTGGTTATCGTTTTTGTCCTCGCCATCACCGTGATGCATTTTCACGTGTCCGCAAATACACCGTGCCGTTTCGATCATTCGATAGCTGCTAGTTCGTGTGTTGGATTTGTTCTGTCGTCTGTGTGTATATTTTTTACTGGCTCAACATAGAATCGCACCTACAGTATAGAAACAGACAAAAATCACCACTCAATGCCCATAAATATACGATACCAATACTAATGTACGACATCATGTTTCATCGCGACGTATATAAATATATCGGTCAAGTAGTGGTAGTCGAGGCCAAAACAGCCATCACCTGACTTCCTCGTTTTTCTTCTGTCTGTCGCTGACGTAGTCGATGTCGTTTATGTTTTGCATTATTGACATTTTCTCTTTTTTAGCAAGCCTTTTGCTCAGTATATTAGGAGGATTAGTATGGCCAGTCGTACCAGTACTACCATGTATATTACGTAAGTTGCTAACATTATTGATTTGTCTACATGACGATTATCGACGCGTTACTTAAGCAGCTATAATGCCGCCGAGCGCCATAAAGCCCCATGTGCCTCCACGGCCCGCCATCGTCGCCGCTGGAGCACCGCCCCCCACAGGCGGCCAGGTAAATGCAGTACCAGGACCAACCTACATGGGCGCCACCGGAACGGCAGGTGTCGACCAGGACATTCCGAGGCCGAAAAGTCTGGCCGAACGCTTCGCTGAAGCGCAGCTGGCTGCACACGGGACCGGCAAGAACGGGGCGCCTCCGCCTCTACCGTCTGTAAAAGCAACAGGTACAAGAGTGTGTTTTGTTTTTCTGTTTGAGAACGTTGTTAGCTGACTGTATCGTTTGCTGTAGAGACACGCGTTCGTGTGAGCCTTAGAACAGATTCAGATCTGAAATGTGCGTTGTGGGAAATCTATACTGTTGCCTACCACAGTTACAAAACAAGTTTCGGCACTCGGGATTGAATTTACTTCACTTGCGTGCTTCTGAGAATAGTTACTTTTCTTTGTCGAGTGAGTCCACCGGCCCCAGAAACATGTTTAAGCGAAAAATACACTAAATCTAAAAAAGGGAGAGCAAGTTATCAGGCCTGTTAAGTATTCTCAGGCGTGTCTTTTTAAACGCTATTCGACAATGTTGCGTTTTTCTACATACGTTCGGGTGAACGCAGAAATATGCGGCGTTAGTTTGAGAATCTTCTAGTCGTCTAATGCGCCAGTAATATTGTTGCTGCTCATCAGGACTTGGAGACAAAGATAAAATAGTCTCGCCGGTTGACGGGCTTGTGGCACACTCTTGTTAAAACCTGAGTTCACTCGCATCACAAACATCATCAAAAAATTCAGCCAAAGACCAGTAAAGATCATGCTGTAATAACGCTTGCTATTAACTAAGGGGTGATAAAATGTAGTTCAATGACTCCTTTGCTCGAGGGCCCGAACCAGACGATCACATGTGGCACATGTTAGGGCTCTGCGTGAATCACATGAGGTTTTCGGTTTCTCAGCGATCTCATGCGATTATTCACATTTTCATTCAGATAGAGATGAGGTTCGTCGGAACAAATTGGCATCACGCTGCATCATCTTGGGAGCCCAAGTATTTTAGCCGCCTCTGATGGTTTGTAGGCTAGAGCTCTTGCGTCAGCTTAAAATACGCCAGGCTAGGGTGCGCAAAAACCCTGTTGTTGGGCAAGTTGCCGAATTGATATTTCCGGGCATTGCTTCACACTATAGGACACGGCGGCAATATGTTCAACTAAGCGAGCACTCAGTGGTCTTGCTGGTCTGTTTGGTTAGTTAAACCAAAAAAAACAACTTTGAAACATGTTAGCTGATTATTCGGATACCATATGTATATATATATATATATATATATACGTCAATACCGACCATATAGTTCCGACCCTAACGGTGGTGTAATTATCTTTATGGTTTATACACGAACAACAGGTATCGGTTTCCCCCCTCCGCCTCCGCCGATACCACCACCGGCCCCACCACTTGCACGTTCGACAGCGCAGAAGGATCTCGACATACCAACGGAGCGGAAGGATGCGGATTCGAGCGATCTTCTCGAGGGTCAAGGCTTAGCCGCTTCACCGTCTGTTGTCATATCACCAACATCTTCCACGAAGCCAAGAAGTTTAGCCGAACGATTTGAAGAGGCTCAAGCACTAAGCAAAACCAGCGTCAAGCGCCTGCCTCCACTTGGTGGGTGAAGATATTACAGAAAGAAATTCGGTGTTGTCGTCGATTAATAGTCAATCATATTATTGTATTTAAAATGAGCAATTTTACGTTTGTACACACCTTCTGCCCTCAATGCTCAATGTATATACAGAGTGGTGCACTCCTTTTAGGGGGCGATTAAGCTTGTTCCGAAACACATTTTTTTCGATTGAGTGGGGGGCGGAAATGTATTCTTAAGGTTTAAAAATACTTTTTATATTATTACACCGATCTGGCTGGCCAGATATTACTCCACAAATTGTGCGATTGCAAGATAACGAAATGGCGATTGAAGAACCGCTAACTATAGTTTTTTCTTTGTTAAAATCGGATTCTATGGGAGTCCGAGTTCGGGGGGGGAGACTTGCATTAATCATATCACGAATCGAATCACCAAGAGTATCCCTATAAAATAGACATGCTTTTAATTGTTCCAAAAGTGAGTATCCCAGGACCCATGCGTTTTTGTACGTTTTGAAAACTGTTCTTAGTGTGACTACTTGCCCTTCGGTCTCAACATGAGTATCCTTCTAGAGAAGTAGGTGTTTAGTTTTACCATCGGACAGCTCCCTGTCTCACAATGACACATTTCAAGTGATGTCCACCCAGCAACACACACACACACACACGATAAAACAGAAAGTGATAATTTCACTCTTTAGCAAGATATTATCCGTTAAGAATTGAATTTTTGAGTTAGTCATACCACCCCTTTTAAGGAGCGTACCACATACTGAATAAAAAATAGATATGTAATTAGAGTTAAATATGTAGATGCAATAAATGTTTACTACTTTGCATTTCTTGATTTCCCTTCGTTTGGAATTACCAGTTCTTCCAAAGATCCCTCCGAGAATTGTGCGGCCAAAACCTGCTCTAGCTGGCCAGCCTGCTTTGCCGGTAATGTCTTCCCAGTCTCCTGGTCCGGTGGCGACCTCCAGCACTTCATCGACGACAACCAAAACCTTTGGCGAAACGGAAGTCTCGAGTCTATGCTCAGTGCCTTCGAGGCAGATGCCCGGGCCGCTCGAAGCAGTCCGACAAGCTCCAGACCAACCCAGATCAACCAGACTGCCTCCGAGACCAACCCGACAGGCTCCAGTGCCTCCCAGACCAACTCGACAAGCTCCTATGCCGCCCAGTGAGCGGGACGTCAAGTTGACAGTCAGACAGTCTCCACCAGGCGGTGCTGGTTACGACTCGAGTCTCGCCGCTATGGAGACACGCCAAAGCCAATCTCAGGTAACACAGGCAGCGCCAAAGATTTTCTTGTCGCCTTCCTGTTTTCTGTACTCGGATTCCGACAGGTATAGGTGAATTGAGTTTACAACGTGCGCTTACGTAACAAAGTGCGTACTACGGGCGAACTACGGGGCTGCATAGTGAGGCAAAGGCAGTTACGAAACGGGGCGTCTAGTATGTGCAACAGGCGTTCGAGTTTTTAAGCGATCGCTTGATTATATTCATATATATATATATATATATATATATATATATATAAATATATAATATATATATATATATATATATATATATATATATATATCTATATATATATATATATATATATATATATATATATATATATAATAATATACACATACATACATGCATGCGTATCGACGCATACTATCAAGAAAACTAAATTATTGTTTCATGCATCAGCATCATACTCACTTTGTGCAGAGTTTCCCCAGGGTAATCTAGATAAGCCAATTGTAGAGGTCGTGAACATTGTGAAAGTTTTGAGTATAGGAGACTAGATAATTATGGGGAAAAAGTGTAATTTGGACGATAATACTAGCGGTTATTGCAACTATTTGGACGCGCCTTTTCGAGCCGAAAAAGAGATAGAGGGCTGTGGTTCCGCTTACTCTGAGGCATCTTGGCTGAAAAGCTCAGCATTGTCACACAAACTACTGTCTGTCTGTCTTTTCAGAGCGCCCACGTTGAGTCGCCGCCTGCGGATTCTTCCGTACTCTTTCCGACGGTGGGCGATGCGCTGAGCGCAAATCGACGCCTCCGAGCTGCAGAGCTTAAGAACAAGGACGGGGAGAAGAAGCACCGGCAAGACGACGAGGTAAGCTTGCTGTTTTAATGGCCTCAAATTATTCGGTCATCATCTTCGGTCTCTTCACGTGTGTCACGATGTCAGCAGTATTACGCGCTACACAGTGCTGCGGGACACTCCTTGATCACCACAAGCATATCGTAACATTTTCACTGCCGTAGAACATACGATTTGATTTTTAACACAGAACTTGGTGTAGATTCGTTGCCCCTACATTTGTTCGGCTTCTTGAAATCGCCGAACCCCGTTCTCTTCAGAACACTTCTTTGAAGCAAACACAAACAGTAATCACTGCCACTGACTGATGCGAAGTGCGCCTGAAGCTGATAAACGGCGCTTCTAAACAGGACAAACCGTAATATATTGGTGGTTTCGGTTCAGTTTTTAAAGTTCAAGGAACTAGAACTAGAATTATATGTATTTACACTGATAGACTGTATTATTTACTGAAAGATTTTTTTTTCATTTACTGATAGATTTTAACATGCCGCCGTCGATTGCGTTTTCAGCTGCCGTCTTGCCGTCCAAGCAACGATTGTTTGCAGCCGGGTGTTTCTCTAGAGCAGACATCGGCTCAGGCTCCAGATCCAGCCGAGCGGACACGGACTGTCGAAACGCCATCTCCGACATCATCCCAACCAAACTTATTATCTGGAGCAGCAGCAGCAGCACCAATCGAAGTAGGTTTACAACACACTATTCCCTCGTGCGCTGAGGAGGAACATACCTCACTGACAGCAACAACAACAACTACAGCAACAGCAACAACAACAGCAGCCACAACAACAGAAGCGGCAACAACAGCAACCACTACTACTACAACAACAACAGCGGCACCGATTGAGGCGGCAATCCAGGACCCTCACCAGGCCACCATGGGATCATCGTCATTGGCTGAAGTCATGGACCTTGCCGTTACGAGAGATACCTGCCCCAGCAACTCCCTGTTCTCATCCTCCTCTACGCCATCGTTGCCACAGATTGCGTGCAGCCCGAACGGGTTTGATAGCGGCTCACGTGAGGACATATTGTTCCGTTCGAGTAAGTAAGGTCAAGTCAATGAGCTCATCCGTATGTACCCATATTGACTGATTTATTATTTATTTAAAGTATTCAATCAATCCGGGATAACACACGACACGTGCAATCTTTTTTTATCGGCACGCTGCATTTATTCGTAGTGCTATAGGCTTAATATAAACTTTCACGTTACAAATTAAGGAAATAGCAAGATTCATTCCTCATGGCATGACTTAGTTCGCGAATTCACAAGACACGTTCAGTATTTGTTGCGGGTCTAAAAACAAAATGTATCTACGAGGTCAGAACAGAATAAACATATTAAATAGCTTCACTGAAGAGGTAATGGCGGACTCAGCAGCTGCAAGGGTATTGACCTCGTAATCAACGGAAAACATATTCGTATTATAAGGAAGCATTAAAGTTAATAATCATCATCTTCACATCTACCCGATGAATTTAACATTCAGCAGTGAAGATTATATATATGCGAAGGCGGATCGGCAAGTTCTAGTACTTTGATTTATAAAAATTGGACCGACGGCGCTAAGGTCTTCCCGCTGGTTTTGCTTAATCAATTAAGCACCATTTATCAGTTACCAATTGGCAATTTTGCCAATCAGTGTCGTCGTTTATTGCTTGAGTTTGGCTTAAAGAAGTGAAGAAAATAAAGTTTGGTATTTTTAAGAAGCGGAAATGGGGTACGAAATTGCATCAAGTTCTCTGTTAAAAAACAAATAATATGCTCTAATTGGTGGAAATGTTACGAACTGCTTACGGTAATCAAGCAGTGTCCTAGAACACAGTGTACACGCAGTACTGTCGATTTCGCGACGGATGTGAAGAGACCGAAAATAAACTTTGTTCTGGAAATAGTACGGAAAAGTGCGCGAATAACAGAAGAAAACGTTGAAAAAATCGTAATATCGCACTCAACCGCCTCTAAATTACTATTAGATAGCTGAGAAATTGAAGATCGTATAGATCAGTTGTAACAGTCCTGACAGAATCGTTCCAAAAAACGTTGAATTTGTAGCAAATTAACACTCTTGGATCTTCCATCACGACAACGCGCGGGGGTGCATATCGTTATCGGGATTATTTCATGAAAAATTCTATTTCTATATTTTGTAACCTTCTTATTCGGCAAGCCTGGCTCCGTGCGACTTTTTCCTGTTTCCACGGATCAAAAATTAGAGACCACGTTTTGAGATTATTGGGAATAAAGACAAATTTGCAAGGAGTATAACGCGTCAAAAAAATTTAAAAGAGTGGTGAAGAAGACAGCACAAGTGTATTGTAGCGGGTTATGTTAAAGGAAACAAAAACACCTCAGAAAATAAATGAAGTACTATTTGTTTTTTTAATTTGTATTAAAACAGTTGGATCCGCCCTCGTATATATATATATATATATATATATATATATATTTCCAATGTACGCAAAAAAGTTTAACATTTTATACTCCAATATTGTGTCTGACGTACATGTAGAAAAGTCATTTATAGTATTCCTGTAATGTTATTTCCCCTCAGGGGCTGTTTCGGTGCATGCTGAGCGCATTCTCGGTCGAGCCGTCGACTTTAACGAAGAGGAGGAAAGGTAACTGATTCAAAGTTCATTATTATATATATATATATATATATATATATATATATATATATATATATATATATATGCGAAACATTTGTGTATGGCTGTTAAAGACAATTGTTTTGACAGACGTATGTAAAGGGCGCGCACGTAATACCGCATTAACAATCGGTAAAAGGCGAGGAAACTAAATGTTTCAGTGCATCTTAAATGTTTGAAGAGACTGAGATATGTTTCCACTAAGAGAAAAAATACTGACTTCATGCTACTTATGTTACATGTATTTAAATATTTGTTTTTGTGGGTGCGCGTGTGAATTTGCATTCCCGATTGTTATTCGCGCAGAATATCGCATAGAAAGCGTGACATTGAGGAAAAACAAGCGAATCTCTCAGCGGAGGCCCGCCTTGTTGAACGACAGATCTGGGAAGCCGCCAAAGGTTAGACCACGCAGATCCACAACATATAAAAAATTCTTCCTACAATTAATGTTTACGTTATATAGTGAGATAATTTCAGAGAGCAATTAAAGAGTGGCGCAACAAAAACACTATGAACTAGTCCAAAAATCACATTTGATGTGCTTTATCGAGTGCAAGGAACCCGCTTCCCCGACTCACCCCGATGTATATTTTGGCTTAAATTAACATTTTTTTACCTTTTATACACATATATAACCAGATTTGCAGTTATATATTTATATATATAAATATATATATATATATATATATATATATATATATATATATATATATATATTAGGCCTGAACCGGTCACCCTTAAATTCATTTTCATGGTTTCCAATGTAGACAAGGTGAATGCCGGAGTGTACTACTATCAGCCATGACTGGACAAAAAACTCGAAGCACAGATGTTTCAGTGAACGAAATGGTTCATAACGATCCACGCCCACTACCTCACTATATATATTATACTTAACGTTCGCGAGACCTGGCGCCACTGAACGTTTTCTGTGGGGCTTTTTGAAGAGCGAGGTGTTTGATAGCAAGCCCGCTACAAGGGCGATTTCGAAAATAACGGCCAAATTGTGCTGAAAGGTTATCAAAAATCGTGTATCTAGTTTAGAAAATGCCGAAGAGTACCAAGGCGGCCATATTCCTGACATAATACTTCGAACATAACGGCATACGAGGTATTATCCAAATTTCGAATTTTGACCATGTCTGGTCCACTGTGCCTTTTTGTCAAAATGCTTGAAACACTCAAGTAACTCCTGCCGCACCCTATGCATGTAATCATATCGCCGTGGGGGTCGATTGGCTTCAGCAGATGTAATACCCTGCTGTGGCTCACCACTGGAGTTTGTCAATTTCTTCCCTTACGTGGGTTTGAGTCTACACTATAGGGGAACAACCTTTACGCAGCTTTTACCCAGCACATCGGCGACAGGCGTCAGGCGACTATTGTTTCTGTTCACACAGAAGCGATATACGTCCGAAAACTGTCTCTCAGTGCGGCAGTGCGTCTTTTTAAGCTTAAGATTGTAGTAATGTTGAGCTACACCCTTGTCAGGGTGTGTAAGGCCATCTTTAAATGGCAAATTTTGCTCAGGTAGATTAATGCTTCACAACATATATGAAGCGTGTTTTTTGTTTGCCGGGACGGCATTAAACCGCTTTGCGTATCTTCTAGTGGGTTGTGGACCGACAGTGAAAACAATTAGTCAGGTTTAGGTCACCTATTACAGGACCATTTTAGCATTTTTTGTTGGAGTGACAGGGGAAGTGATCGAGGCCTCGGCAGAGGTAGCGCAGTTAGACGTGTACCACGCCAGGAAACTTTCGGATGGAATGGCATGTATATTAGTCCGCATGTTAGCGATCAATGTCGTTCACAGACGTACGCTAAATAGCACGCAGCGAATTGGCAGACATATCGGCGGCCTCTGCATTTTTCGCCCGGTGGGATGGCTGCTGAAGTGTTCCAATTGAATATAATGACGATTTTATTTATAATCATGTGCCATCTTGAAATGTAAACTCATTGTGAAATAAACAATTATCAGTATATATATATATATATATATATATATATATATTTATATTTATATATTTATATAAACATACATTAAAATTCACATATGTGCATATTTATACACTGTACTTTGCACTGTGCTCACAGGTATCTGCGGCGATTCTCCGCGCATCGTGCTCGATCAAGGCGTCGGCAAATACTTTAGTGAGTAGACATTCGGTGCTCAATACTTCGCCATAGCTAGATTTGGTAAGAAAGCGAGTGGATTTCGAGGTACAGGCGCACAGACGAAGCTGATTTTTGAGCCGTCCATCTAAATAGGTCTCTAGTACAAAGCCTAGACTGTAGAGACTATTTACAATGTACTCCCATGTACGCAGTGTAGCCGCAAACGCCTAACGTGTATTTGTTCGTTGTAAAAGGGTTTGTTCGTGTTCTCATCAGACCCTCAACTGCCTATGATAGACTCATTCATACGATGAGTGAACGATGAAGAAGAAATTAACTCAATTCTAATGTCAAAAAATGAGAACTAATGCATCTTTCTGCGGCTGCACCATTCATAGTGGCCAATGAAGAAAATGCGGAATTGGTTCCGGATAACCTAGTCAACGACCTGTACCGCATTCTCAACCTTAAGAATCAGCTGGCCGAGAAATACAACCAATTGGAGTTTCTGTGAGTAATTCATGCATTAAAAATAGCTCTTTCTCTTTCACTATCTCTAGCTTTCTCTCTCTCTCGATTCGCTAGATAGTGGCGATTGTTGTCGGCTTATTTGATACGTTTGTATACATTGATGAGGTATTTATAAACATTGATGTTGAACTTTCAGCCAACGTTATAACGAACTTCAACGTGACCAGGTTGACATCGAGGCGCGTTTAAGGAACCTTGCCGATTCAGCTAATGGTAGGAAAGAAATGACAACAACCAATACGTAATCAGCCGATTTTGTCATGTTTAATTGCCAAATTACAATCTTGCATAACATTTTGCCGAAACGAAAACTTTATACTGGAGGAGGGGGGGTATTAGGGAGATTCCATAAGATGGGCGAATACTATTCGTACGCATACGTATATGTGTGTAATATATTCCTAAATTATCATACACCGAATATATATATATATATATATACGTTTCATATGACAGTTGCGCAGAAGGAGCAGGCAATATAACGTTTTTAACGTCGTGAGTAGTCTTACATACGACGTTACACACTTAAAGAACTTGACAGAAGGTATGTGTGTCACCCTATTTCAACTTCGCATTCTTTGCCTGCTATGTGAAACTTAAGTGATTTTTAGTTATTAATAACAAGAAGAAGAAATATGTTTAGCGCTAAATGCATCAAAATGTGAGGTCGTCGCTGTCAGCAGTTCATTCCAAGACAAAAGAAAGCAATCCGAATAATTGCGAATGCAGTTACCGGTATAATGCAGGTAGCTCCAAACAACCTGGAGGTTCTGAGCGCTCCTGTGAGTTCAGGCAAAGTTTGTCAAATATTATTAGAAACCCACCCTTCTAAGGATTCCTCCAACGAGCAATAAGCCTGCGCCTACGAACAGCGCTTCGCGTACGGAAATGCAGCGTTGGATTGTCAAGTTTCAAGTACAGCCTACGAGCATGTTCGGCGCCGTTATACCCAGATGAGCTAAATACAAACGACGAAGTTAGCAACAACATACTAAACATAGGTTTTCTGAGAAAACACCTGCATAAACGCAAGCGATCAGAAGGGCTATAGACCTGGTAACCCCACCTGTTACCCCGATTCACTGATCCAGCTTGAGGAGCCACAGGTTGAGGAAGCTACGCAGTTAGAAATTTCCACCAACACGACCAAAGGAACCATCAGAGGCGTGCTTCATCCGAGTCCTCTAAAGGAACGTCTTAGTGCATTGTATAAATACAAATAAGCCGAAAATCTAAAAGAGCAGTTCTAGAAGCCATCGAAAACCAGATCGGCACACGATCCCTCCGTCCCCTATGAGCCTGGAATCGCCGCGCTATGTTTAATGCAACGAGAGCTAGACATTTTAGGATGTCTAGGAGCTTATCCAGCAGTCCTCACGACAGCATGGTCGCTGAATCTCAGTGGTGTATGGTTTATCATCCATTCTCAAGGGGATTCGCTCAAAGAAAATTCTATCAACGTCGGGGATCGAACCGACGACACCCCGGTAGATGATGCTAACCATGGCTAGCGCACTAGCCCCCTAGTCCAAACCGCCACGTTTTACAGGCTACCTAGACATGCAGAACTCAACCTAGATGTGACCCGAAAAGCTCCCAGAAGGGCTGGTATATCGTACACAGTCCGAAATAAGAGGCTGGCGACTGCCGATGAAGCAAGGCTTGATTGATGGATTAACTATTCCGTTATGGGCGTTTGGATTGGTCTCATTCACAGCAGCTGTAGCCTTTTCAGTCGATGGGTAGCGGAACATGCTGGGTGGAATCCGCAAAGAGGAGTAACTATTCTGGACTGGCCAGGAGGTATATTTTCGTACTTCAGTGAAGGAGCTGACTTGTTCTACAAATAGTTAGCGAAACATACTCAAGGGATGAGAGGATCAAAGCGAGGCACGGTTTTTAGGCAGATGCTGGCTTTGGCTGTCTGTAGAGAAGGAACAGCTTTTATTGTGGGCACCATTGCCTGAGCTAGTGAAAAATGAGAGTCGGGCAGGCGCTCACACGTCACGATTGTACTAATTATTCTTATTACTTCACTCGTTTACCGTTTACTCTGCGTTTGCCAATGGTTAGGCGGTCCCTCGTTTATGGACGCGAACTACGAGCGTGTATTGATGCAACGCCTCATGGAGGTGATTACGCAGCGCAACCATCTTGTTGAAGTTATGGACGAGCAGAACAGACGAAAGAGGGCCCTCCTGTCTGAGCTTTCACAAAGTGAGTATATTATCGCCATGATCGGCATCGCTACGGCGATAACAACGACAACCACAAACATATCTAACTATATATATATATATATATATATTTTTTTTTTTATTTTTTTTTATTTTATGTATAATAACTGATTATAGAGCGTTCTTAGAGACGGTAATGATGTCTGCTAGTTTGTGCAAATGTAGATAGTTAAACTTAATCTTTGTGCCTAAACAATAGCCTTCCCGCCGCACAAAGATCCCACCAAAATTGCCGACAACGACGGCAACAACACCAACAGCCACAACAACACTAACAACCATTTTTGCTTCAGGCCTCAGCGACCTGAGTGTGGACTCTTTTAGTTCGGTGTCGATAAAAAGCTCGAAGTCGCTCGGCTCGTTGGACAAAGGACATTTGAATGGGAAGAAAAGCAAAAAGAAGCGTCACGGAGTGAAGAACTTCCTGAAAAAACGGTACCACAGCCTCGTCAAGCGGACGTCACACTTCGCGCACGGCAGCTCAACGCATGACAGGTTGACCTGATCGAAGTTTCGCTGACAGATAAGAAAGTACCACAACGAGCCAACACTCGAATCGAAACTGCGAGCGACGAAAATGAAACAACGACAAAATTTCCCCTAACGTGCCTTTATTTATATCGTTGTTGATTCTATGAAGCCCTCGTCGTTGTTAACAAACGGGACGCATGACGACATGCTCATGACGCGCTGCCTCGTTGTTCAAAGAAGGACAGTACTTACAGCCTGTATTATTTTCTCTTTATTCATGTGTTGCGTAATAAGGTTAGGCGTTAATCGTGACTGAAATTGTGGCTGAAATTGTGGCGTTCGTAATCGTTTCAAATCATGTGCACGAAACACCGGTTGGTTAACTCGGTCGACTGGACCAAAACAAGGCTGGTCTGCGGTCATCACTTTTGAATGAGTGACATTAGGCGATCATCAGCGTATCGACAAGCCGCATTATACGTGGACATCTCTGTAAACAAGTGTTTTAATTTACAACCCACAAAAGCACAAAGAATGAAACGAAAACAAACTCGCAGTGTCGTTATATTCATGCATAACAATATGCACGCATGCAAATATAATGTTCTTGTTGCCATTGTAATAACGAATGTTGGTGTTAATTTAGCGGTGTTAATATAGTTTGGCGTTAAATTTGTACGGTCCCGTAACTTGCTTATTGTATGGTGAGCTAAAAGCTGTGCAAATTTGAGACATAACCACTTAAGCCGAGTATACCCTGCTTTGTGTGGTGGTGCCACATATCGAACCATTTAGTAGTTTATTTATTGTGCCCATCTCACAAATTGTTATAGTTGATGAAGTTTGCCTATACAGCTGTATTGCCTACTTTACCTACGTTTCAAACCGGGATTGCGTTACGAACAGGGATAAATCTGCTCAAATGTTGGCAAAGTCAGAATATACATGCATAATGAAGAGTTCTTCAAAGCCCAGATAGCGACTATGGAGGAGAAGCAAAAAGAAGAGGCTGGGCAGCCTGGCCAGGCGTCACTATGACAAACAAAACAATTGTTGTTGTTGTTGCTTATGGTGCCCCTGTTGTTCTTACTGCAACAGACGGAAAAGTCAATAAAAGGGAAACTTGATACAGAATTGAAATGTGTTCTAGCCGCTTGTGAGCTGCACGCCAATCACGGGCAACAAGATGGCCTCACATAAAAATTACCGAGTCACAAATTGCTGTATCAACACAGATCAAATAACTATATATATATATATATATATATATATATATATATACATACATATACAGGGTCATTATATCGTTATGTACTTATTTCGAGGTTTGGTAGAACTCGGTAATAAAATATTTTTTCCCAATGAAGGAAGGACGCTGAAACGTTTTGTTTAGGAGGGAGAGTGAAGTTTATAAAGGTAGTTATTCTGCCTTTTTTCGCCTACATAGTTGTGCGAAATCTACGTTTGCGAAAGAACCAGTCAACGCATGAAGGAACCTATAAGCATGTTTGGAGGAAAATTCTGCGCAACGGAGGACACTTAACTAGCTTGGGTAGCGAAAAGCGAATAGCCAGGTTGAGGAAAGTCATTAAAATTCAATATGTTGTTATGTCTTACGTTAACGCCTTTTCGTGAAAAATCGTATTTTTTTTCATTACGACTAAAAATGTGTGTCCAAAAGACCAGTCTCACACAATAGCAAATTTAATGTCCACCATTTTCATACAAAAGTGATGGTGCTGCGTTACGTAGTTGTCAAGTAACTAAGCTTTTTCGATAGCCATATCAAAACCGAGCATATGCATACTTGCATAGGGTGTATGAGAAAGTTAGATACAAATTTTGAGGTTTGGTAGAACTCGGCAAGAGAATTATTTTTTCTAGTGGAAGGAGGAGGCGGAAACGTGTTGGCAAAATGTTACGGTTCTGAACGTGAAAACTTGCACGTAAAACGTAACAACTATGACTCTCTTCTCCCTCCCTCCATTGGGAAAAATTATTTTCTTGCCGAGTTCTACCAAACCTCGAAAGAAGTACATTACGATATGAATGACCCTGTATATACCCTCTCCCTAAATGCTTGCTATATAATATCAATGAAAACAATGACGATGGAATTTTTGAAGTAGGGCTAAAACTTCTCATCTGCAGACAGTTTGTGGACCCCCCTCCTAAAAGAGTCAATAGCCCGACGGGCGATACAAAGCTTCGTTTTTAAGATTATGGACCAAGAAGATATCGCTCTACGAGTTAGAGCTGTTCCCTGCTCTTGAAACACGGCCCAGTCAGCAAAAAGGAGACCAAAGCAGTATGGCCCGCTAGTGCCAGTCTTCCTCCGTCAAAGGAACCGACGTAAAGCTTTAGTAAGTACGCGGCTCTTTAGGAAAACAGAGTACAAAAAATGAAAAAGAGGCATTTTTTACGGGTGTGCATCTTAAATATTCTGGCTGGTAAACTTCTTCACCTTTGAGACGGCCAGGCACACCTCTGTACCTCTGTACAGGCCGAAGATATTTACGTAGAAAAAAGTTGTGCCAAACCGCTCACTGGCGGCTGCAGAACGCGTGCAGTTCGACTGCTATCGTTTATGGTTCGAGACCAATGCACAGTGCCATCCTTCTTTTTTTTTTATATTGGGGGGTATCGGGAACACACATGCATGCGTCGCCGGCAGCGGTTAGTGTGGGGCTCACAAACGCACTCCAGCCGGTTTTCTTCTCTGCACCCCTTTAGGCACGGCGTTGCGTGGCAATACTTCGACAACCTTGCTACCCTGAAGCATGTTACATAAACAGTTCCGGAGAGTCACGAATGCCTTTTCTTGCTTCTACTTGCCCGATGCTGAACCTTCGCCCCAACGTACTGCAGTTTGTCTTAAGTTTTCCCTTATAAATATTTTTGTCTATTTGCCGAGAATCGCTGAGCCATCTCTCCAAAACTCGCTAGCTTCTTCTTCCGTCGAGTCCATCTCAGTCAGCATATGGTCTATACACAGAATCGTGCGCAGCTTTCTGTTGGCTGTCGAGTAATGTGCCGCGCACCTTCTCGCAGCGCGCTTCTGTACCACTGTAATTGTACGGAGTTAGTTCGCTATCCTTGGCTCGAAACGATATCGGCACAATGCTGTACAATGCGTCTGCTCGCAAAGCACTTGCGCTCGCTTCCAAACGAAGCACAAGGAGTTTCGCTGCTTAGTGCATGTTCAGACCATCAAACGCCACTGCCCAGGTATTGAAACGGGTCCCGCCCGGCATTGTACGCCCGAACGTGAAGGTATAGCATACAGCGGTGTCTCTATTTTAGTTCAAAAGGCTCGATAAATCACACGTTAATAAAAGTTTGAATTTCTTCGACGAACTCTCTCTTGTACAGTGGATCCTAGCAGTCGCTTTTTAAGCTGTGCTTAAAACATAAGAAACGGTGTCATCATATCCTAGAAGTAACCTATGTCATGCTCATTTGACATAAAGCACGACAACATGTTAGCCAAGTATGCACTTGCGTTTTACATTTCTTCTCCTAAACTTTAATTACTTGGCAACCACTGCTCGACGTTCGAGTGTTGATGAGGTTCCGACACCCCATGTGGTGTCTTATGCAAGGATTATTGGTGATAACTTCATTTGTGTGTACGACAATGCCAAGTCGCACAGCGCTGCGGTTGTTCAGAGGTACCCGCCGCGCCGAAGCTGGACTTTTGCTTAATGGAATGACCAGCAAGTTCTCCCGGCCCGAATCTCATCAGGCATATCTGATATGAACTAAAACGACAAGTTTTAGTTCATACCAGATATGATATGAACTATCATATATTATCATATCTTATACCAGAACTTCTGCTTTCAGAGCTCACGAATTCTACGCGCAATGAGTGAAAAACATGGCCGCCGTTACTAGGGCTCGCGGAGGCAATTAATATATTGTAACGTTGTTGTGTTACGCTAAGTCAGCTTGGGGATGTAGACTCATCCGGACGGGTACTGCAGCCCGAGGGACTCAGGAACGATGAATGACGACACGCAGCATACGGTCTAATGCAAAGCACGGCCGAGTAATGGATGGTTTTTATGCCATGCTGCTCGGTCTATTTATTGGATCACGAGGCACCGCGGCGTGCTGACATCCCAAAGGGTGTCAGAACCCACTCTCAAATCGGTCGAAATGTACAGCAGTTTGTGTTTGTTTCGTATAGGAATACAGGTTAAGTGACTGTTTGACTTGGACTGCCGATCATAGGTCGACCCTCTCCCGATGTCGGCCGATGATCGTTTGGGCGGATGACGTTGGGGTTTCGGCGCGAAAGGCTGTGGCTGTTCTCGGCTGGCTGGTTGAGACATGTCTTGTGCGGGTGAGACATGCATCATTCGGTGAACGTTGTGTACGTTGAGATTCTGGCGCGGGCGCTGAGTTTTAGAATGAGAACTGTTCATTGTGGTAGAGCTTGTTTGACATTTGACCATTATAAACAATATAACAACAGAATTGTGACACAACATTCGTGCAATGTTTTAAAGTTGATTAGATTGTCCTGGCGAGCGGCAGTCGCCACTCACGGCCGGTCCACGATTCTTTCAGACATTTGTAACAAGGCAATGGTCCAAAATCCAAGAATGGACCTACTTCCTCCTTGTATTTCCTTGGCTAGAAGACTAGTCTATGCCATGACCTCGCCTCCACCTTTAGCCAAGCCATAATTGATACTGAACTTGAATGTGCTTTCTGAGGCAGGGAAATATCGCTGCAAGACAATGCTTAACAAAATTCAGAATCTAAGAGAAAGAAGAAGAAAAAGGAATTCTACCCAAGTGAGATACGATCACACGCTTTGCCACGCTTCAATTTTGTAGCTTAGTGACCTATCTAAGAACATAAGGTACCTACACGTATACCATCATAATTGTAGCGCACGTAAAATCACGAATTATCAAAACTAGATAGCAAATTACCAATAGCAAATTATTGCAGAGTATGTATACACATGTATAGGTCACGGCTACGTCAAAACTGTTGTAGAGCATGACCAAGTTATTACGCTGGCGAAAACAAAGGTAACAACCTAGCAGATGTAATAAACATTAACTACCATCAGAATGAAACGGGCTAGACTGGACAGCAACCACAAAAACAACAGAAACACGGCAAAATCCGCAAATACAGCAAACGCGGCATCAGCAGAAGGTCGGGCCTCACGCGTGGCGCCGTCAAAAGCTCTATTTTCTGGTTGCATAGCTCTACCTGCACACGTAAAATGCCTGCCTTAGGATTAACCCGTGATGTATGCGATTTCAAACACAGTCAGTCACACACGTAAACAGCAAATCGATTTGCGTGCTCGCCGCATTGATGCGCTACTATAGTCTGTCGATGCAGCAGAACGAACGAAAGCTTAATGGCACGACATAACATCGTAGTAGCGATGGGTGTGATCATTATGACACTAAATTAGTTTGCCAGCTGCTAGCCAGCTATTGTATATACATTCCACACTATTATTATAGCTTCTTATTATATATTTACTATTATAGCTTCTAACGAAGGGGGACATATTGCAGTTCTTTTACGCGCCTGATCTTCGAGTTTGAACGCGTAACAGAACTGCGATAAATTCCTTTTAGAGTTTTTTTTACGCGTTTAATATTCGAGTTGGCACTGAAGTAATACCGCAAGCATCCCGGTCATGTAGGTTAGGGGATCACCAGGAGTTTTTAGCGGGTTTGTGAGTCCCACACTACCCAGGCCAAAGGGTGTGCATTATGCATTATTATTGTCTCTAGCCCTCTGTACATTTTTTTTAATTCTTTGAGTTGGATTATAGTCTGAAATATCTCGCGGTGGGACCAGCGGCACTGTATCATAGGTGCCCCGGTATGGTTCGCATATGCATACGTAGTATTTGTGAGACAGTCCTTTTTACGTACACTGTGTCTACGACGGAAGCTGGTCTGCCATATACCAGACACAATAGCTCCTTCGACACAGTAGTTTACAGGAGGCTTATGTGATCATGAATTTATGTATCTGTGTGTGTCTGCACTATACGAATAGTGCACTATGCCTTAGCCACGGTTTGTAATTTCGAAACCCCAAATGCTTGGCATATTAACTTGAAAACATTTCTGACTTTAGATGACTTTCTAAACCAGCGCAACACTATTTTAAAACGTGGCAATCTATCTATACTTAAATGCCTGAAATGCCACAGCCCTGGGCAATACTTACAGAACTGTGTCATTGTGATTTTTTTGGTTTCAACCAACACGTTGGCTGGTTGCCATTAACACATTTGGCCTGACAAATCGTGCCGATACAATTAAAAACGTTTGCTCATGATAGAAAGTCGTGTCTAGTAATAATAATAATAATAATAATCATCATCATTATCATCTCACTCCTCATACCTCGGTCAATATGAAAGGAGGTAGCGAAACATGCTAGCAGGGAGAAAAACGTCATTATGTCAACCTCAACACACAAACATATCGCATTTTTGTCGATAGCTATAGAGGTCTCTCGCAGTATCTTGAATGAATGCCGCTCCCATAGTTGGTGTTATGGACTGAAAAGTAAAGTCACTGCTGTTAAGACCAGAATAGTACTAATCAACTTTGCACACTCTGCATTTGCCAGCCACCTGCTCTTTCCGTCGCAATTCGCCCAATATTTGTTTTGCAATTTGTAGTGTCCACCACCCCCATGACTAGCCGGCGTCCGTTACGAGATCGCCATTCTCTCGCTCAAACAACACACATCCTCTGCCTGGCCGGCAGCAACGACTACTGACTCATTATTATTCTCATGCCTCTTTTATATATGTTATATACTCACAGATTGCCCGCGCATTTAGTGACTTCCCGCGTCTTCGCTAGTAGGGTGGCGGCACATTCTATTTGGCGCCATGCATTTAGCTTGCTTCGGCATTGCCGCCATCCGACGCCACCTATGCCCGCGTTGCTTAACGGACACTGCTATCCGACGCGATTGTTCGCCAAGCCAATATTATACGCAAATAGGGTGAAACATTGACAAAAATCACAAAACTAACACAAACCCGTTAATCGAAGCGCGTTGGCCGTTGGCCTTTATGATATTTTCTGGCGTTGGTATCTCGCAATTGCGGAAGTCAGTTGCACACAACACAGAGAACACTTAAGTTCCCTTCAGACGGCTATCCTGTTGTTTCTGCGGTACAAAAACTCCCTTTTTTTAGGAAATTGCTTTTCGTTCTAGATTATCCTTTGTCACCTACGAGCTTGGAATCGCCGAGGGGCATATGCTTATTGACGGTAGAAATATGCAGCATACTATTAATGGTGCCCCGTCTGGATAATTCGTGAGAGGGGGGGGGGGGTAAAGAAAGCATTTTAACAAAATACAGATAAAAACTAAGCGTTCTATATATTTATGTGAGGGATCGGTGTAGCTGTTCAAAGTGTTACTAGTAATTAATCATTTGTTTATTGTCTTGTGGTAATAAAGACGTAGCAGTACCACACAATCACTTACACAGACTCACCATCAAATGTAAAAAATAGTAATATATTGCAAAATGCTTCTACTGCGTGTTTGGAAGAAAAGTTTGCACATGTTAAATTGCATTCTACGTTACCTCAAAGCAAAGAAAATCTTGTATTGAGAATAATTCTCAAGAAATGAAACTAATTGCAATTCTTATTTTTTGGGTTTCACGCTTAATTACCTATTTTCAGAAGAATGTATATATATATATATATATATATATATATATATATATATATATATATATATATATATATATATATATATATATATATATATATATATATATATATTCAGATGAAACAGTCCTCTGAGTACGCCGATTGAGCTTTGTAGGACAAGTGTAAGTATGCAAGCTGCTCCACAACTGTATGTACTCATTTGTTGCAAAACCATCTTCAGGGACGATGGCATGTAATGACCTTGGTGCCACCAACGAGCCTACATTGGGGTACCACTACAGCTGTAAAAAGGTCGGGAATACAGCTAGACATAACTAGAAAGCAACACTTTCCACACAATAGCAAATAGCTGCAGGGCGTGTAGATAAACACTAGGGCTTTCAAGCTGTTTGCGGATAATTTGTCCATGTTGCTACACTGATGACAGCAAATCTAACAGTCCAGCAGATGTTTTTTTATGGAGTACCCAGAAAATGCCATGTTCACGTTTGGTTTTACTTTTAGTAAGTTCAACGGTAGCGAGGGGCTCTAACACACTAATAAAGCAATCGTCTTCCATCGCCACCCTTCAATTCAGCAGAACAAAAGCATTTCTTTTTGCCTCGATCTAGCGACTTCAATATGCGCTACCCACAAGTGGGAACCGGGGGGGGGGGGGGGGAGATGGGAGACAAATCCGGATATACGTTTGCTGGGGCCCATTGTTACCCCTAACCTGTTCTTTAATGCATGTTGTCTAAAGAATATTACCGCAGCAGAACATAACGCCAGTCTACAATGTCTGAAATAGTAGAGGAAAAACTGAGACAGAAGAGGACTAACAAGAAAATCAACACCTACTGCAAAGTAGGTGCAAACATTACAAACACACAATCAGAATATCAGAACTGCTGCTATTTGAGCCAAAGCGTTTTGCCGTCAATAGCTCTTATTTCTGGCTACATAGCTACATTTACATACACGTGGTGTGAGTGGACCGGGGTCGCGCTAAATACAGAGTCACGCAGGCAAATTAATCGGTGTGCATAATATCCACTCTGATATGTTGTAACTCGTCGAATCGGGGTGAAAGCTATGTGACACGATATGAGATCATTGCAATATTGCATTAGTTGACTATTTTGATATAAAACAGCCTGTTCTCTATTTGATTTTGTCAACTCAATCGAACGGAAATATGTCACAGCTGTTATGGCTGCTTAATCTTGAACTTATGTAGTTTGAATTATTCTGGCGATGAGAGCAAAAGAAGAGTACTTTTCTTGTACTAAATGCTATTTGTGAGCCGAGAGCAGTTTTCTTGGCGCACTTTATTCACACCGGTCACCGAACTGGTGTGAATATGAAATTTGAGAATTCCAAAATGTGATAATCAGGCAAATTAATGTGCGCTTGCGTATGTGCAAGCCTTATTGTTTGTTTTGCCGGTCACATAAAATTCAGATGTCGAAACACAGCAATAGTTATTGAATGTATCGTTTATTAACCAATATTTGGTTTATGCACATATGTGCTCCAGCTCTCCTAAGTAACTTTCATCAGCGACTTTGCTTTTGTACACTGTTGGAGATGATACAGATCACATGATTTTCCGCATAGGTTGCATTCACACTCGGTTGATATCTCATGCCACCCATTTCGTATACATATCTTCATATGAAATCCATGCATTGCAAACCCAGTAACGAAGTATCTGTTTCTACGACATGGGCTCTTCCAGTAGTCTGTAGTCATCGCTCTAGTCTCATAAAAACGCCAATCAGCATCCGCAAATTTATACTCCCATTCGGCAAGATGATTCTCAAAGGCCTCCGTTTTCAGTAAAGCATAAGTTGCCCTGAGCTCCTCCACAAAAACCCTCCACACAAGACGATTGCGGCTAGTGCGGTGAACTACTAGCACTCTTTTTAGAAAGCTGGCTTTAATTTTGTCAAGTACTTCCAGATTTGCTTTTGATAGGTGGGGCCATATGACCTGTATCCCGTAAGCAGCGGTCGGCGCAATATTTAAATTAAAAAGTTTGAGAGCGACATCTAGTGACAACCGATGAGGCTCTGGGATATTATGAAACGATAAAATGCCCTTACGAGCTCTTACCTCGATATGTTTAGTGAAAGTTAAACCCTGCGTTGAAAAGATTACTCCAAGATAAGAAAAATGTTGAACAAATTCTATTGGTGCTGAGCTTAAGCGCAATTCGTCTTTTTCTGCGAGCCTACCTCCGCGGCGAAACTTCATCAACAGCAATAGTTATCACGGGGTTTGGCATTATGTTGAAGGTGGACGAGAAAAATGATATAGTCGTTTCCATACAAAACAAAGCCTTAGTGAATTCTAATTTTCTCCGCTGGTACTTTACTGTTCAAAAACTGTTTGATCCACCCGCTTGAGTCTTCATTGTAAGGTGGGAACTTTTAATAAAAAATAATGAGGTATTTTAAAAATGATTTAGGCATCGCATGTATTCATACTCTCTGCGATTCTAACAGCCTGTATTTATACGCTCTAAACATGTAAGTTAGATTGGAACGTGAACCAATTAACAAATTCATGGTAATTTTTTTACCATAAGATATCTGTAATTCAATAATAAAACGTTTATGTTATATGTTTTTTATTATTTGAATTAAAAAGTGTCGTTCCTATGATATGAGATTGTTACGACCTCCTCTGAGCTCCCGTGACAACTTTTGTCAGATTTTTAGTGACAGGTATATGCAATGCTGCAAAACAAACAAAAAATACTGAAAAAGCTTTTTACAAAAAATGCAATGCAGTCGACATGCTTGCATGGAAATTGACTCGCAGACCTCCTAACAAGATTGGTCCTTATATTTCTAAGAAGAAATACAAGTGTTTCCAGCGTACATAGTGGTTTGAAAAAAGTCTGTCTCACGAGTGAAATTTCTTCTTGTTAGACACTGTACCGCATTTTGTGGCATCTTGTCCATGCTCAAAATTTGGGTTAATTACGTAATAGTACTTAATATGAGTTAGAATCGGCCTAAGTAGGTGGCTATTGTAAGCTGTACATAACTAAACTCACTTGTAAGCTGAGAGGAACAGTTTGCCATGTGGCGGCGTGATCTAGGGGACTAGAGCGCTAGTCATGGTTGTCATCTACCGGAGTGCCGCCGGTTCGATCCCTGTTGTTGATCCAATTTTCTTTGAGCGATGCTAATTGAGAATAGATGATAAACCATACCGCTGAGAGTCAGCGGCCATGCTGTCACAAGGACTGTTGGAGAAACCCTAGATATCTCGACATGTCCGGCCCTCGGTGCATTGAAGATATACCTCAGGTTAAGTTCCAAGCCCGTAGGGCGACGGATGATAGTCTAGAATTAAAAACAAAAAAGAATTAAAAAAAAATTAAAAAACTGTTTTTAATTCTAGGGACAGTTTGCCGCATAATATGCCACGCATTCCGAGCCTAGGTCGAGGGAGAGTTTAGTGGGTTTATAAGTCCCACACTAGCTGCTGACAGCGGCCAGCGACACATGCGCATTATGCATTTCCGAAACCTCCCATAAAAAAAAGGCCAGCTTGTTCGGATTAGCAGCTTTTCTAAGGTCATACTGACTAGTAAATGTGTTTGGGGATATTTTGCTCGCCAGGAGCGCCTGGAGCTGAACGCAAAATCTGGAGACGAAAAGCAATCTAGACGAGTAAATTTGCTCGAAAGCTATTCTAGACGGGCAGACCCAATCCGCCCTATTTCCCTTTATCGATCAGTTAAGCTGCTCTATATTCCGATATATT
>QVRM01000205.1:95000-145000 GCA_003439945.1 Dermanyssus gallinae | reverse complement strand
ACGACGCCCCCGGAGCGTGGACCAGACACCTAATCCCCGACCTGGTCACATGGTTTAACAGAGGCCACGGGGAGACAACTTATCACCTTACACAGGTTCTAACGGGTCATGGCTGCTTTCAGTCGTACCTGTACAAGATCAAGGTCGTGCAGGACCCGAGGTGTGTGACGTGCGAGACGGGCGAGGTGGACGACGTCACCCACACCGTCTGCTTCTGCCCAGCGCTCGAAGAGCAAAGAACGATGCTGAGCGTCTTTCAGAATAAAGGACGATCAGTAAAAGAACTGGTAGCATGGATGTCCGAAGGCGAGGAAAAGTGGCTGCTGGGAGTGAAAGCGATCGAGAAGATTATGCAGAAAAAAGAGGAACTGGAGCATGAAAGAAAGCGGAGGGAGAGAAGCTGACGACCAGCTCAGCGCTGACTACTACACACACCACGAAGTAAAGTGAAAAACATTTCCGTGGTTCTCTTAAAATAAACTTGCCGTATCACAGTAGTGTGAACGGTCCAAAAAAAAATAATAATAATATATATATATATATATATATATATATATATATATATATATATATATAGTTTTTGTCCTCTCCAGACAGCGAAGAAATTGCATTGATTTCGTTGCTTGGGTAGTACGACTTGGTTCATCTATTCCCTCTTATCTATTTAGACTTTGATTTTTCGTGCATCCCATTCGTGCACCTGGCTGTTAGCATGCTGCATTGCATGCTGGCAGGCCCTTGCCGTCATCTCTGGAAGCTTTTATGTTTTCACTATATATATATATATATATATATTACCGAGCAAGATGGCTTAGTAGCAAAGCCTTTGCCTTGCATTAAGGAGGACTGGGTTCGAAATCCAGACCGGCCACTATTAAATTGGTTTGCATAGTTTCCAATTTAGACAAGGCAAATGCCGGGGTGGATTAAAAAATAGCCATGACATGAAAAACCGTACACAGGCATTAGCCTTACGAAAAATCGAAAAAAAAATCTATATATATATATATATATATATATATATATATATATATATGTGTATGTGTGTTTGCTCATACACGTAAATACATGTAGATAGAATGTGTTCCCTTACACGCTTCGTCTCTCCCTGTCCCCTTACCCCACCGTGTGTGCGGGGGAGAACTGCCAGATGGCAACAACAGCAGGTGTTGTAGCAGGCACAGCAATCTGCCGAGAGACGACACCATTGGACACATACAGTACTATGCTAAACAGCCGCATAGGGTTGCTAGAAACGGCGCTTGCAGAATCGACTGCAATTCGCATTGTTCGTTTTCTTCTCCTCTTTGCTCCTCCTGTTTCATCCATCGTCAAGAACGGGGGGCGGATGAAGGCGCTACGTCGCTGAGCACCAGCGCAGCAGTGGGGTTAACTGAGACAGTAGACGGATAGTTTTTCTGTTGTTGCTGCAGCTACTGTCATTGGCTGTAATGGCCTGTCGCTGTCAAAGCTGTTGGCTGGCTGCTGCAAGCAGCCCAGCTTTGGGGGGTCATCTTGAACAGACATCTCGCGACAGCTTGTAAATGATAGATTGAGACCTTCTGCCCTCCGCCGGGGTTGAACTAGCGTTGACTGACTGACTGCCTGGTCGGTTAGCTAAGTGACTCTAGCCTAGAAGTTGTCATTGAATCCAGTCTGCGGTTGCGAGTGAGTCATCTGTCGTCACAAAAACGACTTCATCGTCACGCCGACACCGATCCGAATCGCATTGCTTGAGATCAATCAGGATCGCATTGCTTAAAATCAACCAGTCTCGCATCGCTTGAGATCAATCAGGATCGCATCGCTTGAGATCAGCCAGGATCGCATCGCTTGAGATCAATCAGGATCGCATCGCTTGAGATCAATCAGGATCGCATCGCTTGAGATCAACCAGGATGGCATCAATTGAGATCAACCAGGATGGCATCGCTTGAGATCAACCAGGATCGCATCGCTTGAGATCAATCAGGATCGCATCGCTTGAGATCAATCAGGATCGCATCGCTTGAGATCAACCAGGGTCGCATCGCTTGAGATCAACCAGGATGGCATCGCTTGATAGATGAGAACAGATTGGTCAAATTGCTCGTTTGATCGTTAGCATTGCTGCGAGTGTGTTTCTGTGTGTGAGGTGTCTGCGGACGCCTGCGTTGTGGATTCTGCTGTGGAGTGCGTGTCCATCATCCATGTGCCGTCGAGGCCATCACTACTGCCGATGGTGGTGGCCACTGTCCACCACATTGATGTGGCACATTATGTTTCTTCACCAGCATAGCCATCACCCGCTAGTTAGCGGCCACCCAATGCCAATGGCTTTAGTACAGGTTTGTTTTCGTCGGTCGATCTGATTACCTGCTTGTCTGTTTGTCGATATGTATATATATATATATATATATATATTAAAAGAAAAGAAAAAAATATATATATGTATATATATAAAATTGTACAAACGTCAAAATGTTATCAGTAGATTGTTTCCAGGGTTAAGCTAACGAAATAATACACCGTTCAAGAAGTGCTCATTTTACATCAAACACATTGTGCGTTCCTCCTTAAATGTGTACTTTTTGCCTGTCGTCCCTAAACTGCAGAGCAGGCAAGTGGGAAAAGTGCTTGCCCAATCATGACATCTTCCAACGGTTCCATGCTTCCGCTTCCATCAACCCCTTAGCATATGGCAGGGCTGCAAATAGAACAGTGCTATTAATTTGCTTTTCTCCGAACAATTGACAGCACCCAATATGCCAACGTCCCACTTCTCTGCCTTATGACGATAGACTAGATGGGAGATGCTTCTAAGGCAAAACCAGGGAGAGTGCCAGGTGCAAAGAGCAGTGCACTGGCGAAAGTTGCGACTCTCGGAAAGGCTAGCCCAAACACGCAGACTCTCAGCTGATTCAGTAGCTGAGTAAATGCTATAACAGGAATATTTCTGACTCCTTGATCTCCAAAAAGGCGGGGGTAACCTTGCCCCAAAGCCAGGTTAGCCGTCGACAACGCCATCCTTCTACCGACCGCTGTGCATGTTAGGACATTATTAAAGGTAATGAACGGACTAACTGCCGGTGGAGTAACACAGCAACTAGAACAAAAGCAGTCCTAAGCGACCAAGAGACGCTCAACACCCTCAAACCTAGGGAACATTCTAGATATAGCTGAAATAAGTGGCGTGACCTAGATTGTTAGTGCCTAATACTTCCGTGGCTTGATCCCGGGTGCGGAACTCTGTTGCTCGTGTTCGAACATGTTAGGAGTGTATAAGCAAATGCACTAGAAAAAGATGACACATTTCTGCAACGCACTTGGATTTTGTGACTGGTTCCACGCTGTCGCAAGGATTTGTTGTTAAAAAGGCCCATAGAAAAGTGCAATATTTCTATTTAAATCCGAAAAAGTTTAACCCGAATAAATAGCGTTTAAAGTTCTTTGCGGCAACATCCGGAAATATCTCTTCTCTGGCCTCCTGAAGTAATTGCCTAAGACGCCCACACGCACACCGATAAGGGTCCGGTAGCCGGAACCGGGTTCATAATAATAATAACAATAATAATAATAATTCTCTCTATTCGATTTCTATATGATCTCGATAAAAAAAAATTACGCGTCTAATGTCTCAATGATGAGCGGACAGACGGTGTGCTCGTTTCCCAAGGCTTCGTAGTGAAGAGTCTTGTCCCTTGACGCATAAGTGGTCTCAATCGACACGTCCAGATTAGCAGTTTACCCATGGCCCAGGAAGTCAGGGTCATGATGTCTGGTCTAATGTCTTCATCTTCACATAAATGTGTCGGCTCGACTTGCAAGATAAAGTACGCCTGTCTGGCGGCTCTAATAAGCACATCGTTTACAACGTTGTGGCCTGCTTGCTCCATGGGTGCCGCCTCCTTGTAGCACAGCTTATAGTGACCCTTTGCGTAAGCTATGTTCGCGACGCAAGAACACGGATGAGTGGCACCAAGCGTTATGTGGAAGGCAATATCTTTTTTAAAACACAAATATATTACTAATTATTTATAATAATAATAGTAATAATAATTAAAAACATGTCTAGGTTACAATTGCTAACATTTATGTATCACAATTGCTAAAGTATGTTTAATATAATTAAAAAAAAATTGTTTCACTTTTATTATTATTGCTTGAGTGTTGGTGATCACTAAGCCTCACCTACAGCTCCTCTGCAGTTCCAACGACACCCTGTGTCGCAGGAACGCGGTCAATCTTGGCTCCTTTGTTATCTCAAGCTCTTTTGTCACTTTGAGTGCATATTTGTTCCAAACCCTACGTGAATCGATACCGAACGCCATTACAATGTGGTCTTCATGAAAATACGCGTATAGGTGTCGTTTGCGCTTCTCCCGCTGATGAATGATGTGGCCGACGCCTGCGCTGGCTAGTCCACGATAGACATAGGGCATACGTGTCCAAAACAGTGACGTCCCAAGCCAATGGCCGATTGTGGTCCTAGTGCCGGCTGGTATAGTTATCCGGTCGACGCCTGTCGTCCCTCCACAGCCCACTGGGCTCCAATGTAACGCGGTAACCGGCTTGTCTGAGAGCGTGTCTAAGGATATCCTTGATGGCGTCTAAAGATCCCAGTGTAATGTGGTCGGCTCCAACACGTATGAAGAAGAGTGTCCATATATATATATATATACACACATATTGTTTATTTCGCAATAACTTTGCATTTCAAGATGGTACATAAATATATATATATATATATATATATATATATATATATATATATATATATATATACACAACTCTAAAGGGTTTCGGACACTGGATATCCCCCTCTTATGTAAGGGGTTCTGAACAACCCTTTTTGGGTTTTCAGTAGACAATCACGCGCCAGCATACCTACAAGCGGATTACTTTTTGCTGATACATTACTGATGACACGCCTGATGCGTGACTGTGTTAGAGGCATTCTAGGTCAATTGCTGTTATCAAACCTTGATACAGTTATGCAGTCCTAACATGTACATTAGCGGTCAACTTCGTATGCTGACGTGCAAATATTTCACGTTCATTTGAATCCTGTCCAGCGTAATATGTGTGAAAACATCTGAAGCTTGCTCGTTCATTTGAAGAACCCGCGCGTTCACGTCACTGTTGACTATCTAAGTCTTACACGTTGCGCCCTTTAGTTGAAGCTCTACGTAACTATCTTTTTGCAAAAGTTAAGAAAAAAGATCATGCGTTGTACATTGCAACCAAATTCAATACAAACTGCCCAGGAACTGCAACTAGCTTAAAAGAATTACTCCAGCTAGTGAAACCTTAAGTTTAATGCACCAATCTACCTAGATATAATTCATATTGACAAAGCATTCGACAGCAGCTTTGACTGCAAGGATAATCATATAGCTGGAAACTTTTCACGGATACCCGTTGCTAGCTAGATCGACCTTCACTGTCATGTGGAGCAGTCCTTTGTAAGAGGGTACACCCATTATTGAAGCATCCACAAATTGCGACAAACAACATAATCGCACAACATAATCGCGCGCAGGCCATCGTACAAAGAGACGCACATTGACGCATACTATATTGCTAAAATTTGTCGAGATGGTACTAACTCTCAAATGTAGGTATTACTAACACTCAAATGTAGGTATTACTAACACTCAAATGTAGATATTACTAACACTCAAATGCAGATATTACAAATGTAGGGATTGCTGCAACTCATGTAGAAACTCTAACGAACTGACTTGTTCACGTACATAACGAGCCCCGACAGATACGTATTGGACGCTCCATTGTTGTTGATCGTAACTGGTCGTATGAGTGGCTCATCAAAAACATCATAGGTATTCCCTGATGTAGTCAACGTCGTCGGCATTGTCATCTTTCATCAATAACAGGGCGTCTTCAGGATTGGTTGGCAGACAACAACGTCTTTGCTTAAACACACAAAGAACGTTAGTAGCTGATGGCACCGCCACGATTTGCCCTACCCAAAACGGCACAGCAAAAAGCAGCAGCAACTCTTGAAGTTTGATCATTAATACTATTATTTTAATAGTCAGATACAAGTACGCGTATTGCTAGGCGTCATCCTGCCGCGCGTTCTCTCCGTGGCCATGGCTTCCATAAAAAGTCTTTTTAGTAGAACGTTCAATTTAGAAAGATCACCGCTGTAGAACAGGTTTTGACCGCGCGTGTACCAACTTGCCACGCTTTTCAGCTTAGTACGATATGCCAGCATGGTATTTACTTTGTTTGTGATCATTAACCGGAGTCATAGCTTGTAAATGTTTGAGCTAGATGAGAAAACAAATCCTATTTCTAGAAGCCTTTCTAGTCTGTATGACGTGTATATGTATGACGTGGCTGCGTGGTCTAGGGGGCTAGCGTTAGCGCTAGGCATGGTTCTCATATACAATCCGGTTCTATCGATCGTCTATCTGCCTTCTAGCCGCCGGTTTGATCGCTGTTGTTGGTGAATTTGCTTTGAGCAATGCTCATTGAGAATAGAGGATAAATCATACACTGCTGTGAGTCAGCGACCATGCTGCCACAATAATTGTTGGGCATCTGATATAAAAAGGTTTAAGGTATACATGCCAAGCAAATAATATTTCCATCTATCTTTATGTGTGTCAATGGTATATTTATTCTATTAAAAATTGCGTTTGTCTTTCCGTATATATATATATATATATATATACAGGTGTCAGATATCGAATAGGTTATATTTATTGGTATAGTCAAACTCGTTAAAAATCACTTTTTGCCGATGGAATGAGGTGGGGCAAAAGTGTCCTATTTACTTAAATCGAGAGCCTGTGTTATGATGAGCTTATGTTTGAAATTTGATTAATAATATTGATACATTAAATGTTTCACACGGTTTTGCGTTGAGCACTTTCATAATTGATTATATTATAAAAGGATGTGCATGCACGTTTAGGAAAATACGCTTTTATTTTTTGCGATGGTGGGGCAATTTGTGGTATGATTACCGTAAGCCGCTCATCGGAACTTCGGCGATTGAGGCAATCAGTGCTAGTCTCCTTATAGATGAAGCTTTTCGAATTTTCTCTGTACCTCATTGTAATACACCGTGTTCGTCGCCGTTGTTGCTGGTTGTCTTTGTTACTCGAAGGCTCCGAGAAAACGGAAAAAAATGTTGGCAGAAAAACCGATACTGCGCTTTGCCGAGGAATTCAGTAAATCGCGAGCCGGCAATGTGGAGTCTGACTGCAGGGCTTCATTGACGACAGCCGGCGCCAACCAAAATGCCATTGCAGCTACTGATTTGGCCCCGTTTATACGACTTTAGGCGTTTTGGAAGAGTGAACGAATACTCTTAACGTTGAGGCTACAGTTAGTTACAATTCCGAGACGCTTACTTGTTTTGCTGATTGTACGACAAGAATCCGATAAGGCAGTGTCGGTCAGTGATACGACGATGGAGACACAGAGAGAAGACATTCAAGCCGAGCAATACATGCACATATGTCACAGGGTTAGGTAGAGTCGGCGTCTAAACTATGAGTCGATGAGAAGTCCACAGCGATTCACAAATGTATTGTACTCATCATGATCATCACAGACATAATCACAAAAGCATACCAACTAGTCAATGAGACCAAAATGGGCCGTTTGACCCATGCCACACCTACAGCCTATCGAAAGCTGAGCAACCAGTTCGTCCCGGTTGATGCATTAAGGACGACCTACTAGACGCTGCTGACCGCACTTGGCACTTCAATTTACACGCGTGATATATCAAAACAGGTGAAGAGAGTAAATACCCAATCTTACGCAGAACATATTCACCCACACATTAGTCTCAAATATATATTGGATAGCAAATTGATTTACCGTGTATGTGATATGTATATGTTGTAGTAGGCATCATTATAAGGAGATGGGGATATAAGATATTGTTGATGATGGCAGCTGTGGTGACTTGTTCTGCGGCGGGTCCAACGTCAACCAGAGGTTCTTGGCCGAGACCTCCAAACAATTGACGGACACTGGATGGGCTAACCAAGACTGAAGTTCGTGAAGGCCCGCAGGAACGTGTCGCTTCAGGTCGGAAGTAGAAGCGTGGTATTCACCTTATACTCGCAGATATCATGCTACCCATTAACACGGAGGGGAGTCTACATCCTTGAGGGCAAAGAAGTCAACAATGGACGCGTAGGTGGAGGAGTGAGAGTATTTGCCCCTGTACTACGTCAGTGGCAAATGGGCGCGGCTACTCATACTGGATATTCGGGCATAGAATCGCCTTGTGAAGCCCTTGTAAAGAATTGACGTATAGTGCCTCGTAGGTACTTAAGCGACAGGAATATTTCTAATCTTATATGAATGAAAAAGCGGACTATTTTGATTGGGCACGTTCGATAGTAGTTATGAGTATGGCAATGTAATATAAAATTGAGTTTGCCACAATAATATTGCGTCCGTGACTGCAACGCTGGAACGCTCATGATCTGCAAATAAATATAACCAAGTGCAGATTCATGCAGTCGACTATAAAGAACTGCGGATTCTAGCCATGTGAGAGAGATGTCGGAAAGATGGAAAGCAAGTGATCATTACAAGAAAGCAATTTGCCAACCGAAGCGCATTAAGGATTTAAAGCCGTTCTTAAGACTCGTACAATTGTACGGCTCGTTTGTACACAGACTGCCTGACAGTATGACCATAACTGCTTTAAACAATGCAAAGCAGGTGGTCTGGGATGAGACGGTGATTGACTGCCTAGTTTTCTCAATTGCTAGTCATGGCGCTCTATAAGCCAACTATGCCGTAAGCGCTCGGGGTGAGTAAGCTTAAAAATATATTTGGCAACAAAGATCACGGGACATCTGTCCGTTCGCATTTTAAGAAACTAGGCTGGCTCGGACTTATGACCAAGCAGACAACCGACAAAGTACGCAAGGACTTTATTGTGACTACCAGCAATCCGCGTCCTAAAGAAACATTTTCCGACAGAGATTATCCGTAGATGTTTAGGTGCACGCGTTCGCAGCGACACAATTGTCATGTTCTCACTGTTGGTGATTGATTACAAGAAATAAATTATTATTTCATAGTCCTCATACTCATAGATGTTTAAGGCGGCTGCTGTGTTGGCGTGATTCTAGCCAATTGGGCTGTTTCTAGTCTGCGGCTTCCTTATGGCTAAACGGATATAAATCACACGCTTGCAAGGGCGAGTTTGGGTGTGTATCACGTAATAAACCGGTTGATCCCGACGGCCTCACCCCAACTAGTTACCGAAAAGTCCAGGTAAAGTGGCAAGGCACGTAGAACCTTGAATAGCATCGTCTACAGGGGGTACGAACACTGTTCGGGCCCTTTTACCTGCGCCGCAGCTCAGTTAAGCCTATAAAGAATGAAATGCACACATCTTCGGAAAGGTAAGAAAATAGCTTAAACAGTCTAGAATTTACCGCTTTGTACCTGTTACCCTGAAGTTATTGGACCTTATCGGCGTAGTGACTGGTGCGTTGCTAAAGTGTATCGCATGATACGTAGAGAAAATCACATGCGATCGACACACGGCACAGCAACCAAGACAGATTACGTCTTTGACTCTCCTGAGCGCAGCTTTCATTATGACGCACACACATCGCCACATTTGTCCCTAGTGAGAGATATTGATAGTAATGAAATTAACACTGACACGCAAAACATAACAATACCGTCAACGGGAAAGAATATGCTGACGATAAACAATGATGTTGGTGATGTGGTGTGGTCACTTAAAGGCACTGGCCCCCGACGAGCTGCAAGCGCTGCAGGCCGTCCAACTCGCGCGCATGATGGCTCCGCTGCGCCACACGGCGATCGCAGCCAATTATCATCGTCACGGAGAGATTTTCATGCCATTCGAGTACAGACCGGGTCGACCGACAAGGTTCGAGGTACCGAGGATATCCGTGGGACGAAGGTCGAGGGCACCGTCCTTGCCAGCAGCCCAAAATGGCTTCTCCTCATCCTCGTCCTCGCATGACCATCCACGCTCCATCCAGGCAAGCTCGTCGGCAAAACGTAACACAGTCAACCTCGCTCCGACTCGCAATGCCATTCCGATTCAACTTCCGCCAGGACTGCCGAACGGTCTCGATGTGCCACCGCCCGTCAGGAAACGCTGGTAGCCGTTTCTCGCCCTTTCAGCATGACCACGCTGATCTTGTTACGCCGTTGGCAATTAATTGATCTGGACTAGAATGCTTCACCAGTTAGTTTACCACCAGCATCGCGACATAAAGACACGCATGTAATCAATCTTAACTTTAGCCCTCCCACACACACACACACACACATGTAATCGATTAGTACCGGTAATCATACAGGGTGCATCAAACCGACGGTAAGAAAGCACAATAGCATACGGCTTCAGCACTCACTTACAATCATCAATGATGCTACTCGTGATGAGTGGTCCAGCTGCAGCACCAACAAGGACTTAGATTGTCGCTTCTAATCGATTAATGGCATCAAAATAGTTGCATCGTTTGTCGACTCCAGCACTATAATTAGTTACCATCGTCACCCTTATCATTGGTGTCATTAACTTGTGTTACTATTCTACAACCACTATTGTATAAGCATTGTTAGTTAAGTATTGGACGTGCTCAAGATGGCGCCCGTGTTGCATACAACACGGGCAAAGGTCTGCAACCAATTGTAATCGGTAATTGAGTCAGTGGGATAATGATTGTCGTGCAATTACCCTCTGTAGCGTCTTAGTCTTAACTTGTTGACTCTTCTATATTTGACATGACGGAATATATATAGTATATCGAGATATAGTATATACAAGTTAAATATTTGTCTAAACATGCTTATTTTCCCATCACGCTGACAAACAGGAATAGCGTCTTTGTCAAAATGAATGCTGGAATTGTGATTAGGTAACGATTTACCTCGATTTTTTGTTTGTCTCGTGAAGCACACCTATTTCAGGCATAGACACGTGTAGGCCTTATTTTTATCTCACCTTATACCCTATAACGCACCTTTTCCAAGACTGCTTTCCCTAGAGATGTCTTTCAAAGCAACGAAGACAACAAAAGCGTATTGTTAACGGTATCCATATACGTTTATTTGCTATGCAAATTGAGGCAACGAATAAGCGCAAACAATATTATATTTAGCAAATAAAATAACTAGTCTATTGTAGATAGAGGACGTTTCATTTCTGTATTTGTACAGGTTATATTTGGACGAGATGCCGCGTTTAACAGGATAGCCACCACGTGAAAATTATCATACAGTAGACATTATTTAACTTTAAGCGCTAAAGGTCTGGTATTTGCTGGAACACCGAGGCATATCTAACTGGCTTCTATGCACGAATAAAAAGCCCACATAATTCATCTGCATCTAAAACCATACCAGTAAGGTTCGGTATCTTTAGATGCAAAAATTGCGCCTTTGTTACTAGGCAACTGCGTATATATAAAAGTATTGGAGTTTGCTTTAGCACATGAAGAGTATTTACTTAATCCTCAGAATTAAAAAGTGTCCCTTTAGTCGAAAACGATTATATATATATTCTCCTTTTTGCCTTCTTCCAGTAAACTTCTCAAAATAGCGATGCTTAAGATGCCCTTATTTGAGTGTGGGCCAATAAACGCTTAAGGTCAATTTGATCTTGAACTTTTTTTAGAGGACTAACTGAAAAATGCTGTTGCACACACGGACATCACAGCAGGGGAACTCCCTGCAAGCGCGGGCCGGTAGTTTGGGACGCCAACCCACTAAAAACCAGTCATGTCCCCGTCCCCCCGTCTGACTGGGAACTGCTTGCGCATAACATCAAACAGTCAGGGGAGGGGGGGAATCTATACCTTGAACCTGCTCTGTTTTGTACGTCTATAACTAGTCATCTACGATAACTATATGCACTACGATAACGAATACGATAACTATAGAACACTGCCGGCTCTTCTTCAAGTACTCGACAATTTTTCAGGCTTTTAAACAAAATCTCCTTATTATCGAAACGTCACACATAAAAATTACGACTGGATTTTGCAAAATACTAGCTTCTTGGTGCATATATATATATATATACATATATATATATATATATACATATATATATATATATATATATATATATATATATATATATATATATATATATATATATATATATATATATATATATATTTTTTTTTTTTTTTTTTATATGTTTATTTATTGATAACTAGGCTATAAATAGAAACCCGATAGACATCTTGCACCACGGTATCTGTCGCACCTTGTGAATTGTTGTTTCTCGCTCGGCTGAAAACCTTTACGGCTGCAGGAAATCCGGGAGCTACAACCGCCGTCGTCAAATGTTTACGTTTACCCCCTGCTCTTCTCCAGAAATTGCTGCTACCTATTCCAACATCGATTCCGTTTATCTTCCTTTCCCGACTCTCTACATACTCTTCCAAAACCCTTGCCTTATTCAAACCCCTTGAAATCGCTAGTTCCTCTGTTGTCCGCGGTATTTCCACCAACGCTCGCACTATTCTGCTTCAACATCTGTTTGTCAGGTCCAAGGCCTTCCTTAGAAAGCTAAACTTAAAGCTTGTTTCGAGCTGGTCCTCAGCCAACATTTAACATTTAATTCCACGGGACTGCTTTCGCATTGATTCGCAAAACGGACCCCATCGATACAGATGTGCAACGGTGGGGCTCGAATCCGTGCACCTATGTGTTTTCTCCGGTCGCGAGCAGCTCGTTAAATTAAGCTTAACTTTCACATTAGTCGCGGTATCTCGTAAATATCAACCGGCATCACTTTTTACATTGTAAACATTGACTGGTAACTATGATGTGTAAAATGTATGAAACTACTAACGAATTGCATTGAAACAACGACTCCTCTGCGACGTTTCACAGAAACCACATTTTTCTTATATATTAGACAAGGCAAACGGATATAAGACAGTCTTCACTCAAGTGGCTTTCGCCGAATATCACATGGTCGTCTTCATACCTTAGCCGTTTCCCTTGTCTATCGTAGTTTCATCTTTTCTGGGAAGTCCCCTGGCAAACTTGAGAATAACAGTGAGTTCAGTTGACCTTTTGTAATACAGCCGAGCGCGCTAGTGAACCGTGACTATGACGTCTTCTAGAATGATCAAGCTACACAGCTTGACAGCATTGTGTTTTGATTTCTAAGTGCAACCCGCGACAACAACTTTCGGCGTTGGTTGGTGACTGTGGACGAGACTTGGATGTGCCACTACAAACCCGGATGGAAACAGTGGATAGATAGCTCCTGGTGAATGGCGTCGAAAAAGGTGTCAAAACTGTTTTGCCGTCTGCAGAGCTAATGATAACGTTTTGGTTTCTCCGGGGAGTTATCTGTATTGATTCTTTACAGAAGGATCAAGGAGTCATGCAAGCATATTTTCCACACATCTAACCTTTCGAAAGAAGAGTTGCAAACAAGGTGTACAAGAATAACGGGCAGAAAGTAAACTTTCACCAGAACGATACTCCAACTCACACCTCCACAGGCGTAGTAGCAATGTTGCACGAATTAAGGCTCGAATTACTTGTCTCCTTACCTGATTCTCATACGATGGCTCTTTGTGAAGTCGATAAATCCAATAAAAATAAGAAATTAAGTCACTATATTGTTATCTATGGTTAATTTATGAATGACCTACGTAAAAGTATACATAAATATATGCTTTTAATTTTTTGTTATAGAGATCAACTAGTAAAATGCATAAAAATAACACCGGCCGTCTTTGTTAAAGCAACGGTGTGTGGGTTCACAAGCCCATTAAAATCTTAGTGGCCACAGTACTGTATTCTCGAAATTTCTTCACCTGGCCACGTATCTTGCTATTGAGGCTGCTCGACTTTGTGCAGCGATTATGTTCGCTCTGAAACAAATTCTGCAAATCTTCCTCCCATAAGCCAAGTTTTATGATATTTGTGGACCACAAGGGCTTTTATGTTAGGGAATTTTCCTACAAGGGCTTGGCATGTCAGGGGAGTTTTGAGCCTTAGGTCCCAAGACCGTAGTAGCCCTCGCTCAGTATTGTAAAGGCATTCGTACCAGTGCCTTACATCGTCAGCCTTTCCTGAGTTTTACAAATGCGGTGTAGGTATCGCTGAAAGCAGCCACCGTGCCCTAATATCAGCTAGGCGGGTGGATAGGACAGCGAGTTCATCTTTATAGATCAGGTAGTATCGATTTTGTCCAGTAGCCGTGATGGCCCGGCTAGATTGTTTGCCATTGCATTGCGTCGCACCGGGATCACACCAGGGACTCGTTGCGTCAGAGTTCTGACTACATTCTTCATTTATATATATATATATATATATATATATATATATAGAATCAATCAGAAACTTCTATCCGTTCGTGAAGAAGATCCATCCGCTTTGTTCAGCAGATTCTGATCGTCGCTGTGGTATACTAATGGACAGTGGTGTTTTTGTGAGTGAACAACAATGGCACTTACCAAGTCTCGTCAATATCATCAGGTTAGCCACAGCTGTAAAACCAAAATTTTGAAATCCACTGTCACCCTTAAACAAAATATTGCCGCCTTAAAATTAGCTTATTTTCATGAGATCCCAGATGACGTTCTAGCTTTTCTGTATATATATATATAACCGGAATCCGAAAAGCTTGACAGTCTTGCTTCAAAACTGTGTGCGTCGTGCCATACTTATTATGTCAGAGTTTTCCCCTCTCCTTCTTATATATATATATATATATATATATATAAACTGCCCGACGACTTGCAAGTTGATCGTACATATATTTACGCCCATCAAACAATAATGGGTAAGATATATAACGCAGAGTGATATCCGCACTAGTATTTATGATGTTAAAGTTCAACAATTGGCCGCACGTTATGTCCTGCTGAGCCAGCCAACCACACTACAAGCACAAAAGCCACCAGCGAGGTACTGCCGTCCAAGGGAGCTGCAGGCATTGTAAACAAATTTCTAGAATTGTTACAAAGTTATTTTTTTGGCTTTGTTAAATACTCTGAGGCCCCACGCCATTGAATGAACGTGGGTGTGTCTTGCCGTAAATATTATGCTGTGCCGTGTGGTGCGCCAATAGATGGACGTTAGTGTAGAATGTAGGACGTTAGCGATCTAATTAGCGCTCTCGTGTTCTAGGTCACCCCTTCCATCGTAGTCTACACTATAAATCTCAACTTACGCAACTTGCCACAAGCTGATCGACCTTGTTGGTTAGGTTAGGGCTCTGCTCCGCTTAAAGAAGTTTGAATAGTTAAGGGACACGTGCTCGGCTCGCATCAGATCGCTGGCACTTACCTCTAGTGGTCAGGTCAGCTTCTCGTTGCACTTAGTTACTTAAACTTAGAGGAACTACGTGAGCCTAAGGTGTCATAAATAAACTCGACATTCAAATGAACTAGGCGAAACAGCCTGCTTGCTTGCCGGGACCGATTCTGTTCACGTCCGTTAGTCTATCGCAAACAAGCGTATGCTACGAGAAGGGCCTCGCTGCTTCTGTTGACGCTTTGTCAGCCTGTCAACTAAAGTCAATATGGCTGTCACGTCTCCTTATTGTGCGTGTATCGTATGTACAAGTATGTGTATATGCGGTAGTCGCCTAGAAATACGCGACGAATAGCCGATTTAAGGTCGATTGAGCAGGGAGTAGGGTCATCATTGGGGTTAGGTGTGTGGCACCACGTTGTTGACCCCTGAGTCCTGGTTCGTGTATTGCAATCAGCTACGTAAGGCGAACACATGCTACTACATTTGACGTAATTCGCCACAAGAGATCATTTTGTATTTACCGCTAGAATATCTAATGCCTATTTCAAACAGTAACTCAATTGTCCACTCCAAAGTGCTAACATAGTGAAGTTATATGAATAAATAATAAAAACAGTAACTGATTATTCGTAATATGGCACGTGTTAGGCCCGATTCTAAAAATCTCAAAGAGCCTTGGAATCGTGATTATATTTATCGGCCGCATTAACTGGAAAAAGCAAGTAACTTACATCTTATTTTTATTCGAAACATTTCATTACCTTATTTTATTTAATTCAGTATTCAATAAAGGTGTTAAGCCACACACGAGCAGTCCTAGGTCGGTGTAGATTTTTTAGTATTTTACCATAATTACTTAAACCTAGGCGCTGAAATAGACGATTCGAGTTTCCTTACCTTTGCATCTAACGCGTTTATAAGCTACAGCAACTGTATGACTGTACATAGGTTAGGCGTCATTCAGCCTAACAACTGATTACGAACATCCACCTTGGTGGTTAACTTAAATTCAAAGATTTGTTTTCTTTGTAATTATTATTATATTAAAAACTACTTAGAAGATTGTGGGGGATGCTCAACAACTTGAAAGTTCAGTTCGCGTAACTTAGCCATGATAAAATGAGACGTGAGGACGGGCGTATTTTTTACGTGGTACTCCCCAGTTATGTATCTCTTCTCGTAGAAAGGTAGTCAATTAATAGAATACCTTTTGCTTGCCAGAAAACGATTGCCAAGAGCTTCCCGGTCGAGATATGCCTCCACAGCCTAGAAATAGGCCTTTCGCCGCGTGCACTCTATTCTCTGATGACACCTTCCCGTTTTGGAGTGTTGAGGTAGGTACGAATTTCGTCGACGGTTACGAATCGGCAAAAAAATCCTAGGATTTCGTTTCAAGTATTTCAAAATACCTCCCCAAAATTGACACGTGAGTCAGTTTTTGCTCAATTGCTAGTTCGTGCGGTAGTCACTTGTCTTTCTTTCTTTTTCATGCATAAATGCTGATTTAATGTACGACATCATAACGAATGCCAGTCTTTTCTGTTTTTTTGCTCAGCTTCAATCGGCGGTTCATCATCACAGTGTTCTCATCCGAAGCAGTACTTGGCCGTCCAGAACGTGGTGCATTTTTGATGTCCATATTGCCGCTTTTAGATCAGGCAATCCATCTAGTAATGGTAATGGACTGTGAGGCCGGCGCATTAGTTCCGTAAGCTGCATCCAATTTGGCTTTCTTTTCGCCACAGCTAAGACTGTCTCTGAGTGCGGCAGTGCGTCTTTTCGAGTTTAGCATTAAACAAATGTGAAACTACAGCCTTTCAGGGGGCCATCTTTCAGCGACACATTTTGCGTAGCTATAAAAGTGCTTCACAACGTAAATGAAACGTGTCCTTTGCTTTCCGCACACGATACGAAATCGCTTTGTGTAGCTGCTAGTAGGCTGCAGATAGGCAGTGGAAACAATCAAAGTCCAACTTAAGTTACATATTACGGGACCATTTCAGCACTTTTTGTTGGAGTGGCAGAAAAAAGTGGCCGAGGCCTCGGCAAAGGTAGCGCAGTTAGATGTGTACCTCGCCAGGGAGAGTTGGTATAGAATGTCATGCACTAGTCGGCACATGCATACGAGGTACATAGTGCATGGTTAGCATCACTTAGCATCTCACAAAATTGGCGATCAATGCCGTTGCCGGCTTTGCTTGAAGACGTGAGCTAAATAAGCTGCCGGTCGATCGCTGAAGTGTTTAAATTGTATACTATGACAATAAAATATTTATAATTATATACCATCTTGAAATGCAGACTTATTGCGAACTAAACATTCATACTCATCATCACCATCATCATCATCAAATAATGGTGCACAAATCGTTCCCAAATACGAGTCGTGACGTCGACTGCAAGTCAGCGTCAATAATGATTTCCTGCGTACATGCTTTGTCATCTGTCGTCCAGTGAGACACGGCTTCGAGATGCATCATCGGCTGTCCTTCTTTTGCACGTGTTTCGTTTCCTTCTGTTTCTCTTCGTCGTCTGCTGCTTCCCCTCCTCAACATTTTGGATTTGACTTCATCGTTTCTGGTATCGCACATTATTTCTGAAGCTTTTTGGAAGCATCTTTTCTCGTATCGCACAATGTGGCAACGCGCCGAAACAAAGTGCGTGCACGCTGTTTCGCCAGCCCACCACACGTGTAGCCAAGAGAGCAGCTTGTTTCAGCTAGGCAACCACCACCGTCAGAGAGCGGACGTGCACTGAACGTTTCTGCACGTCCTGATCGAAACGGGTCGTTATGGAGGCGGCGCGTTTCGTCTGCTACGGTTACAGACGACGTTACACGAGGCGTCGCTACCTACTAGCGGAAGCAGCAGCAGCAATTGCGGCCAGGAAAACCCCACCACAGTAGTGATCACACCTCCGCGTCAGTCCATTCAACGTCACGAGGACTGCGCCCCACGAGAACCCCGCCATCACAGCCGCAATCATCAGCGCCAAAACGCCCCTATCATCCCGGATCAAATCAGGGTAAGCGAATCATCAAGCAGGACTTGGCGCGGCTCTGTCCTGGAGTAGGCGTCACGAAACGAATTCGCAATGGCTCGGTTGAGAGGCCGGTCAATAGTGAAACATCCTATGCGCCACATATAGGCTTATGGTAGAGAAGGACACTCACTTTTCGTATACTACATTTTGTATATGCTACACATATCATGAAGAAAAAAAAAGAGCTAAGTCAATGTGCCTAGCAGGCGTTTATTGTGACTATGACGTATCAGTCTCATTTAGGCAGAACCGAGACCACTTCGGAAGTGTGCCCCGAACGGAGGTAGCGTTTCCACGTTTGCAGGCTTATGATATGTATATATATATATATATACATATATATATACACATGTACATTAGAGTGTGCAGTGTAGTTTACCCCCGGATTGATACTCGTATGTATAGGGAGGAATGTGAATTACTGTGCGGTAGAGCTATATGCGTTTGTCGAGCTCGGTGGCGTGGTGCATTCGAGTGTGCCTTGCGACCTTGTGCAAGGAGACACATAGATGCACGGGTTCAATGTCCGCCATTGCACATTTGTATTTATGAGGTCAGACCAACAAAGCAATGCAAAAGCAATTCCGTAAACGTTCAATATCGGCAGAGGAGGGCCGTCCGCGCTAATGACCATAACCAAATAGTCATTTTCACTAATAGATTACTCGCGAATCTCGGCTTTATGGAGAGACATACCTAGCCACTACTAAGCGTGCTACTGATACACGCAGTCTTATTTTGCGAGAGCAGAGTAGCAGCAGCGGCAGGCAAGCGCTTGGAGGGCGGTCACATCGTTCTAAAAAGCGGGGGTGTCGCCACCGGAATTAGAGCAACGTGGACTCAAGCTTGGCTGTTAGATTACTTTCTTTATTGCCCCCCCCCCCCCCCCCCGTATTGAATCTAATTCGGCATTGTCCAATAGCTACATTACACTCGATACCCAAGCAAGCCCTTAGAAGTCCCTTTAAGTATGACAACGCTATGATGGCCTATTTGGTCTAACGCTATGGTCGAGACTAAGTGATGGCCATGGATATAGTGAGTAGCTTGATAAGCCAACAAGCACTTAAAGACAAGAGGAGTATGCTTAGACTTCAACCTTGACGTCCCTTGAGGTCGCCTATGGCCACGTTACGCTTTTCGGGGGAGACGAGCAGAGTGGGCGGTTTGAGGTTTAGACTGAGTAAGCGCGCTTCCTCGCGCATGCCCCTATAAAAAAAAAAAAAACATATATATATACTTAAATCGGTTACTCTTAAATGTTCATGATTTCCAATTTATAGAGGTATTTATACAAGGTGAAAGTGGAGTGTAGAGTAATCGACCATGATCGGACAAAAAACTGGAAAAGCAAATATTTCAATAAAATAAGTGATGCATTACCATCCAACATTACCCTCCCATTATTATATCAATTAATACGGAATATCTAAGCATTTAGTCGGTTGGAACAACTGATCTTTACCCCCACACTTTTCAGCTAGGTCACCAGTTCTGACTGGCAACAGGCAACACAGAAAGCCTTGTGCCGAAAGCACTTAAAGTAAAACGCTGTCATTAGATAAGCACTAACTATGTATGTACTGTGGTGTAGTTGCTAGCCACACGCGAATTTCACATATTTCTTATTAAGATACATTATTTACACTGCTGAGAGAGCGTAACTAAAGGCATTTCATGGAGGCATATTCTATACGTTTTTTGCACAAGTCTTATGATTTGATATATGTGTCTTCTAAATTTTTCATAACTGTGTCTCAACTGTGTATAGAACGAACAGACAGGCGGCGCAAAAGAGTCGCATATTGTAGTTTACGCTTGAGCAGTGAGTGAATGAGCTTCCTTCCGCTCACTGCGGTTGGTAACTGAATGAACGCAAGCAGAACACACAGTCAATTGTTATAACGTCGTTTCGCTTTCGCAGCGCTATCGGGGCGGCATAATTAAATTCAATTTATTCGGCAGGATCCATCGAGCCACCGAAATAGGAGCGACCACCCCCAAGGCCACACAATGGAATACACAGGCGTGGGTAGCATCAAAAAGATTTTCGGCCGTCAGAGAGAGCCGTATGGCTTCGTCAACATACATCATCCCGCCGAGGTCAAAGGCATGGAGGCGGTGTTCTACTTAAAGGTATATTAACCACTATGATTTATGGCTACCGATATATATATATATATATATATATATATATATATTTATGTGTTATAATTTTACATACATAGAAACTACCGTTGCTAAGGTTTTAGCTTCGCAGCATACATACGGCCGGGACCCGGTGCTACAAATATATATATATATATATATATGTTATAATTTTACATACATAAAAACTACTGTTGCCAAGGTGTTAGCCTCGCAGCATACATACGCCCGGCACCCGGTGCTACAAATATATATATATATATATATATATATATATATATATATATATATATATATATACATATATATATATATAGCTGTAGCAGTTGCTTCTGTAAAACAGATGTGAGTTTATATAGTATATGAATATAGAACACATTTATTTCGGCACATTGATGTATGTAGGTGTAGTTTTAGTACCAATGTAGTAGCAGTCGTTGAAGTAACAGCGGCGGCAGCAGCAGCAGCAGCATTACGAGTCGTCGTAGCAATCGACTTACAGCGTATGAAGTACTTTCGTAGTACTTTGTAGTACACAAGTAGCGGGTAGCAGTAATGACAGTACAGTACAGAGTACAAGTAGAAACTGCTGCAAGTTGTGTCCCGCCGCCGTGCGGAACGCGGACACTGCACAGACACACAGGAGGACAGGGGCATTAATGAAGTTGAAGGTCGTCGGGGTCAGTCGCAACGCTCGATTTCGTCCATCCGAGCGAGGTCAGGGTGCGAGCGGAGACTTCAGGCTCGTCGCTCAACAATTTGTTTCGGCTTACTTTTCGAAGTCGTTCACTTTGGCATCGTTGAGAGAGACGGTAGAAGTTGAGGTGGGTGCAGGTGCTTGACGTGACAGGGATTCGTGCAGAGGCGTGGGATTGAGGTGATAGAGGTTGGTTCACGGGTGCAAAGACTTGAGCTCACAGATTTCCGTGGGTGCAGATACTTGAGCTGACAGAGGGGTTAGTGGGTGCGGATACTTGAGACGGTAGAGACTTGTGGATGCAAAGACTTGAGATGTTAGAGGTTAGTGGGTGCCAACACTTGAGATGAGAGAGGTTTGTGGGTGGGAACACTTGAGATGAGCGAGGTTCGTGAGTGCAAACACGTGAGTGCGATGAGAGAGGTTCGCGGGTGCAGAGACTTGAGATGAAAGAGATTCGTGCAGGGATTTGAGGTCTGCTCTGGTGAAGATGATGATGATGATGCTGTGGCTGTTGCTGCAACGAGAAAAGACGACGTATGTCCATCGCTGAGCGCGTGTGTTCTGTGCACAATGTTTGTAGCCTCTGGAGACTCCTAGAGCGCAAATAACAACGAAGCGGATTCCACCCATCATCACCACTGCCGCCACCGTCTATTTATTATGTACAGAATATGTATGCATGCGTTCAAGCATACAGGTGACGCGTGCCTGCATGCATGGCGGTGTGCGACTGTAGAACAAATGTTAGTAGCAGCAGCAGTAGCAGTAGCATGAACACAGAGGAAACGCTAGTAGAGATGCTCGCCCGCTACATGCATGTCCCATCGAAGTTGTTCAGTAAACTGAACGAGAGATGCAACACACGTATGATGATAGCGATGATGCTGATACGATGATTACGAAGACGATGACGATGATGGTGCAACCCATTGCAAGCTCAAATGAAGCCGAGTCCGAATCTGCTCAATACTGTGGGGCACGCGTCCAATTTTGATCACTATACCACCACAATCACGGTACCACCAAGAAAACCACCCGGCCCGTAGAAGGCCGAGCACCGGCTACAGGCAAGCAAGCAGGAAGGCAGGCCGACAGCTTGAGGTTCTCTGTACCAACGACAGAAGACTCTGGTCGCGACACCGTATCGAACGCCGATTACGATTATTCTTTTACAAAACAAACAACTTTTACAAACACAAAACAAGACTTCAATAACAGTCGAATAGAGAAATAACACAAACGACACACATGTAGTGCCAACAAGGCGACCGGCCGTCGAGATGCCCCGATCAAACGCCGCCGCTGCTGCTAGGGTATTTTGCGTGACGCCGCTCAGCGTGGTGCTGCTATAGTACGGATATCGTAGTTCAACAACACTTGCCGACCTCAGCAAGAAGCAGCACCTTTTTTCTTGTACGGTTCTGCAGTCCTGAAACTTGGCTGGTTTGGGTTCGGACATCATCCGAACGCCTCCGCTTCCGCTAAGCTCTGCAGAAACACGTGTTTTGTTTCTACAGCGTTTCTACAGGCGCCTACCTAACCTACCCGACACTGCTCTCGTCATCTCCGAGTAGCCGGATCCGAATGGGCCGGCGTTCATGTTCGATCGGCAGACTCACCATGCGGTGAACCTCCTCGGCCGACAGAAACAGCGCCTTTCGGTAGCCAGACTGCAGCAAAATTTTGCGTTTCTCCTCGACCAGCGCGTCAGCCGAAATCGGCGCCGCCTTGGCGTGCTGCTTTGTTTGGCCAGTTGGCGATTGTTTCAACGGCGACAACGGTATCGCTGCCGTTGTTGCCGGTGCCGCTAATGGTGGCAGCTGCAGCAGCAGCGTCGATGGTGAGGTCGACGATAATGAAGAGGAGCAGCATGATGAAGACGATGATGACGACGAAGAACAACATGCTGAAGACGATGATGATGACGAGGAACATATTGAAGACGATAACGAGGCACATGTTGAAGACGATAACGAGGAACATGTTGAAGATGCTGACGAGAAACATGATGAAGCCGATGTTGACGACGACGACATGATCGATGATACGCCAGAGTCAAACTCGAGTCCCGACTCGTCCGACCCACAGCTGCTGCGTCCCACCAGGTCCGACCCATAGCTGCTGCGTCCCACCAGGTCCGACCCATAGCGGCTGCGTCCCACCAGGTCCGACCCATAGCGGCTGCGTTCCACCAGGTCCGACCCATAGCTGCTGCGTCCCACCAGATCCGAACGGTACCGGTGAACGCTTGACGCGGCGTCTCGGGAACGATGTTGTTTTGCCGCCTCGCCAGGCGGTGGTGGCAGGCGTGGTGTAAACATGGCGGCTCTGCGCCGCGTCACAACTCGAAATCAAAGACCGACTGAGATCGAGCGATCGAGTGACCGACCAAGCGACTGACTTACTTACTGACTGACGGATTGACTGGTGCAGGGGCTGGCACAACGTGCCGTCGTCTGGCACGCTCACGCTTACGGTCGCCGAGACTTCGCGAGCTAAGCTTCGAGGCGGCTGCCGCCTAAACGCTCTTTTGCTAGCAGCACCTTCTTAGCACAGGTAGCAGCCATCGTCTCAGAGCCGGATTGAGTGTCGACGTTCTTCAGTAACGTGACACAACAAGTGTCCTTGAGAACAACCTTGAGAAGAGGCTGCGAGCAGACGCTCTCTAGGCTTGCTTGAGGCTTAATGCAGGCGGCGGGGGAGGGAGGGGGAAGAACGGGGGGAGGAGGGGCGACGGAAGTAGCGGAAGATTCGCTGAACTCGCAATGTACACGTCAACGCATGCTTTCGTATACAGACACATAGAGCATGCATAGATAGATAGATAGATAGATAGATAGAGTGACCTGGCTTTTGTGGGCTGGCGGGTCGTCTGCTATCATTCGCACTCGCAGCAGTGGCGCCCTCTATAAACACTCGCGCGTTGCGCTCGCACACCGGGCGGCTAAAATGCAACGTGCAGCGTTCGGCAGGAAGACAACAAACGGACATAACGGATAGACAGACAGGCTTAGTTTGTTTCAACTGTTCAACTATTTGTTTATTGAGGTTTCTTGTAGATAATTGTACGCACGAATTTCAAGCTCCATTAAGCGCATAGCTTGTTCGGAGCCCCTTTTATGAAATACCAATGTATAATTTATATATGCCATTTTTACCTATTTACAATCTATTGTAGAGTTAAACTAGTCATTCACTGGTAGTGAACGTGGATGGACGGCGAATCCACGTCGTCGTGGATTCGCCGTCCATCCACGTTCGCAGCGCACAAATTTGTGCGCTGCGAATGTGACTTTTGTTTTGTTTCGGCATCGATACCGAATAGTGGTCTATGAATGCTTTTTGGAGCTGAACCTCAGCCAAGATTTAACGTCCGTGGGACTGCTTCACTCGCAATGCTTCATAGACGGACCACCATAAATACAAAAGTGTGCAACGGTGGGGCACGAACCCGCGCACCCATGTGTCTTGTCCGGTCGCCACGAATACATCACGCCACCGGGCTCGACAGAAAGCAAAACTAAATAATAACACCGAATGGTGGTCTCCTAGAATTAAAAACATTTTTTAAGGAGGTTGTTTTTGAATGGTGGTCTCCTGGCGGCAACGAACTGATGGGTCTTTTTTTTTTTGATCGTGGAATTAAAACCCGCTTGGGTAGAATACTAGACTATGAATAGCAGCATCACAACCTTCATCACGACAAACATCATACGACCGTGGCCATTTTTCAGAGAAGGTTCTAGGCATAATCCATGGTTGAAGACTTCTATATTCTATCACTTCATTTCTACTCTCGGTCTGCCGTGTCTATACTGGATGTTTTTTTCTCCAGTGGAGAAATGTAGCAGCAGGTTGTGAAATTAGTTGAGCATTGTCTATATGTATATCTGTATATAATTAGACTGTTTACTGTTTAATGTAAATATGTTTGCCGAGGCAAAGCTAATATCTAAACGCTATGCAATTTCGTCGATGTACAGAAGCGCGAACAAAGTTAGTCTCATACTGCCCGAAAAGCTTGGACATATGTCTTCGTGGCTTGGAGGAGAGCAGCAGATACAGTAGGCTCTGATGAGTGATCATGAGGAACGCTTCGAGGCCCTCTACTCGGACGGGCTCTGGGGCATCAGGGTCATTATTGTTTTCAAAACGCGGGCCGGTTCCCAAAATATGTTGCCATTAACAATAACAACCTCGCCGGGGGCAAGACGATTTTGCCCGGACGGCCTGGCACTGCCCCCGTTTGAAAAAGCGCAGAATCCGCGAGGCGGATAGAAGCGTTACTCTCTCACAGCTTGTTTTCTAATATCGGTCTTGGTGCATCTCGGCCAGACCAAGCAGATACGAGCGCTGAGCGTCATAGATATGCAAGTACTCGTAACTTCGACATGTGTTCACGAGAGCATTCATAGAAGTGCCTCAGTGAGAGTTCTGCATTCACTCTAACCTGACACAGTGCGTCCGTTTTCTACTCTAAGAAAATTGTCACTTTTTTGTTGTTTTACAAGTAAAGAATGTATTCATGTAGATATATATATATATATATATATATATTATCTAACAATACAATTAATAGCCAATTAACTATGGCTTATGGCTCTTCCGAAATAAGCCGATAGAAAGGTGATTTCGTCCTAATATATATGTATATATATATATATATATATATATATATATAGGAAGATGTATAATAAGTAATATATATACGTTGTTTTTCAGGATGTCCTGGTAAATGAAGACGAGCGACGCCTTCTCCAGGGCGGGCTGATCGTCCGCTTTATGTTTTCGCGCAAACCGCTCGACCGTATGAAAGCGCCCTGTCCCTTCAAAGCAACCCAGGTACGGATAGGTTAAGTAGGCAGACCGTATGAAGTGTGCTTGTCCGATAGTCATGGCAAAAGAGCTGCTAGGATTTAGTGCCACGCTTATTGTTGCCATTACGAAGTCAATGGCTGACGGCCTGGTGACGTATGTGTAATAAGTCCATGTTTTGTTTTTCCACAGATTCCACAGAGAATGCTAATAGTAGTACATATGTATAAACGCTTAAAAATTCCATCGTATGTATATTTGTCAGATAGACAGCTATAATAGCACCACTGCTTGTGATACCTTGGCAGCGACTTATACTCTCTGATCCTAGACATATTATCATAAAACAACGTATATGATACAAAAAATGGTTAGTACATTTTTTTTTACAATTATGTTTATTTCACTCAAATTGAGTATAATATACATTTCAAAATGTATCTTCATAATTGTTACTACGAATGTCCATATAAAGTTATGTATAATATATAAGTTTGTATATGGTATGCATGATATATAAGCTTGTATATATACGAAGTTAAGTATGATATATATGAAGTTTCTGTTCACCCGAGGGAAACGAAAAACAATTTGATCAATATGCAAAAGTGTAGCCGTGCACGCTTCCTATGTCCTGAAACTTGCATGAGTCTAACAGAGTCATGAATATTTGCCAAGATGGCAGACCGTCAGTTGTAAAAATATTTCTGGTAAGAACGATTGCAAACGTATATATATATATATATATATATATATATTTGTTATTTAAGGTCTCCACAGTACGAAAACAACGCCTTCAAAATAACGCGATGAGATTTAGATCTCTGCGTTCATCTATATATTTATGTTTTTATTTTAATACACCTAATTATTATTATTTTTGCACTGTTATCTTGAGATACTTCAAATTGTTGACAGTTCTTGTTGGAATGGGTCGAACCCTATCCCCGACTCTTGGCAACAGCGCCTATTGGTTACTCCCCTTCTACTCGAGCTGGAAATGCGTACTCGGGACAGTTACTAATCTGTTGAAATTGAATGATCAGTGTGACCCGCGTGGAACTAAACGTTTCCGTTTATCTCACAGTAGCGAAACGTGGAGGATTCTACCATCTTCGTAAAGTTATACGTAGAGTTATTGGCTTCGTAAGCATTTCGTTTTGATTACGGCTTCATGAGTTACATTCGAAATCGTCTGATTCGTCGACACTAATCTATCAACTCGTTTACATTAGATATTAGATAGACATTTGGGCGCAAGTAGAAATGTCGACAGTTGCTGCCATCCGTTGCTTGCGGCAGGCGGATACGGTAACCGTTATCCGGGAAGCGCGTTATGAGTTACCTGTGCTAGTGAGTAGCTCATAACTCCTACCAATATGGGGGCTTGGTAATACATTTTATTCGACTTGCTGCCATTTTTACGCAGCTGCACACAGTTAAGCGACAAATGATTTAACTAACTAATCAGTTATTAATCAACTAACTGTTCACTAACCATTTATTCACTCGATGTGGCGCTCGCCACTCCTCGCTTATACGGCTAGGTTAATCTGAATCTTTTGTTAGCCTCAGAACGCCGTTATGTCCTTTTCGCTTTCGACGGCGGAACGAAGTGTGTCTCAGCAGGTACAGATTCGCCGCTGATATCGCTGAGGTCGTCAGAAAACGGTCCAAGCGATTCAATTTGGTCGGACACGACAAGTTGCGTGATTCCCCTTGCTCTGTGGCATCGGGTCTCTGCCAGCTAGTGGAGATGTATTCGATGTTCAGTGGACATTTCAACATACATAGACAGCCGTGTTTAGGCTGAGTCATTTTAACATCTGCACAGACACAGAGGCATCCAGAGAGACAGATAGTCAGTCTTTGACCAAAAGGGGGAAACAGGCCCAAAGAGCTTTTGAAGTATTGTTTGCGCAGTTCCCAGTTGAGTGCAGGGATGGGGACATGACTGGTTTTTAGTGGGTTGTAGCCCCACACTACCGGCCCACATTTGCAGTGAGCTTTCCTGCCTTGGTGTCCGTATGTGCGAACCGCATTTTCCAGTTAGTCCCTTAAAAAAAAATAAAAAAGACCCAAAGAGCACACCATAGAATCCGTAATCATCACTCCATCTAATAATTTTCCAGCATTTTTTATACAGACAGACAAACATTTTGCTTGCTTGATTAGAGCAGAAGGCTGAAATGGACTCGCTTGATTAGAGCAGAAGGCTGAAATGGAACAGTTCACCACCACTATTCGCCTTTTTGGTTCGCCCGTTCGGGTTCCGTGTTTCTAGTCTGGGGGCTGGAGCAAACGCTTTTCTCTGCTGGGCTTTGTAGAGAATTTAAATAGCACGGCGTAGTCCGGCATATGTCGAGAGAGAATCCGTCTAAACGACGAGTTTGACCTCTAATATATATATATATATATATATATATATATATATATATATATATATATATATATATATATATATAAATGTATATATATATATATATATATATATATATATATATATATATAAATGTATTTTTTTTTAAATTTAAGTATATATATATATCAAGCGATAAAATTTAATATCACATCCTACTTAAATCGACTGCTGCTAGCCTAGCGAATTGATGAGCCATGTCATGACGATAACTCATACACTCTGCTATCGCCGGTCGTATACCTTGAGTGGTGTCATTTGCATAAATTTGGGCAGTTCTGTGCAGTTAAATTAATACCACTCTGGCTGGCGGCTCGAGTCGGATTAAGTAAAAAAATGACGTTTTTACTACCCACTGTCAGGAAAAAAAGCGAAATCACGACAGAGATTAATGACCACGAAACCATATGAGGAGTTTGCTACGCATATTTTTTAAACGAGAAATTACTTGACCAAATAGTACGTGTAAGTGACTGTTTGATTTTTAACCGCGGTTTTGAACCATTTCGTTTCAGGTCCGTGTGCAGGATCCGATGGAGTACAATGGTACCGTAGCACGCTCTGCCCAGGGCGCTCTCGTCATTTTCGTAGACGTCCTATTTCGACAGGTAAACAGACTGCTCACCTGCAATCGTCGCGGTATCTATCTAGCATCTTTAGCAACACAATAATGAAGCAAGCAAGGTACAATCGAATCACAACATGGCTCGCTGTGCCCATGCACTGCAGCGCACTCATTGAATGGCACTATTCGTGTTGATGAATTGAAGCCTTGTGCTTAGTACTTAGAACCCATCAGTGCTGTACAGCACTTATTAACACGATCATATATATGTAAGCGTATATCGGTTGTAGCGGAGACAACTCTATGTAGCACTAGGGACAGATAGAGATTTTGTTTTGGGACGTTATTGCTCTTGGGCAATATCTGTAATTAATAATGTAATGTATGATGAATGAATAATGTAATGTGTGTGTCCGCCACAGTTTTTTTGTACGTTATGGGAGGTTTCGGGAATGCATGATGCACATGCGTCACTAGCAGCCTGCGTGACTAGTGTGGGACTTACATACCTCACTAAACCCGGTTCCCTCTCCACCCCACCTCCCCTCCCAGGCTCGATTTTACTTTGGCATTACTCCGAAGCCGTGAGAGCATGGCGTATCTGTCGTTTTCCTTCACTCGGCCATATCCCTGTCTTTCACCCGGCATGTTTGCCTGTAGTTGGATAGGGAAATTCTGACATTTTGTAAACCATCCTGTGGGGGTGCGTAGGAGACCATGAGGGCCCGTCTGCTTCCCATCTGCGTTCGCCACACACCACTACACCACCATGTGTAGTGGTGATGTCCCGCTAGCTATTGGTTTAAGATTGGTCCAGTGTAAACTAGATAGAATATTGTGTCAATAACCCGCGTGGCTGGTCCTTGAGGTGTGTTCGTCTATTATCGCCGTTGGTTGCGGGTCGTTACCGGGTTACTTACCGACTTGTGTTTTTGCCAGGTACGCGTGCCCCTTCTGGCCCAGTCGGCGTCTGCGGGCGATCGCTGTGTCGTGTCCATATCCTGGAAGCAGATGGTACGGGCGCTGCGCAAGAACCGCGACCCTGTAGGCCAGCTGGTCGCTGTTGACAGGCGACCTGGCGTGCTGAAGGCCCCCCCGCTTGCCCGCAAATGTTCGCCTGACCTCCGCGACGCTGCCAGTCCGCCGCTCGCCAACGCTCGGAGTTCTCTTGGCTCCTCGCCGCCCGAGAGCTCCGACGAGGCTCCCACGGCTAGCCCTAACAGGCTGAAAAGGCTCAATAGCGGACATGGTCACGCAATGTACGGTAACAGTACATCCGCTGAGAACAACGGCAACGGCAACGCCAGCAGCGGCACTAAGAACAAACTGAAAAAGAACAACCGCAACAACAACAACAACAACATCAACGAGAACGTCGACGTCAACAACGACGCCGATGAAGACGACGACGACGATGACGACGACGACGAAGTCTTTGAAGAGGCCAACGATAGCGAAGTCCGAAGTGTCGCTCCTTTAGCGAAAAGGACGCGAAAAGGAAGCGACAAAGGTTCGAGCTCATCGTCGGGTGGCGGTGCCGGCATATACCAGCAACACAAACCGCAACAACAACAACCGCAACAGCATCAGAAACAGCAGCCGCAGCCGCAGCTGCAGAAGCAGAACATGTGGACTACCGAAAGCGAGCTGCTACAGTTGAAGCTAAGCCTCCTTGGTAACGGTAGCTCTTACGGGCTGATGGGTAGCCCCATCTGGAGTACAGATCTGTCGTCGCTCAACGTCAAGTCGGATCATCGGCGATCCAACTGGGACGTGTTGACGTCCATGGCGGGCCCAATCGAGGATATTCAGCTGGACCCGTTGGGCGGAACTCGTAACGGAACCAGGGGGGCCGGTGGCGGCAGCGGCGGCAGCGGCGGTGGTGCTGGTGGTGGTGGTGAAGGAGGAGGCTGCGCTGTGGGCTCCGCGTCCAGCACGCACACCCACTGGAGCGACTCCGACTGGCACATGCAGACGGTCCGCATCGCTGAAATGGCGCTTCCGGGTCGCAGGTAACTCGTCACGAGAGATGAATATGTACATACACATATACGTATGTATATATATATACATATATACGAGGTGCGTGAGGCACTACGTCGACCTGCACAGCGAGAACAAGCATCGTCAGTGCGAGACCAGCGTACAACGGACGATTTCGACCGGTTGATGATCTCGTTGCGTCTCCGTGCGAGTGTGCGATGTCGTGACGAATGGGGGAGTCGCGCGCAGTAGAGCTACCCTTTCGGCTTAACGTCGGGATTGCCCGGGGCAAGTTTCTCAAGTCTTTTAGTCTAAAGGTCAGCACGTGGCGGCCGGCGCGCTCAGGTTATGTATGGCCCGCCATTGCGGCACAATTGCGGCCCGGTGTCATGGTGACGACGGGGGTGGGTCAGACGTGACCGAGTGTCTTTTGTTACCAAGTGACTACAGCTATAAGCGTGGGGATTTTAAACATGGGATTCATAGTACCAGCGTGGATTGTCTTCGGCTGGCTCCGTCTTCTCGTACCTTTGTGATTGTACGACCGTACTGACCAATGATTGTATGACCGTACTGACTGCTATTGGCTTGGACACTTAGTTAGTGAGGCATACATATATAGTCCTTTTTCAATGCCGGATAAAAACAGATCTATCTTTATCCAGTAGGTGTGCGTGTGTGTATATAGAGAGAGGAGCCTTTGAGAATCGGCCGTGAACACACGCGTGCTGCAGCAGCAGCATAATTTTATTCCGCGTGAGCGGTCTGCGCCATACGTTGAATGAGTAGCAGTTAATTGGAATTGAATTAATGTGGTATGTCGTGGGTATGTATGTGCAACTCGATATTTGTATGCATATATGCACGCGTTCGGTAGAATACTTTAGATAACAACAATACAACATCTTTAAATAGAGGCCGATAGAGGATGACCAGACGCAACACGAGACAGAACGAAACGAGCGAATATACATTTTTAGGTAGATGACGATGAATTGTGTCACCGATTTTGCTGTTGAAGTGATTGCGTCGGTGTTTTCTGCGGCCGTATAGTAAAATCAATTGACGAGAGCAGTTTGTTGAGGTGTCGATCAAGAAGTTGTTGGGTGAGAGATGGGTCCCTTCGTGTCGGCGACTCGACGCGAACTGCACGAATCTCATGCTCTCAATCGAATCGTTTTAAGCCAATAAGAGGATGGACAAGACTCGGTTGTAATATTGTGGCTCAAATACTACTAATCTATCAAATGACATCAGCGTTAGTCTGCTCAGCGCTGTGATTGTTTAACTACTCTAAAAAAAAAAAGACTTATAATGCCGACTTGTAATGTTGAAGAAGAAGAAGAAGAAAAAGGTTGCCCTAAATCAATGGTGCCCCGTTCTCTGCGAGAGGGGTTGCGAACAGGTAACTACCGCAAATTGCCAGCAAGGACATCTGCACACATGTACCCGTAAACCATTTTGCGGTGATAGCCTAAATACATGCCTGCATGGGGCCCTCGTAGTCTGGAGGCAATTCGGCAGTTACATCTCGCGCAAAATATAACAGGGTAGAAACGGCATGAAATAAACTAATTGAATTATAAAGGTCTTTGTGTCTTTGTGACAAAATAGTATATATATATATATATATATATATATACATACATGTGTGTATATTTATATGTTTATATATATATATATATATATACAGGGTGACTGAAAATGATTCAAGAGAGATAAAACAATTGTCGAGCCCGGTAAAGCAAATATTTTTTACAATAGGACAGGCTCTCGGAAAAGTTGCGTTTTGGAGTAAGAGTGAAATTACTAAAATTTGTGTCACAGGTGTTGTTGCCCGACATAGGAGCATACAATGTGTCATTGCGAGACAACCAGTCTTTCTAGAACGAAACTAAGCACACCTTCGTGTTCTGCTTCCTCTGAACGACGGCTAGAAGATGCGACATGGTCGTTTAGAAGAGTATTCTCAAAAAGAGAAGTTTTGTTAGCTTTGACGTCCAATACATTAAATTTATAATACGGCCTGGCAATCCTACCCGTGGTTACGGGCTAATTAAGGTTTTTGGATGGCATGTCGAAATTGAGTGCATGCAAAAATGGCCCACTTCATCAGATAAATCACTAGTCATAGCTCTAGAAGTACACACAACTATAACTTAAATAAGTTATTTTCTCACGAACACGAAGGTATGCTTAGTTTCCCTCCAGGGGGACTGGCTGTCTCGCAATGCACATGTTGTGCTCCTATGTCGCGCAAGTTTTAGTAATTCACTTTCACTCCGGAACAAGATTTCTCTGAGAGCGTGCCTCATTGAAAAACATGTTTGTTTCAACGAGCTCTACAATTCCTTATATTGCTCTCGAAATATTTTCTGGTACAAATATATATATATATATATATATATATATATATATATATATATGCCAAAAAAGTTACTTTTTCGTAGTGGCTTAATTTAGCATAAGATTGTTTGCTATGTAAATAGGCAAAAACTTACTGGCTAATTGGAGGTTAAGGAAGCACTTAGAGGGACACTAGTTTTAGAGGTAGCAATAGAAAATAAAAGCAACCTATATACGGAGGCTTACGTTCATGCGGAGTTGTCGAGATGGCCCTTACGGCTTAATGATGGACACAAATATACATAAAGGGACAGACTCGGTGGACGCCAACGTTTCCTTGTACCATTTGTTCCCCTCTGCAGAGATTTCAGGACTTAACGCTGCAAATTCTAAGGCAATCGAAGGCCTGTAGAAATGCAAGGGATAATTATATGCAGGTAGCCGTGTGGACGCCGATTTTCGTTTGTAGCCTTAAGGGCACAAGAAAGAGATACGCAATAACGAAAGATATTCCATTATCGCTAAGTCCCACTCCTTTTAGCCAATTTAGTTTTGGGAAATTTCTTTCATGCCCAAGCAGTTCGTCTGTGTGTTTAAAAGAAAGCTATATATTAAAACGCTGCACCCAAACATCATTAAATTGATTTGGCTATTTATCTTACTACAAAGCGTCTATTGATAGCATCGGTCATATGGGACTTTTGTGAACATCTGTATCCTAACATCGAGTTATTGAAATACCTCTTGTTTAACACAAGAATTGTACGTTTGTAAATGTCCGTAATAGCATGAATATGGTCAAGCCGTCATCACGTCCTCTTACTAGACCTGACAAGAGAAGCTCTTTTCAGTCCAAGTAAAAGTGTGACTTCAGAAAAATGTTTAGCCTGGATAAACCAAATGATTTATAGAGGAGCCGATTGTTGCATGCGTTGCATTGCCTGAGCTCGCCAAAAACTCGTTTGCAAGCAGTATCAGGTATTGTTACTAGCCACAATTGTCTATTTGCATCATATTCTAATGGAAAGAGGAAACGCGAACAGTGCCGCATCGATGGGCATAATGGGCCGACATAACTGACATGGACAAAAAGGCCCATTAAGTTGCGGGGTGTGCATACAAATGTCGTGACTTTAGATATAAGCGTCTAAGAAAATAACAGTGAAAAAAATTTGAGAGATGCAACGAACACAGCGTGCGTCATCTGTTTCAGGCAAAGAGTCCCTTAATCGGAGAGAGTCTCCGTAAGTCTGCCGCTGTTATTACCGAGTGAAACAATCTTTTTAAACAGCGCCGTTTTGAAGACGGCCCGATGCGCTGACGTTTAAAGACGTCGACTATGTAGCTGGAGATTGAAAATGCATGTTGAACAAGGGCACATTGGTAGGGGTGTGAAGTCGGTCAGAATGCGTTTTCTCTTGTTTTCGCTTCCTCTCTTTTTTCCTTACTTACTTAAAGTTGGGAGAGGAATACGAAAAGAAAAAGAAAACAGACAAGGGGGAATCAAGTGAGAGGGGCAGAGAGAAAGCATCGTTTCTTGACGTTCAGTACACACGAGCCAGCGCTACGTTTTTGCTCGCTTTTGAACAGAGAAAGGGAGACGCGCGAAAGAACAAGTTGACGGGCCACTTCAATTTATCCTCGAATGACAACAACCCAATAGACCAGTCCACGGGGGTAGCCGAACCTGCTTAATAGAAGGTTTGCGATAAGTGAGATTTCTCACGAACCTCACCGGCGCCCCCTCCACCCGCATCACTACCACCCTTACTGTCTTCGTCATCATCACCATGATTGTCCTCATCATCATCATCATCATCATCATCACCATCGCCATCGCTTTCAACCGTCGTACAAGAAGAACTCCACCCAAATGGCGTTGACTCACGATTTAGCTTGAGCCAGCCAGCCAGGCTAAAGGCAGTATGCTCAAGGCGTAGCATTAGTACAAGTCGTCGTTGTTGTGGTAGACATGGTAGCACGAATAGTTGAGGCACAAAGTTACCCCCTTCACCTGGGGGAGAGAGGGAAGGCGCGGGGGCGTGAGGGGGGCGTGTAGTGGAGTAGAGATCTGGGGAGCCAGCTGTTGTGGTTGATGCTTTTGGCAGCGTACCCATTAGTCACCGCTGCTATTCTCCCCATCGTCTTTAGCTTTACTCAACCACCCCCTCAGGGGGGGAGGGATACCAAACAGTGCCCTTCTCGGGTCTTCTCCTGCAGCTCTACTCCACTCTCTCTTCTGCTAGCCCTGAGTTTACCGATCTCGCTCGACGAGAGCTCGGGAAGCTTCTCGAACCTCGGCGTTACCACACAGGACAGTGACAGCTGAGAAAAGACGAAAAGCCGATGGAGCAGCAAGGGGCCAAAGTGAAAGGAACAAGGCAATGGTGTGGGGCCTATGGGGGCTACACGTCAGGGATTGTGGATTTAGAATAGAGTCCTGATTTCGGGCTATTCACTAATTGACTTATGCCTTTCCACAACTGAAGCAATTTTCCTTTAAGCGTACGTACATATGTTCGCTACGTTTTAACGTCTTGCTCCAATATTTTGCACAACCAAATAGGTATACTAGAGCTATCTTTTTTTGGGATGTGTCATGTGCGTGCGTGCGTTTTTGTGTAGAATTGCTACAACGTTTCTTGCTCTAACGTAGCCACGTTTTGGATCAGGAAGATTATACAGCCCACAGTGTCAGCCGTCAGCAGACATTACATATATGATGAGCCACCTCTGTAGCACAGTCTGGTGGTAAAACACTATTACACGCCTATTGACACTAGCGTAATATTTTTGCCGGATAATGTTTATTAGTCCGATACCTGTCGTAGATGTTTGCGAGTTTATACTACTCTATAAGGCAGACAAACTGAATGAATTCAGTAAAATAAAACGTTAAATCGACTACTACAGTAAATGTCTTGCTTCGGTCAACAAACATTATCTCCAGCCTTTTCCTAACATATATATTTATACATGTCAAATAATGATCAAGACACACTAGTTGAAATAACAATTATCATCATTCTTTACTTTCACAATTAGAGCAATGGAATAAGACATAAAAAAGAAATAAAAGACAAGCAATTACTAAATAAAATACAGAGTTCTAATAAAGTAAAATAACAATTATCATCATTATTTACTTTCACAATTGGAACCATGGAATAAGACGTAAAAAAAGAGAAATAAAAGACAAGCAATTACTAAATAAAAGACAAGCAATTACTAAATAAAAGACAAGCAAATACTAAATAAAAGACAGAGTCCTTCAACAAGTTTCGACTCTACATTTAGGCAATTAATTCAGCATATTTGGGAGAAACCCCAACAAACGTCCTTCGCCGCCAAGGTCGCTTGCGAGAGCACGCCCTTGCAAGTCAACCGTCGAATATTTTGGACTAGATAATGTCCCCACGGCTCGTTACAACCCTTGTTGCAACAAAGAGCACTAAAAGCAATAAGCTAACTTCAGAGTACACTGCCCAAGCCCTCCTCGGACTCCTGTGACACAAGATCTCTGCAGACGTCGTATCGCGGGCCAGACGTACTTCTGCCGTTCACGGAGCCGCAGCGGCCTCCCACTGCGCAGGCCCTACGTTACTTTAGCGGTTGAAAACAACGACATCAACGGGTTGCCTCCGCAATGATGAAAAATTTCGATGGCTAGCCCTCACTATCTACGGGAGATAATATGCAATGGCCCCAGTGGCCGCTAAGATTTAAAAGGTTCGGTCTGCAACGATATTATACATAACGCAATAGTCAGTAAAATACCCATAATATGCCGCGCTATATTTCGCAAGGTTAGCCAACCAAACTAAACTCGAGACAAAAAAGCATTCAACATAGCCCTAAACCCGCTGCTGAGGCCCCATATCCACACCGCGACAAATAAGCGCACTCTCGAGGGCAGCTCTACTTGGATTCGCCTCAGTAACACTCCAAATTAACAAAGTCCGGAATGAAATTCGGTTACCGTCCAGGTATAAAAAAACTACTGCGGCCCATAGCGGTCCGGATCTACTTGAACATTGCAAAACTATTAGCGGACGTCGTTGGAATTTGTAGTAGGCCTTGGAAGAACTCTCCAACCTTAAGAAATAAAGAAGATTATTTCTACCCAGTAGTGTGTTCAACAAAAATTTCCCGTATAGCTGTTAAGTACCGTCTGTAGAGCTTCGCGCGGGCTCGTTGATACGCTACGTACTCGCAAACTCGAATGTGGCAGATACATGGAAGTCTCCATATATTGTACATCGCCAGAGCCTCTTTCCAAGGCCTCCCGTCAACAAAACCTCCCGTCCTAGTAAAACTTGACTTCAAAAACGCTTTTAACTCGATAAGAAGAGACTACGTGCTACGGATACCGAAGAAAGCAGTACCTAAATGATTTCAAATTGTGCACGAGGCAGACAGCAGTGCGTGCAAGTTATGCATTGGAGGCTTAAGAGTCAGACATCTAGCAGAGGGACTTTAGGAGTCAGACCTGTCAATCGTTAAGTACATCGACAACGAGATGATCAATAGCCATATCGAGCACCAGAATGTCTGACGTAGCAGAGATTCTAGCCGATAAGAACTAAAGCCAGTGGACTTTAATTAAACGCATCTAAGTGCGAAGTGTTTATCCGAAGGTTTTTGTTAATAAACGCACCTGCACTAAAGCAGTACAGATGGATAGAGTTCTGCAGCCAGAATACGCACTGCAACTAGGATGCAAAACAAAGAAGTTGGAAATACTCAACTCCCCTCAAAATTTGAAGAAAGCCCTCCTCCGTGAACGAATAAAAAAAATCTGTTCGCAAAAACAGCATTGGAAACGTTCGTCTCAACTAGAAAGAACGACGAGTCCTGGGTCGTGACGAGGCTCTGCGATGCCTTGAAGACGAGTCATCTTATAAAACCTAGTAAAAATTGTTCATGCAGCGCATCACCAACTGCTAATAGGAAAACACACAGAAAGCTTACTAGAAGGCTAGACTAAGGTCGAGTCCTTTGTTAATAACCGACACTCTTCTAGTAAGCAACTTACTTTAAGTATGCCTAAGTCTCCGTTTTGGAGAACGCCTAGTTGGAAAGCGCACATGCGTTTGTGGTGTATAAATGGACCCCTTGGGTAGACTCTTATGCCGTGGTAAATGCTCTCGTATGCATGTACAAAACCCGTAGGAAATGTTTACATCTAGGCCAAATATGTATGTGTACGTTAATAGTAACGGATATGACCTCCTGTATTTTTAAACAGCATTTGAGCACGGTACGGCATACAGTCTAGTAGTTTCGAACAGTCACTGTTGATTGTTGATCCCTATGCCACACTTGAGTTAGCGTCTGAGTTAAATTATCCATAGTCGTACAGTCTACAGCATGGAGACCAAGTTTGCATACAGCCTACACATGTTCAATAGGATATATTTATATATATATATATATATATATATATATATATATATATATATATATATATATATATATATATATTTCATAGGAGAATTTCATGGCCAACAAAGTTTTTTCTCGTTTAAAATGATTGGCTCTCACGTGACACAACTTAGTGGCATCTGCTCACCACGACTCATGGCAGCAGAGTCGTCGGGCAATTTCACCACACCGTCCCGCCGAGGTTGACCACATAATTAGTTCAATCAATCTTTTAAACTGCAAGTCGAGTGTATATATATATATATATATATATATATATATATATATATATATATATATATATATATATATATATATATATATATATATATATATATATATATATATATATATATATATATATATGTATATATATATATATATATATATATATATATATATATATATAAGCTCAATGACGGAGTGCTCTCCGGTCCCGGCAATTCAATAAGTCAAGCAAGTGGTTCCGTAGCGCAGGCAAGTGGTTTCGTGCTGCATGCCTATCTCATCTGCCACATAATACGTATAATTTTATTATCGATAGCTCTCCTGGCCCATGTCATGGGAAGCCACAATGCTAGGAATTTTGTCTTGTGATTCTTTTACTTTTTAGTTAGTCCGGTCTTCTTTGATCCGCTTGTTCACAATGTTTCGTTGTTTTATTATAAAGCAAACCTCCGATGCTTATACGCGGGTGTGTCGCTCACACTTCTCAAACGTAGGCATTACTCTCAGGATAACAGGGTAACTGATACAATGACTTTAAAAAGAATCCAAACGCGTTTGCGTACAAAATGTTCTCCGGACACAATGTTGCATGTACCCCTCTCCCCGCACCCCAAAGTGAGACCAAAGCTGCCCTACCTGTGACCACGCGCGTTTATGCTAAGAGAGTGCTTCGTTAATTTTAGGGACAATCGTATTTCTGTTATTTTACTATTGGGTCATATTCATAAAGTTGTATATATATATATATTCATATATATGAGAGGCACCCGAGGACACTCAACGTCACACAGGCTGCGCGGTTAACGGCAAGCGGTCCTCCGGGTGAAATACGAGCAGTGCAAAAGTAGAAGGACACTGTTTCAATCCGAGAGCAGCCGTAGAGAAGTGCAGCTCGAAAAAAAACGAACTTATAAATCATTATAAAAAAAAAAAAAAATATATATATATATATATATATATATGCCATAGGCCAAGCACGCGGAAAAAATCATTCGATTACCACTGCCGTAGTTCGTCTGCTGAGAGCCGTTTTCCGTCGACGGGCACTTTTCCCCCTGATCCCACGCGCTGCATGCGCCTCTCTCCCCGGGAGCGCGAGGGCACTAGGTCGCCCTCTGCTACAAGCCGAGCCGAACAGCCTTCAGCCCGTAGGTCCCGTGCGGAGGCCCCCTTGTATGACTGTATGTGTATGTACCGCTGCATGTACGTCTGTATGTGTGTTGGTGTGTGGAGAGCAGCATTGGCTGGCTGGGTATTCCAGAGGACACCGCTGAACTCCAGTTGAGAACTCACTGGTGCGCTGGCCCCATGTCGGATCGACGTTAGACAACATTGCCTACTATCAGCAGTTATAGCAAAGCAGTGGTGGTGGAAGTGGAAGTGGTAACAGTGGTATCTCTGTTTCGTGCTCAACAGCAGCTTTAACAACAGCAGCAATAACGACAACGACAACAACAATAACAAAAACGACATCAAGGGTAAGAACAGTGCGCGACCGACCCATCCTCATCACTCATAGCTTGGTCAGCAGCAACCACATTAGCAGCACCGGCCCTCACCAAAGGAAATGGCCCGTGGCCCGCGTTGTCGAGTATTGACCGTGGTGGCTCTGGTATGGGGCGATAGTGGTTGTAGTGATGTCAATGACGACCAGCACCATTGTAGTAGTAGTAGCCACAATGATGGCGCCAATGTCCCGTCAAGCTAGGGGGTTGTCGAACACGGTTGTTCTGATGGCGATGCGTGCTGAAACATGCTATGAGAAAGTGAATCAGTGAGTTTGTGTGGCAGAGAGAGAGAGAGAGAGAGAGGGGTGGCGGGTTTGCCAAAGGGGGCTCAGCAGGGGCGTCATCAGCAAGGGCGCCGTTGGTGGTCGTCGTCGCCGCCGCCGCTCCTCGCCTGCTGTCACGGTTGTTCTAAGGTGGCCGCCAAGTTGGGGTCGCGTCCGGCGTCACCGTGGCGTCCCAGGTTTTCATCGCAATTCCGCAGCAGGAGAGAAGGGCCGGTCGAGCGGCGGACGCCAACCGGACTGACACCAACACCGACCCCGCCGCCAACAACAACGCAAACAACGCAAACGACAACGACGACGACGACAATGTGATCCTACGCTCGCTGTACCTGACCCGACTGCTCAACTCGATCGCGTCGATCCGCATCACCTTGGCCGATACTTCGGCCGAGGCATCGAGTCAAATCCGGCACCGCCGTAAACCATCGCAAACTTGCTCTTCTTCTTCCACCAGTGCTGCGGCCGCCCCCACCACCACCACCACCAGCCAGATACACTGCGACCCGTCCGACACGGTTCTCAGCTGTTCGGCGTCCGACTCGCTGCAGATCGAGTTTGTCAACTGCGGCCCACCACCGCCTCCGCTGCCGTTGCCGTTGCGAGCTCGAGGTTCTGGTGCCAGTGTTTCCTCTCGAGCTGCTGCCGCTACCGCTCGAACTGTATCGAGGTTGTTGTTGTCGTCGTCGTCTTCATCATCGTCATCAGCATCAGCAGCGTCGGCGGAATCATCATCGTCATCATCATCATCATCGACTACATCCTCCTCGTCATTGCCTCTACCGTGTGTTCCTGCAGGCAGGAATGCACAATGTAGGGTCAGAGCCAACGAAACAAAGGGCAATGAGAAGCAGCAGCAACAACTACAGCAACAACAACAACAACAACAACAGCAAACAATACATCAACTATATCAACTACATCAGTTTCAGCAACAACCACAACAACAACAACAACAACAAAAACAATATGAACAGCACTCCGAGCTCCAAGCACAGGTGAACCGGAACTATGCTAGCATGCCCAATCTCGGCGCCGACTCGGACGGGCCGCGCCGAGCAACGCCGCTGGTTCGCTGCGGCTCGGAGGCGACGCTTCCGCCGGTGACGCTGCGGCAGCGACGCAAGTCGACCGGCTCGTACTTCAAGGAGCTGCTGTGCCTCGACTGCAAGAACGGCTTCAACAACGGCTGCGCGTGCGGCGCCGGCGGCGAGGTGCGGCGGTTCGGCTGCAGCGTGCAGAAGGACATCGAGTACTTCACCGAGCGGCTGTTGCGCGCGCCGTCGCTCGAGGACGTGTGCGGCGCCGACGACGACTCGAAGCCGCTGACGACGGACTTCGAGCACGCGCGCCACTTCATGAAGAACAATCCGTACATCACGCACGGCTACCGCACGTTCAAGTCGAAGGAGCGCTGCATTCGCGGCATCTTTCGGTGGAACAACGAGACGCTCAACATCTGGACGAACTTCGTGGCGCTGGCCGGCATCCTGGCGCTATACGCCACCGACCTGCTGTCGAACTACACGTCGACCGGCTTCAACGCGTTCGACAAGACGCTCAGCGGCATCATGATACTCGGCTACAGCACGATGCTCTCGTTCAGCTCGGTCTATCACATCTTCAACTGCTGCTGCTACCGGTGCCACCGCTACTGGTACTTCTGGGACTTTGTCGGCATCGTGACGTCGGTGTTCGTGTACGGTGTCGGCTTTCTGTTTCTGCAGTTCCGCCAGCAGCCGTTCTGGATCGCGTTCTACGCCGTCGTCATGTCGGTAATCGCCGTCATCCCGATCGGCATGACGTTCAGCGACAAGTTCGCCCACGAACGCTACGACGAGTCGCGCTCGATCTGGATCGGCGGCTTTGTGCTGTTCAGCTGTGTGCCGATCGTGCACTACGTGATCCTGCAGGGCGGCTTGGCGAGCCTGGTCGTCAAGCACACGCTGCCTCTGCACGTCGTAGTGATCGCGCTTCTGTTCGCCAGCTACATCATCTATGAGATGAAGGTTCCCGAGAGGTAGGTCGGGCAGTGGTCGGGCCATACTTGGGCCAAATGTGTATGTATGTAGACCCATTCCAGGAAGCTAAGGAGAGAACCAAGGCATCTGCGGATAGAACGCGCCCATAGCCGTATGCACACACACAGAGATACTAACAGATAGACGTGCTATATGCGTCGATGTGCGTGTGACATCTGTTCGTGTTAGACGTGTCGAACGAATGCAAGCACTAAAAGGTACACGCGCACAGGCCGTACAATGGATGAGGCGTGTGGGCTCTAGAGACGAAAAGGTCGTCCGTCACAGCCAGAGTAGTAGGTGCACTCTGTTCGGGACTTGGATACGTCAGGGCCGCCAAACATAGTGCGACTGACCACCGCATCGTAGGTGGCCATGCACGTAGAAGATTAAAACGGTCCTGAATCAAAATTAATTTAGCGGAAATAATAGATGACGTCAAAATGTTAAGGTCAAGTTAGGCCATACGTTTTTGTCTGTTAATGGGAAATCTCAAGAACGCACAGTGCACATGCGTCGTTGGGGGTAGAGAGACCCGTTAAACCCAGGAATGAAAAGTCTATTCATGGCTGCTGCGTTGACGGGTTTTGTTGCACTCCTTAAAATTGTAATTTTTAAGGTGGTTCTGCAGCTTTCACTGATTGAGTTTGTACCGAGACGGACCGAGCGCAGTTTCTAGAACTCCCTTGCTATGTGCCACAGTTTCAAACCTTGCTTTAGAGAAAAGACAATTTTTCAACTTCCATAAGCGGACGTTGCACGCTCCACAACGACTGATCGGTTACAGTTAAGCAGAGTAGCAGCATTTAAACACAGCGGTGGAACCCGTGATGTGGCTGGTGGCTATGGCGAATGTTCAAGTGTGTGAATTCATTCCGCAATCAACCTGACAACCATCTACGGTACATTTTAATGACAGTTCAGTTAGAAGCAAGCTAGCCAGTTTCAGTACAGTCGATGAATTTCCGCTAAGAAGCCTCGATCACAATGTTGCAGTGAATGCGTGGTGAACCACTGTGTGGAAGGTCGCGTTGCCAGCATTTTTTAAAAAGAAAATTGGCGTGGTACGCATCAAACGACCACTGCAACAACCAGCGACGGTTAAAATGGTAAACGCTGTAGCAAGATGCGATGTCACAGGCAAGGCCTCCGGGCAGGCCCCGACACATGTAACCACCATCAATTGCATCAGCTTTGTGCAATCTTTTGCACATGGGCCTTGTATACCATGTGTGGGCTGAGCCTACTTTTTTTACGCGTAGTGTCGCCTGTCACTCGCCAGCCAGGCCCTCGCACAGCAAAATTCTGATAGGTACATTTGTGCCGTCTGCCGTGCCAGTAACCCATTGGGCGGCGCGGTAGCATTTTTCTCGAATTCATCACGGTCAGGACGAAAGGCAGGCACCAAAGTCGTCGAGCAGAAAGTCACCTCAACAGCGACGCCAATTTCGTTTCCACCCGACTTAATCCCTCGTTACGAATCTTTGCGTCGTTCGAGCAGCTAGCTACAAACAAATTGAAAGCGGCAACCGAGGCCAAAATGAACAGTCAGAACTAGTTCGCACATCGCTTCGACTAGTCTAACCGCAACTGCCGTCAAGTGCTTTCAACGGCCGACAGCTCGATTGTGTGCCAGCGAAATTGTGAGATCATACGAACAGTGCTTCTTCTGGTCGTCCCAAACAGCGATCTCGCAGGTTACGATGTTGTTTTTATAATAATGACGTTGACTACGTTACTGGATACTACTCGAACCTCTGTCCAGTTTTAAGGCCCTCGCACGGTCAACCAATAGAAGGAGTCTTTCTGCCGGTGGGACCTCGTCCCAAGCAGGCGAAGATCCTATCTCTCGCCGAAGACCACACCATCGCCTTCAGCACCTCCCGATTATCTTTGATTGGGATGTACAGTCGTGACCCCATTGAGATCTCAGAAAAGACTGGTCGCGCTGTTGTGATTATTCCGACTGGTGTATCAGTTCTTCTGACCGGATACTTAAACTTGTAGGCTTGATACAGCTGTCTCTTCCTTGGCAATTGTCGTTCGCCAAGCTCTTGAAGAGCGTGGATTTTAGATATCTACTACTCTGGTCGCCACCAACGGTTTACCGCATAAGCGGTGGACCTAAAAAAATTTGTTGGGCTAACTGTCAGCTAACATTTAACGTCCACGGCTTTGCTTGTTGCATGTTGACACGAGCGGTGTGTTCTTTTTTTTTATGGGGGTTGGATGGTAATGCACCATCTCTTTTTATTGAGACATCTGTGCTCCCTGTTTTTTATCATGGTCGATTTTTAATCCACTCCGGCATTCACCTTGTTTAAATTGGAAACCATGAAAACCAATTTAGGAGTGGCCGGTCTGGGTTTCGAACCCAGTCCTCCCGAATGCAAGGCAAAGGCTTTTGCCACTAAGCCATCTTGCTCGGTTCGTCTACATATAGTGTATGAGGGAAAGTTGCTCATTGGAGAATTGGAAAGGTTTGACTTGTATAGTTATTGTGTGAGAGCTTATATTATTCAAGCCCTTATCCTCTCCCGAGAACTGCTGGTAATAATATACTTTAATGTAGACACCGTCGCTCGTACCGACGGGTGATAGACTTCAAGAAAATCTTAATCGCCATAGAAGATTTAAATCGCATGGTTATAAAGGCTAGGCCTGAACTTCACTACACCCTTATACATGTTTTACGTTCTCTAGAGGTCCAGTTGCCTCCGACCGTCTGCGTCGATAATGCTATCGACGCATTTACAACGACAGGCTCGGGGCTGCACCGTTGTGATGTAAACTATTGCATGAACACGAGTGTCGGTGACCAGACACATACTCAATTTTCTCGTATGGAAGTACAAAGTGCGATTGAGATATTGAATGATAAAGTGGCCCTCGGCCCGATCTCGCCCGATATGAACATACAAGGGGGGGCGGCCCTCCATTTGCCCTCTTAGACGGCATTCTTTAACGAGTGCTTAGAAACTGGTGGAATACCAGCAACCTGGTAGGAATTATTGCTTAACGTCTTCCCTATAGGCAAATGCGACCCGCTCTATCCTCTTGCAAGGCATTGCAAAAAAAGGCTGCATCTACAAGATATTATCTCGAGGCGTGAGGAATCATCCCTCGGAGGCAGCATGGATTTTGCGCGAGACGTTCAACAATGACCGCAGCTCAGGAGCTTTAAGAGCGACGTGAAGTACTCGGTCACCGTCAACACCAAGCTTTGCACGCTGTATTTGTCGACTACAAAGCGGCGTTTGACTCTAGGGAGATCGTCATGGAGAAGCTGGTCGGCGTGGACTCACGGGCTTTGCGAATACTGATTGCTATCCTGTAGTATTAGGTCATCCTAGATGATGGCACAATGCCCTTCCTGCACAGCACCGACAAATCCCAGGGCGATAATCTCGCTCATATCCTCAATCTTACTCATTAATCTACCGGATCTTATTAATGACCACTACCTCTGTCTTTGAATAACTTTCTAGGCCGATGGCTTTGTGGTGCATTGTAGAGTATTCCTCAGGGGCTCATCCCCTCAGTGGCTCAAACTTGATTAGGTGAAAATCAGTAGTATCCAAAACAGAGGAAAGGCCACGGCGTGGAACTGCACTAGGATGATTGCCGTTCGTCAGCGATAATCGGCAGTATCCAATTATTGAATGTGCCTGACATCCCGTCTAGAAAATATTGAGAGTAGAGAACAGTAGCCCTGCGTGCCATTCACACTAAATATTGCCAAGTGCATCAAGGCCATTCGCACGAAATATTGCCAATATAAAATGCGTAAAGAGAGCCACTGTTTGCAGACGTACTCTTCTTCAGTCGATGTCAAGATCACACATAAGAGGGGCACAAAAGCTAGACCATACGAATCGCCCTGTCCCACGCAGACAAGTGAAATGTAAGATAATATTTTGTCTCGTGTTTGCTGAGCGATATTATTTTAGCCCTTGATATTGCTCCTTCCATACCCCAGAAAGCAGAACAGCCACGAGTCAGGGCCCATGTGACCCACTTGGTTAAATTTAGCCGTCAAAAGGGTCGATGCCAGGCTTCTTATTATGACATGGAATGGACCGAAAGCACGGAGATTGCCAATCATTTGAGAGAAGTGCCGCAGTATGTGACCCCATAAGCCTAAAAATGCGCCAATAAATGTTCGACCAGGCAAGACGTACGTGAGTATATATATATATATATATATATATATATATGTATATGTATATAAATTGCTCTGCGCCAACACAACTGTCTGTTCTGGCAACGACGTAGTATGCATACAAATCGATTTACTTACAAGCCGCTGGGTATATTCAGAAATACACGCTACACTGGTAGTGACAACGGTAATTTGCGCGTGCATTGCAATTGTAAGTATTGACCGGCGCGCACCTTAAACGTGTGGTTCAAGTCCTGCACCTGATACTGATATCATTATGTAACGGATAGACAACATAGCCAAAGCTACCCAATTGGAACTGTTGGACACCATAGGTAGTACGAGTTTATGCTATTTAAACCTCGCTGGTGATGTAGCCTCAAGCCTTGACTCAAAGTACTTTAGACATTATAGTCGACATTCATTGATCGAACTACGTATGTCTTGTTTTGGTATTACACCTATGGTGGAGGCGTCGCTATATATATATATATATATATATATATATATATGCATATGCTAGGTCATCAGAAAGATTTGTAAATCAATTCTTACTGAACGTATCCCAATTTGAGCTGCACTTTTGTGCCAGAGTGGAACAAATAGCTATAACGAAGACTTATTTGCGTAAAACCATAAACTGCCCTTACCATAAAAAAATAGCATACTCACTGGCTCGACGACCGAGAAATGTGTGTGCAGTCCATGGGCTTGAAAGTGCGTAGGATCGTACCGCAATGCAGTGTCTTGGTTGCTTTCAGCGTACTGATCTAAGGGGTATGTTGATGTGACAGATTACCCAAGGACAGGTCGGCCTGTTTCACGGTGGATACAGATTAAGTCGTTCTCTCGTTGACTGCAATACACATTTGACAGTCGCGAATATCGCACACACGCTGAACGTTGTGGATAATGCTCTATTGCATCCATGTTAATGTCCTGATTTTGCTCTGGATCTGTGATTTGTTCCGAGTATTACTTTAGAATTCTTTCAGAAGGGAAACTTCAAACCTTCGGACGATATCAAAAGCATTCTTGACCGCTATATATATATATATATACATATATATGCAGCCCACCTTGCGGAGACTAACAAGCTAAGAAAATAATTGGGTATCCCCACGAATTCTAGCCTCTCGCGTTTGAGACCTATGAGACAACGTGTGGATCTTGACATACAAAGTGGAAACGCGGCCTCCGTTCGGGGCACACTTGTGAAGTGGTCTCGGCCTAGTCTAGACGAAGCGGACACGTTACAGTCACAATACACACCCTCTAGGCCCATTGGCATCGCTAATCTTCCGAAATACGTGTCCCGCATACGTATTGTAATGTACGAAAAAAAATAATAATTTTATATAAAAATAAAATATATATATATATATATATATATATATATATATATATATATATATATATATAATGTCTAGTACCGCATTAAGGCCGTTTTACTGCAATTAATGTTAGGCTCTTCAGCCCCAGATTCCATCGGCGGTTTTGTTTTTATTTTGTTTACATTGATCACCTGTTTATACTGTTTTATTTGTCTCTAGTTTGTCGACCCGTGGCGTAGTTGATCTGACTCCGACTAAACGACAAGTTAAAGGTTCAGCTCTCGCGCGACTTATACTAATTTTAATTTAAGTGTTCTAAATGATGCGCCTATTCGGGTTGCAGTTGTTTGAAACTGAATAGCGTATCTAGAGGCGATTATTGAATTGCGTACAGCAAGTAAAGGTGCCTAATCCAGTTACATTGGAGCAATGAAGACGCGATAGACGGATGAGTACGTCGTATATGTTGTTGTTTTTGTGCTTAATTTGATTTTATTGTCATGTTTTTTATTGTCATAGGGTACACGTAATACTATTATAATAGCTATTGCGGCTACTACTGTAGGTATAATTTTCTCTCTACCACCATTGGCCCTAATTGGAATATACTTTTCAATAACCCCAATTATTTTTTAAACGAGTGCTCGACAAAGGTTTTTGGATCTGGAAGATGACTACAATTAGCATGCACATACGATCGGACCTCTCATGCAATGAAATTCTGCATCATCAGCAGCAGCCTATCGGCTGGTACACGTGAGATAACTATCACACAATCGTAGTCCTCTTTAGGGGATGCAAATTCATGCATTCTGTATCTGAAATAGCTGACAATCGACTATCTAGAAGCCATGCGACTTCTTCGGAGCACGCAGACAAGTATATGAAATATATGAACAACAGAGCTGTTCTTGCGCTGTCCACACCTATGAGCGGGACGGCCTACGATCTAGTGGTAGTTTTTGTTTGGCTTACGTTGCTGGGAACGGGCGCAACAGAAGCTCTGGTTCCTTCGATGTTTCGCCCTCTTTCTCTCTGTCTCATTGTACCAGTTGTATCCGTATGAATCGGCGGTACACACCGCCTGTCTGAATCGGCGACTGAATCGACCACGCTATTGCTGATTGAACCCCACCTCCCAGCCCCCAGCGCTGACTCGAACGTTGGATCGGTGGCTCTGTTTGCGTCGATACATCGTCGTACGCTAACGTTTCCGTCGGACGCGACGGCGTACTGGCTCGGTGGCGTGCCCAACTAACATGAGAGAGGCAACGCGACGCAAATGTGGCACAGACGAAGAAACGATACTGGCCACAAGAGAGAGAAAGAGCGGATAGCGGCCTCTCAGATCGACTTCAGTCATCACGACGTCCCGCAGCACATTACAAGCCTTCACAATCGACAGTAACGACACCATTGAGGGGTTCCTGATCCCCCTCCGCCCCCCCGCCGCCCTACTGTCAGCCCGCCTCAAGAGAGCCCCAACAAGGGCATCAAGCGTATATCGAGCTCGAATCGAATATTATAGATTATATAAAATATGCCACATTCTAAAAGTCGTTCCCGTAGAGTCTAGAAGCGTGCGCGGGCAAGCCATATCCAACATAGACCACTATGCAGTCGAACCTGGTGTGTTCGCCTTCGTTCGATGGAGGACTACAACATGTCAACAAGCCGAGAAGGGTTGGTGTGGGTTGGATGCGGGGGGAGAGGGGAAGGGGGTGTTTTTGTAACGTTTCTGTTCTATTCGAGTGGGT
>QVRM01000205.1:0-90000 GCA_003439945.1 Dermanyssus gallinae | reverse complement strand
TGCTCATTCCGCGTAACAAGGATTTGTTGTTAAAAGAAGACCCACATTATAGAGCAACATTTCGGAAAACAACCGGAAAGTTCATCCATTATATAAAATAAGCTCCATCTGAAACAAATAGCGGACCATATAGCGTGAAAGACTCCTATATAGGCCGAGTCCGGAAATATCTCTTGTTTGGCACTCTAAAGTAATTACGATGTAATTTTAAGAAATTATACATATACACAGCGGGAGAGTCCTACCTGTATCGTACCTCGTTAAAGGAGATCACCCGTCCGGAATATTTTATTCTCAAAAACTCAAATATCTCACCGGCCATGTGGCTTGTAGTACCACCCTATTAAAACCATCGATTCAGTCCAAATTCGGCTACAGACAATAAAGGATCATGTTGCAATAATGTTTGTCGTGGACCGAAAAAAATAGGGTCAAATTATCCCTTTGAACCAGAAGCTGCGCCAGACTGTCACATATGGCACATATAATGTTTTTCGTAAACTAGGTGCGGGTTCTCGGTTGCCCGTATCGACAGCTTTGATTATTCGCATATTCATTTAGATAGAAATAGGCTTCGTTGAAAAGAATGTTACTTTACAATTAGTGCGACATTTCGGAAGTATATATATATATAAGGAGAGAGTTGCCCTAAACTTTACCATTCTGTATTCATAAGGTACATCGAGGCGCTCAACATCGTCGACCAGCCTCTCAGCGATACCCTAGTCAACTAAGCAACAACAGCTACGTCAAGCAACAACAGCTACGACAGTATCGACGACGACAACAACAACTGTAATTATAGCTAATGGTCGTCAGCAACAAGATAGGCCAGTAGCACCACTACAAATAAAGCTACTTTTACTAGACCGGAAAAAGAAAACGCCATTAAGCCCATATATATATATATATATATATATATATATATATATATATGCCATATGTGAGCAACACGTGCACAATTGACGCCAGACACTCACAATAACGAGAAACAAAAGCGTTGCAATGTAGACAACAGTAGCAGCAGCAAGGACAACATCAAGAACCATTTGCTCCATGACGAGGCAGAGCAATGCCTTTACTGGCCTTTCGGCATGCCTGCCAAGAGCGCACGTGGAGCCACCGTCTAATCAGAGTGATCAAACTCTAACGGGAGACAAACACCCTACGGCAATCAAAGCTTAGCAAACAGAAACAAAAGTTTGCTTTTGTACAATTCTAATATACGGATGCTATACAACTTGCGACGATTAATTGCAAAGTGTGATGATACTTTGGAGACTCCTCCGCAGAAGTAACAACGGCTTTTGCAATTGGCTACGCCACAGCTATATATATATATATATATATATATATATATATATACATATACATATATATACACTTGTATATAATTGGTTGATCACCACTGACCGACCTATCGTCTACATAGACTAAACAAATTGTGTCAATAGGGTGATACAGCAATGTGTGTTTTGATTGGATGAAATTCAGTCGTGCTAGAGAGATATCGTCGGTAAATCGCTGCAAACAACGACAGACTACATATGACGCTTACGAAGTATTATGTGCTTTGTGCTCTGCTAGAAGATAACAAAAGATCAACAAAAGGCGGTAGTCGGGTCTGATGGGCTCCGGCGGCGAAATCGTATGTCCAACAGTAGTGGGCGTCTGTCTGTATGGGATTCGGTTAGGCAGCCGGAGGCATACTTTGTTTTACAGTGAGAAAAAAACAGACGTACTCTAGGCTACGCAAAAACCGAGAATCTACTCTGATCGTGCTCCGATCCGTTTGGTAGCACCGCAACAACAAAAATACCAGCGGATCATCATTCATGTAACGTGGGCGTGAGTCTGTGAGTGTACGCATTACCGATAAACGGCTTAAGCCAGTACTAATAATAATAATAATACTAATCATCATATTAGCAATAGTAATTTTACTAATACTATACTTGTCTATAACTATGATCAAATATGCGTTTAAATCCGCTCATCGCATTAAATTGCCCGCTTCTTATTGCACACTTTTCCTGTAGCAGCAGTTCGTTGTAGTTAAAGCGGACCAGAAATGGCTGAGGTATCTTCTTCAGGCCGCTTTGTTAGGGCTCAAAGAGGAGATGTAGGACGAGAGAGAAGAAATTCGGGATCAAAGGAAACTGTTTAAAGGGCTTTAGTTTTTTTCAAACTATTTTAGAAATGGTGACAGAGAGAGAGACCGCGCACGAGAGCCAAAGTGTCATAAATGCCTATTGTAACCCTTTTAGCGTAGATCGCAAATGCTCATGCTAAAAAGCAGGTCGGCTCGAAGCGGCAGTTTTGGTCATTATTTACAAGTTGAACACCATCTTTGTTCTGCCTTGAAATTCTTGAATTCTTGGAATGCTTGAGCGTGTCAAAACGTGCGCGACTACAGATATAAATGAGGTGAGGTGCTATGTTCTTCTTTGTGTATATGCTGCCGCTGTGTCACTTCGTTAGTTCGACGTCTCTAAGCGAAACACGATTACTATGAAACTTCAATTTTTGGACAATCTCGTTTTTCCGTTTTATTTCCTCGAGTTGCGTTAGATTTGTACAATAATATGCTTTTGACAAATAGTCGATAAGTGGATACGGCGTGTTCGGTATCTGTTGATACACGTGCACTTTAGGAACTCTCGTAAGTTATGATTTGGTCCCTGAGTTTTCGTAAGGCTTGTAGTTGATCATTTCATATTCATAATAATTTCTAAGGGGTAAACGGCAAATGGCTCAAGGACAAACGAAGCATCGTAGCTTAACTACAGCCTCAACGGTTAAATCTCAATCCTTCGAAGCTGGTTCATACTGCTCCCATGGGTGTGCGTTGAGCAGTCAAGCGTTGAGGAGAATCCAGCCCGACGTAGAAGTTGCTGGTCGTGTTGTGTATCTACATACTATGAATGGTACTGATATTAGCAGTAACGACGATACTTGTTGTAAACACATAGCTTATATGAGCACGCGTAGAGCGAGTGCATAGTTAGTGCGACCATTTGGACGGACCCGTTGTGGAACTCAACGGGAACTGCAGGAGACGAAGCAGTACCTCAGTATGATGACCGTTCATGCGTTTGGTCAGTTGGTCAATGTTGTGGTCAATTTTTTAATCTGGACCAGGTAGACGTTTGTGTTATACTCCTGTGTCTGTTGTGGTTGTCGTTTTCGTCGTCTTTTTTTGTTTTCTCGTAGATTAGTTGTCCAATCGTTAACAACCGTCGGTTGAATAACGAACATGGACGGACCAGTAGTAGCCTGTGATATGTGACCATGAGAACACAAATCAATTATTTAAGTAAGTAATTAAGGGAAATATACCTGCTTAATGCTATACTACACAGCAATACTGATGGCGTTGTCGGTATAGGCGATGATGACGATGATGAAAACAATTGTAGTGGTGCAATTTTCTAGTTAAAGCTGCGCAGGACGCATGAGGCACGCTGTCTGGTGAAGGCTATGATGCCACGCTTGATGGATCGAAGCTGGAATATTTCGTCAACGAATTACTCCGAATGAAGTCAAGATGAAGTCATAAATCGAGAACGAGCGAAACAGACAGAGAGCGAAAGATACTATCGCGGCGAAGTCTAGCAAAAGAATCAGCAATCAATCGAGACGACACTTAAGAATCAATTAACTTAGTTAGTCAACTAAAAAAAAGTGTATAGCTTCCATGATGACTGGCGGTGTGCAACACATGAGATACTTAGATTGACCGGCAACACAGCCGTGGCAGAGCTCATCATTTTCTCCGATCTTGAGTTAAGCGTAAGGATTCTTCCATTATAACAGAGTGAACACAGATTCGGAACGTAGAGATGGCACCATCTCTTTCTATCTTTCTCTCTCTCGCTTTCTCTCTGTCCGTGTCTTCTCGATTACCTTTTCAACTTCACTAAACGCACTCAAAACACGCATATAGTGTTGTCATATATATATATATATATATATATATATATATATATATACGTACGTAGACATCACAAAACCTATTGTCACACTTGACTTGTACTTGATCTTTATTCTCGCTTTCAGCTGCACACTGCAAGCTAACAACCTTCTTGTGATAGCGGACGAGCGAACAAGCGCGGTAGAAGGAGGCACCTTATAAAGGATATGTATGTATGTATATATATATATATATATATATATATATATATATATATATATATACATATCCTTTATAAGGTGCCTATATATATATATATATACAAATCTATGTGAGGGCTGATTAGACAATGATCACTACGTCAGGTCGGAGTTGACGACTTACTGCTTATCGGAGGCACCGATATATCTACGGAGCCGAGCCCGTTTTTTGCTGCCATATCAAACTAGCCTTCGAATTCAACACACATGCACACACACACACACACCCAGAGCTTGTAGGCGTCCTCGGTAGGCCTCGATCCTCGGTAGGCGATGCCGCACGCTAGGACAGCACGCAGATCTCGCTAGATCGAAGATGCACATAGGCCACTAGGCCAATAGGCCAATCGATGAACGGACACGAGCTTCAGCAGCCGCGGTCGGCCACGTGAAGGCCCCATGACGACGGCCACTGGCTTCAAACACGACAAATTAGAAACACAGAGACACTCACTCACCCGCATACACGGTTACCGAACAGTCGATAGAGGCGATCACGGGCACACCAGGATTGCAAGTTCGACAATGCCGCGTAGAAGCAGGCCAGCCGTTATCGCCGTAGAAGCAGCAGCAGGACTGCACCTAGAATGACCACCTAACTACAACTATATAGTACAATTACAACAAGTTTTACTATTACTACTATTATTATTATTACTGCGACTAAAACTGCTGGTAATGTATGAGGATCGCCCCGTGGACGGTGGAAAACCTATCCAAGTTGTTGGCTTCGCTACAATCAAAGTTGGCTGTGCTTTTTCCATTGTTACGATAATGCTATGAAATGTCGACGGCTCAATCAGTGAAAACGACAGAGCAAGAGACACGAGGAGGCGTCGAGACGGCTAGCGAAAAAAAAAGAAAGAGAAGTGGAGATACGTTACTGTAGAGAAGAACTGCGCGAGTGAAACAAATAAATAAGTCTCGACGGATATCGCAAGCGAACATCTGATCATTTTTCTTGGCAGGACCACCAACTAGCGAGATCTAATCTTATCTTAGACTTGTATGCAAGTATCTTACAACCAATTCGGTATAGATTTATTTCGTTTTCACATAACTATTTTATTTGCGCTTTCCTATCTAGATCGAGAAAACCCAAGTTGCACAAACAAAATAATTGCATTTATTGACATAGTTAATCCCTTAGATGTTTATTAAAATTCGGCGGATCAAATTTTAATTGCAGGTTTCGAAAAACGATTTAAAGACGACAAAGCAGTCCATTTATTAGACATTTTATTAGCCTGAGGAGTACGATGGATGCCTAATAGGTTTTCTAACCTTTGTATTTTTTGCAACTCTGGAAAACTTCGAAAAAAAAATGAATATATATATATATATATATATATTCGGGGTAGAAAAAATATATATAAACTAAGGAAGGTGTGTGTTGGCCACGTATAATTTGTTATTACAATAACCCGCACGATCGCTGGAAGCGCACGCGTATTTGGTTAGGAACCACTAAAACGCATTATTTCTATATATACGTAATTGTTTCAATGAAGTACTGACTTCCTCAGAAACGGCCGTCAGTTTGCGACTTGGAAATCGTCAAAGAATGTGTGGGTCGTAAGCGGTCTGCGCCATTCATGGCAGAAACGTTTGTGCCAAAAACGCGGCATGGGGATTCTGCGACGCTATGCAAGCCACATGCATAAGAAAGAGATTGTCGGTAATAATGCCTCATCCGTTAGGTTATGTTATGCGCACTTGCAGAGAGGGAGGCATATTAACAGTGACTGCTCTATTACAGTCACTTAAAGAACATCTATATCGCTTAATATAAATCAGACCGTCGACCGTTTCCTCAGAGGTAGCAGAGATGGTCAACAACAAACGGAGAATAAAGCGCAACGGCCGTCGAGAAGGATCCCGTGACCCTTTTCAGTTGCCTTTAGACGTGTGTCTTTCTTCTCCCCTGGCCCATTTCAGTTGCTTTGAACACAGCAAATTACGCCTTCGGTGATGCGAACCTGCATCCGACAGTTAACAATTCAAGAACTGCCTTACGCTGTTTATATCTTGTGTTGCTTTTGAACATTCATTAACATCATTAGTCTGTTAAGCCGCAACTGTCCAGAGCCACAGTGTATACATAACGTGCCGCCCTTACGTCCCAACGACGACCCCACAGAACCAAAAAACGGTTAAGGTGAATATAACATAACCATAGTACATATGAATAAAACGCACAATTCGGCGAGCAAGTGGTCAACACGGTGAAAAATAACTATTCCTCTTATGAAAAAACGATATGTACAGAAGGACCTTTAACAGGTCGTCAGGTGTTGATTTCCCATGAAACTGCGTTATACTGATGAGGTGTGACTGCATTGGAGCGTTCTACCGCGCATTGAGGTTTTTACAGTTGACCCAATGATCGCTGTGGGACTGTCAGCTTTTCAGGTCTAGTCTCGGAAAGTTCGTACACGTTAGCATAATGCGCCTATTGCTACGCCTATATATATAACAACGTTATAGACGTAATGACTCAACAAAAACAACTTAGATACCGAAACTACTGAACACACGCTCAGAAAACTAGAATCAACCTATATATATCACTACAGATAAGCAAAGTAAACGTTACCTTAAAGGAAATAAGAAACGTATACAAGTCCACTTGTCGTCAAAAAGGACGAACAAAAATATCACATCACGTCCTCGGTGTTGTGATCAATGAGACGCGGCCACACCACTCATCGGCGAAAGGCGAATTGTTACGATTGTCTCGTTCTGTTGGCCGTTTTGAATGCGAAGTAGTACTGATATTGAAGGTAAATACATGCGAATACAAATGTATAGTATGCCGTACTATAACACGCAATAGGTGAGGTTCATCATGTATCTAATTCCGCAAGGTCCAAGCGTAATAATAGCTGTATTCATCGCACCGCCGGCAACGGACGACGAGGACAACGCAAGTACTATCAGCGGCAGTACCTCCAATCGCATTAGCAAAATTGGCAACCTAATGACCAATTTTCGACCAGAGGCAAGCGAGTAACAATGCAATGAATACTTGGAATACGGGGGAAAAAAGAAGCGGCTTTCACCCATCGGCTCTCACTTCCAGAAATCCTGTCGTTAAGCAATTATTTCCCTACTTCTACGGGTAAGCCTCCACAAGAAAACATATACATATATTAAAAATTAACTACCTTTAAGTGCCTTTCTAATAGAGAATTTTCAATTATGTATAGTAGTATATATACAGATATTCTACGAAGTCAAATTCAACATGTTTACACATTCGTTCAATATATTTATTATTTTCTTTTCACGTAAATATTTTATGGACTACCTAAAAAGCCTTATTTGAAGAGCCACGAGCTTCTCTATAAAAAGCTTCTCTCTCTCATTAAGGGGTGAAGGACTGGCACAGACTTTCAAACTCTTGCTCCTTAGCTTGGTACTCCTGCACGAACGGATGAGAAGCGTTTGAAAATTTTAGCTGGGACAACAAGCGCGTGCATACCTAGAATTTACACAAAAATTGCGAACGACGTTATTAATAAACACCATCGTATTATAACAGCCTATAAACGATCATCCTATGACCAACCGGAGGCAAAGTTCCTTTTTTTTTTAAAGAAGAGTCCTCGCCGCATTAAGTTTATGATAACGCCACTTGAAAATGTTTCGCAGTCGAGCAATCTAACAGGACTCTAGAAGAGCACAGAAGTCTCCTAAACTATCTCAGGAAAAAACCAAAATTTTCTCTACTTGCACAGAAGAACATGATTTGCATGCACAGAAGAGCATGATTATATACAAGGCAATGAATATACTGATAGACTAAGTAGTATTTTCGAAATTACGCCGCCAATCGTTGCTTAAAAATGATTTAATGTGGTATTGAAGACTGCACGTAAACGAGGACGCATCAGAGGAGCAGATGAAACAACCATGTGAAGAAACTGCTAGTAAGAGACAACAGATGCCGTTACTTACCTCAGGGCTCTTCCCAAGGAACTGCGAGACAACAATCTGGTTAATAACCGTCTCCACGTGATTCGGGTCTTTTTCCAACGACTCGGCTAGACATTCGTCTGCCTCCTCAAATTTACCTGTTATACACAGCCCATAGTCAGGCAAATACAAATAACAGACACGAACGCTGTTATTCTCAAGTCAATCGCAGGCTTACGCACCGTACACAAAATGGAAGCATAAATTAAAATCTAGGCTGCAACAACGCTGTTGTCACTACAAAAACAGGGGAATAATATATATATATATATATATATATATATATATACAGGTAGTTCAATAAGTTCTTAGAACGAGCTTTTTAGAATTCGAATTTTGGCGCGCTTCCACCGCTATTAGGAACTGCAACTTTTCGACTGCCAGCAGTCAAAATATTATGGTGATTGGCCGTTGCGATTTCGTTTGATCGCTTTTCCCGTGCAACGTATCGGCGTGATTTTGAAAAATGGAGAAAAAAGAGTTTCGAGTGGTTATCAAGCATTTTATTTCAAAGGTTGGAATGCGACCCAAGTGAAAACTGAGTTAGACGAGGTCTACGGTGACTCTGCGCCATGTTTTGCCACTGTTTCCAACTGGATTAATGAGTTAAAACGAGGTCGCAGGAGCACCGGGATGAACTACGTTCAAAACGCCCAAAAACGGCAACTGATTAGGAAAACGTGGAAAAGGTGCGGAAAATCGTTGCCGCAGATAAGCGAGGGATGAACATTAGGGAGATAGCGGAGGCCTTGGGGATCAGTTTGGGTAGTGTGCATTTCATCCTGCACGAAAACTTGAAGATGAAAGAGCTCAGAGAAAAATGGCTGCCGCATTTGCTCAACCAAGGCCAAAAAAACGCGCCTGTTTTCGCTTCACAGCGAAATTTGGCCAAGATGTCGAACAATCCGTCGGATTTTTGGCGCAGATTCATGACCGTCGATGAAAGCTGGGTCCATCACTACATTCCCGAGACCCAAGAAGCATCTTGCCAATGGTGTGCAGCTGATGAAGGACCTCCGAAGAGGGTGCGGACAACGGCATTGACCGGAAAGGTGATGGCTACAGTTTTTTAAGACCAACGTAGAATAATGCTGGTCGACTACCTTGAGAGCGGTATAACGATCACAGGAGAATATTAGGCAAGACTGTTAGACTGCCTTTAGCAAGAACTCATTGTGAAACGGCCCGCTTTGCAGAAGAAGGTTGTCCTGTTTCACCAGGACAATGCTCCTGCACACAAGTCCCGGCAAGCATCGGCAAAACTGGCCCAACTGAGGTTCGAATATATTGAACAACCTTCCTATTCTCCAGACCTGGCCCCCTCTGATTATTTCTTCTTCGGACATTTGAAGAATAGTCTCGGTGGAAAGCGTTTTTCCAGCAATGAAGAGGTTAAGGCTGCTGTCAATGCCTATTTTCAGTCTAAAGACGCGGAATTCTACTTCAGAGGTATAAAAGCTCTGAAATCTTGGTGGGAAAAGTGTATTGAGCATCTCGGGGAGTATATCGAATAAGATAAATTTAAAAACATGATTTGGAAAATTCTTGGTTTTCATTCTAAGAACTTATTGAACTACCTGTATATATATGGAGAGATAGAGAACGAGAGAATAAAAACAACAGCGCAGAAAAACGAGCATTTATCCAGAGCAGAGTTGCTAAGGACCCTAGTAACAATCGAAGTGGCAGTATTTTCAACGCCTACCAAATCTCAACACCACGAATAGCAACAACAATTATGGTGACTAACCCTGCGCGATCAGAACGCTAGCGATTCCAACGGCCAGCAGCGGCGTTTTTCCGTGGCGTTCGCCCATTTCTGTGAAAGTGTACATCGCCTCCTGAAGTTTGTCGCCACCCATGTAAAGGTGAAGCCACCCTGAGCAGAGCTGAGTCAGCGGCGCATCCTCGTCCTTCGCCATCATCCTGAGGTGTGAGACAAGAAAGCCGGCCCAGCAGACGAACAAAAACAACGAGACAAGCAATTACAAACGGCCAAAAAAAGAAATATGGGATGCTACACCTAAGCATGAACACTGAACATATATCGCGCAGACAAAACTAACTAACGTTTGAATGCATTAAAGACATGATCGACAAAGCCCGTGATAAACTCAGATTAAACTCCGATTAGGTATATATATATATATATATATATCTTGCAAATAAATCAATCAATCATATCTGCTCACTGCTACTGTATGCTGACAAAGCAGCAGCACGCCAGATCACTTGAACTCTAAATGCTTATAACGTAACTAACTTGACAAAGGAAACTACGCATACCATTTTCTCCAAGCTAATCCCGTTACAATAACAATACTAAGTGATTAATAAAAAAGGTATAATTATACCTTTTCATTTCCTTCGTCGCCAGATCGAGTCTGTTCAACTGCAGATAGCACTGAAGTGAGAGCGCGATTGCCTCAAGCGTGTCGCAGTTGTACAACACCTGAAATAATTAAAGTGCATATATATAAGAGAATAATTAAAGTATATATATATATATATATATATATATATATATATACGAGTGGAGCAATTAGTACTAGCTGTTGCCACACTGAAGACCGTACTTTGCTGATGTCAGTTCGCTAGTTTTTAATCATGTGTAATTGAACAGTCATGAAAAATGCGTCGTCATTGATTAGATTGAATAACAATGAAGCTCTAAACTAGTTTTTAGCGAAGAAAATATGATAGTTTTGAACTACCCTTCCTATTCGTCAAACTTAGCACCTGCAGACTATGGTCTCTTTCCTAAATGAAAAACTAATTTTACGGTCAGGAGTTCAACTCAGTTAATCATACATTCAGCAGGTCGTGGTGCATGTTAAAGACAATTCGAAAAAGGAACGGACCGTCACCAAGCGATCCTGACACTGTACGACCGTTCAAACAAACTTGTGATCTTGGCAAGAGGATGTCCATTGAAGATTAAGCATTGCCATTTCTCAAATGTATATACGAAGACGTTTTTCTTGTTCCAGTTCTAAAACTTAGCTTAGTAGGATTGCTCGCCGTATTATGTGGATACGGCCTGTCTATTAAGCTTTAATGTGTAAATGATCAGGCATGGAAACCGGCAGGCATTTATCTATCTGTACAGCTACCTTACTTTCGCATGCGCAGAAGAACCATAGGGTCATAAATGAACACTAACCGGAGCATTACCTATTGACCGCGTACGTTGAACTTGCTGTGCCTGTCTATTCGGTCAACGATGAAGCTCAAATCTTAGATAAAGAAAATAAAGAAAAAAAATAAAGACTCACCTTTAGTGCGTTTTCGGGGTCGTTCTGGTGCAAATAGATTGTAGCTGCCACGATAGGCAAGGTAACGTTATCCGGTGAAAATGAACCTAACCGCTTCTCAAGGGCGGACAGAGAGGCCGTCCGATTCGAAGGTTCCTCACTCAGAAACTCGGCCAGTAATCTGAGATCGCGCACCTCATCCGGCCCCGAATAGCTGACGATTGAACATAATGAATGCAATGAATACAATGAAAACTCCACTTTATCAATTTCTCACAACTCACATCGAATACGAATAGGTACATTACATACATATTAAATACATACATATCATAATTATGTTCTACCAATGACAATCATGACATTAGCAATGTCGGTCACGACGAGCAACATTAAGATTTAGCGAAAAGCGATACTGAACCATAGTCACTCAGTTGTTAACTAGCAAACATAGTAAAATCAGCTTTATATATATATATATATATACATATATTCGTTCATTAAGTTTTTCATGCAAAAAAACATACATGAGGAACTACTAAAGTCGCCCAGTAGCTCTTCAGTGAAAGCGACAGAATCAGCTGACGGCGTCAAATACTTGTACAGATAAACTTCGGGACAAAAAACGGCTTTTATTTATTATGTAGAAAGTGTTTAACATATATATATATATATATATATATATATATATATATATATATATATATATATATATATATTGGATCTTGACCAACCTTTTTAGTTCGTCGAGAACAAGTCCATACTTTTTGAGCGCAATATACGAACGGTACATGAACACATCGAGCGTGCACTTCTCCTCACTGGTTTCGACCTTGGTCCCCTGCGCCTCGTTGATGCACGCCTGGTAGTTGCCGATGTAGAAGGCGGTCTTCACGTCAAACAGCGCGTCGGCCGGCATGATTGCCTCGACGATAGTCGATGTAATTAATAATTCGTAGAAAGCGATGAAACGGGACAAACACAGTGAGGTGCAGATGTCACCTCAGCCACCACTCACAAAACCGACGTCGACTAAGATGAGGTCGCAAGCACTTCGTGAAGACTTGTCGCTCGGCTCGACCCGTCACCCAAACGGCCTACCGAATAATAGACCGAGCGTGGAAGACACAGCTAAAACGGCAAAAAATAATATATAAGCTTCCAATAGGTTATATAGACAAGCTAAATGTATCGCCTACAATTAAACTCTAACCAACGAACCAAGTTCTGCCACTATCGCAGCCACAATCACACCTGCAGTGACGACTACTGAGTTAAGACAATAAGTTAGCTTCAGTTAGCTCACAATTGATACTGATGTAGCACGGTTGACGTAAATAGTTATATCGATTAAGATTATAACTCAATCATCACGATATACAGACAATTAACACAGACAGATGGAGAGATGGAGATGGGCTCGGAGCGGCGAAGACACGTCAGTGAAGCAGACGACGCAGACGATTCGCCGAATGTCAGAACGTCTGTGTATTGCGGTGCGTCGTCTGCTTTAGTCGACTGCTGAGGTGAAATACACAAAATGAATGGTGACTAGATACAGAATTCGAATTCGGACGCTGTCTATGTGATGTTTGCAAACATAGATATAAATATGTTTTTTTTTTAAATATGTAGTATATAATGTTCGGCTGGCTCAAACCTGACTTCATTCCGGTGTGTCCGGTTGTCGAGTCGTGCGACATGCGAGTTCGTGAGGTTCATTCAAGCAAGATGAAGAGTTAGCAACACTTTTGCATAGTGTGGTAGTTAGTGGTGGTGGTGGTGATGAAAATGTTTGGGTTGAGCTAGGCGCTAAACAACAAAAGCAATGGGGATCATCACCAATAAGCAATCGCAGTAACAACAATAATAATAAAGTTGATAAACGTACAAGGCTTTAGATTTGAATTTGACAACGACCCAACAACCATATGAGGAGGAACATCTGATTTCTCCAGCACTGCATTCTGGATGATGATGATGCTGGTGAGAAGTGAGCATTAAAAGTCGTGATGCGTGAAGCAATAACCATGCCATAATCGACCGGCAAAGCATTCGTCACGATCGGGTTCAACTTCTACTACCACTACTATGATAGAATGCCGATAAGCGACAACGTTGAGATGACCCGACCCCGTTGTGTTTACGACAACAACGAGAAACAAAGGATAAACCTGAAATCTTGACTCCTGATATCTATGGAATAAGCAATACAGCACCTCTGGCCACAGCAGCAGCCCGCCGCGAGAGCGTGTAAACTCAGTGGGAGTGAGGGAAACGCGGCGAGCTGATCAAACCCGACAGAGGAACCCTCCCGGCTGTGGTGTTTCGGTGCGTTTCGTTGACTTGATTCGTGTCGACACCGAACAAATCGATAACTGGCAACGGTAAGATTTGCGGATTTTGGGATGCTTGGGATGTTGCTGTAGCTGCCGCTGCCGCTGTCACGAATCTAGGACACTGCTAGGACGCCGAGGAAACTGCACTGCTTAATAGGCGAGGTAGGCGAGTTAAACAGCAGGAAATGTGTCGTGTGCTCTAACGGACGAAATTGACTGATTGAATTGATTGACATGGCGAGATGGATAGATAGAAACTGATTGACATTGCTAGATGGATAGATCGATACATAGTGTCGCCGGTTCAATCACTGTTGTTGATCGAATTTTTCTTTGAACGATGCTCATGTTCGAAATAGATGATAAACCATACCACTGAGAGTCGGCGGCTACACTTCTAGAGCGACTGTTGACGAAACTCCCTCTCTCGGTGCATTGTAGATAAAAAAAATATAGATCAATAGAGTCAGTTGGCTGCCCAAACTTGACCCTCGCTGCTGCTAACATTCGGCAGGGGGAGTGAGGAGGACAATAAACCGGGCACGTGATGTATATATATATATATATATAGGAACTAGATAAGTGCAAACAAATATGAACATTGCCCATCATTATGTGTTTGATATTACATACATAAGAACAAGTAAATTAAGTAAGCACTTTTTGTATTTGTCTCTATTTGGACTTGTGTGTTTCATCTCAGTTATAGCAATACACGATATATATATATATATATATATATATTTATATATAGTTAACTTTTATTAAGAAATAAAAATAGAGCTACAATTGTCTGTATAAATATATATATATATATATATATATATATATATATAGGCTTTCCCTAGCTTAATTGACAGTTATCAGATCTGTGTCCATCGACTTCCCATGAGGCTGGTTTTTAGATTGACCTAAATCAACAATATATTCAAATATCAGTTGTCACACACCGTCTGTTAACCGACGTCAGTCTCTAGTGAGCATACTAGTAGTGCATTATTACGCGCGCGCTCTCTCTTTCTTTCTCGGTGGTCGCGATTACTCTTTTTGATTCGACTCTGCTTGACTGGGAACCAGTCGACTATATCGGAGGATCATCTCCATCCATCCACAAATAAAACCAAAAGCTGTATGTGAATCAATTAGACAATGCAAAACAATCTCAGTGAACACGGCATCTTTCTTTCAAATAATTGACGTATCTTTACGAGGAAATTTCTGGCTTCGAGACGAGAAGCCTGTGCTCGGCGGCATCTACGGCCATTATAGCTTCGTATCGTGATTAAACCTGCGAATACTCACCACCACAATGTCTCAAAATTGCAGCTTGCCGCTTAACGTTCGCAAGTTGAAAGTGACTGTTGTTGGTCTCGTATTGGGCTCGAACGTGGGCGATAGATTTAATCACAAAAGCACATTCTGGAATGACACCGGAAGGCATGTTTTGCTTCGAGATCCTTGGACTTGCAAGACTCGCATTCAAATTGCCAACCATTATTCAGTTCGGAATAACGTACGAGAAACTTAGCGCGTACACTCACGAAACCAACAGAGACCATCGTCTATGTGAAGTTTTACATAACTTCCTAGATGGAGAAGTATTCTTCGAAAGAAGCAAGTCACCCCATAAACGAATCCGCTCTTGGAGTTAGGCGTTTTGCTGATGCTGACTTCGCCTGCTATGCTTTCTATGCTCTAGTCGTTTAACCTAGTTTAAGCCCCTACTAGAAGCAGCTATGCGGCCACACGAACCAAGAATATGGCGGAAAAACCATCCAATTCATACTTGGTCTTGTTTCACACTCATAGCTTTTCCCAGTTTCCGTTGGACGAATAACGCAAATGCAGAACGTGCGCCAGGGAGATCTTAGGGAGCCTTGTGCGCATGAACCAAGTAATTTGCGCTTAGTTCTCGGTCGCTGGGATTTTTGTAAAGCCTTTAACTCGGTTCGGCAGTTTTATGGATTAGGTTAGCTCCTTCCGCATGACGACTGAACATGCGGAATTACAGGCGTTCTTGCGTGCGAATGTTTTCTCGAAAAAAAAGATCCTACGGAGATACCGTGCATGTTTTATATCCACTGAGCCGCCTCAAACATGCCTTAAACGCACCGAGATCAACTAAATAAACAAAATAACTTTTAAAAGGTTAGGAATAACATCCAACTCTCGGAGTTTCTGAGTTCACGCCATACGATTCCTCTCGTGTTACTAGTAGTTAATATTGATCTGTTAAAGTCATCCTTCGAATATTGAAGCGATGGAGTGGTCGTTTGTCGTAGAAATGGACGCACACGTACTGGCGATCTAATGATGTTATGCTCTTTTTGCTGTGATTTCTGCTCCTCCTGGCTCTCGTCGCGCGCATCACTGGCGTCACTTGAACGACGCTTATAAAGGCCGTCGCTGTCACTGAAACCGACAATGGACGTTAATAAGGCTCATAACGGCGGCCGGCACGATGATGGAGGCCCATCGACCTCAACCGGAGGCTTCACCGCTAGCGGATCGTCAAGACAACACGGCGCGAACCGCGGCGACGCCGCGTCGCACCGCCCCGAAGAAGAGATGGAAACACTGGCTGGCCTGGGCGAGGCCTTTGATCAGACGGAACTGGAGGAGGGAATTATCGGTGAGATCGACGAGCGTATCCAAGAGGAGGAACGCTGGAGACAGGATAGGGAACTACGCAATGTTGCCGAGGAGGTTAAGTGAGTATACTTTCTATAGAAGCCACATAAGTATTAATAAAAAGTAGCCACATAAGTAATTAGTAAAAATTATATGCAAAATTACATTATAAATACATTCGTACACTTTTTGTGCCTCTGCATATGCTGCTAGTACTACTCTCTGCATCTGCACCTTTTCACTGGAATGGGGGATGAGAGGAGCGGTAACATTTATTGTTTACGAGTGACAAATAAACGTATCACACATAGTTGAACGGGGCCTTACCAGAACTACTGCTACAGTTTTTAGAAAGTATTCGCTTGAGAATGTTATTTCACCGCAAAGGAGCACTAGCACACAAAGGTGTTGCGATAGAGGCTCATTTAAATACCAGCTTCGGGGATCGATGGATTGTCCGATATATATATATATATATATATATATATATATATATATATATTTAAATTCGGAATTGTGCATTGTTCACGATGTCTAGGTTTGTAAAGCAACGTTTAAACACAATTAACGAGGCACTGTCCGGCTACGAGGGAAAGACGGATCTGCCAAAGGAAACCCGTAATAAGTTGGACGCTATCCGTCGGGAAAAGGTTCGTCTGAACAGTGTTTTTAGCACAAACTTACTTAGCTTTGCGACCATAAAATGTATTTAAGCATGTTTTTAATTATCGGAGCCCAATTACTCAGTAGTGGGTCTACACGCCATTACAGACTAACAATGTGTATATTTCTATATACGTATAGTAATGACCCTCATAGCGTTTAAGGCTAGTGCTTACCGGTATAAAGGAAGGTATAGAAAAATGTCGTTTTCCCGTCGGAGTTGGCCAGCGATATTCGATGCAGTTAGACGCCTTACATTTTTGACAGATGTTACGATGTTTTATTAGACGTGAACCAACCCATATGGCGTGTGACGTCTATGTTTGCATCTGGATTTACTTGAGCGACACCGTATCTGATCGAACAGGACAACAAGGAGAAGCATTTAAAAAAGCTCGAGGCCAAGCTTCGAAGTTTGAGCATCTACCTCGGTCACGAGGACCTCGGTGGCGCCGATGATGTCGATGAGGAGACGCGTCAACAGCTCCGAATGCTGCTCGGAGACGACGACAACGATGAGCAGTCGCGGCGAATTCGTGCCGGCGAGATGACGCCATTTGGTACAGTTGTAAGTATATATGTATATATACCTTTCCCTATATATATATATATATATATATATATATATATATATATATTTACATGTATAAATTTGCATACACCTTTCTAAGTGAATCACATATCTACTAATCACGGCTTGTGTATTGTCTGCGAGGTAGGTTCGAGAAATTAAACTGCCTGAAGTGGATATGTTCGACCAGTTCCTCGATGCTAAGACCGCCGAGACGAAGAAAGCTCGTCAGGAGAAGAAAGAAAAAGTTTTGGGTAGTGGTAGCGGCAACAAGACTAAAAGCAAGGAATCTCAACGAAAGGCCCTGGTGGCTGACGCCAAAGCGACAAAGCGACAGGCGGAAGCCGGCACATCCCTCGACGTGCTCAGGTGATTGCACACGATGGCATGATAACATCGTCTTGAGCTACGAGAATGCATATATTCTGTTGGAACCTGCGTCGTGTTGCTCTACATGTTGCGCATAGGTCGGCTCGTTTCCCTGCTTCCACGGTCGGGTTGGAAATGGTGGTCTATTCTTGTATCTCTCAGTCACAAAGTTAAATCTATTTTTTTCGCGAAAATCTTCATACTGTTCCCAGATTTTGTTGTTAAATGTGTAGCCCATCTTGTGGAGTTGCTCGCATGTCGTCGTCTCATTTATCATGTGCAGAACGAGAGTACTTGAAGAATTCGTCGGTACGCCAAGAAGAAATTTGATAAGCACTTGTGACTGACGGTGTGATGTTTAGCGACCGTACGTAATATTTGGTAAGATTTTTAGTCTATATATTCTACACCCGCGTTCACCAGGCTTTTCTTTTTATCTCCGACACGTCGCTAGAGCTTCGACTCTGAGCATTGCAGAAGGCTCAGAGAAGATGAGTGATGGTTACAGTATGACGCCTAGATACGGTTTTGCGCGTTGTCCATTTCTTTTGTAGCTGGGCCTAAAGTCCAGCTGCGCCAGCTTCGTCTGGAATCTTATTTTGTGTCAGTGCATTGTTCATCACGCGTGTGATGAAAGACACAAGGCTTTCATTGTTGTTCAATATATCTATTGGTAAGTTGTGGTGGGCGACGGTTTTCCCCCTTAGACATTTTGCGAGTGGCCGTCGCTGCTTTCTTATGCCATAATAGCGGGTTATACTATTGGGTGTCCCCCTTGCAGTATCCTGTAATTGCGACACGAATTGAACAGACTGATCTTTATTTGTGCAGTGTAATTTGCAAGATATTCCTTTTGTCCTAGTTCTCAAGACACATTTTCTGTCGCATTCGGTATAACAAACTATTTTTGTGCATGCCCTCTCCGTTGCTTAGTAAATTGGCTCCCTGTCGTGAAATTTTTGTTGCTGTGCTATGTTTCGTTGGGTGTTTGTACATCGGCTTGAATAAGCGACCCTAGCCTTAGGTTCCGCTTTAAGTATGTTTTTACTGTCCTACGCTGTGTTTATTGTCCTGGAGAAATGGCGTAATTCTTGTTTGTAATGGGTCGTGTGCTGCTTGGATCCTAATTTGTATTTGTATGTGGTGTCTCTCGATTTTATTATCTAGTTTAATTCTAACGCCTGTAGACAATACCGGGGGTTACGAGGCGTAATTCTTGTTTGTAATGGGTCGTGTGCTGCTTGGATCCTAATTTGTATTTGTATGTGGTGTCTCTCGATTTTATTATCTAGTTTAATTCTAGCGCCTGTAGACAATACCGGGGGTTACGAAGACCAGGTCAATTATGTTTGCTCCACCTTCTGTGTTCGTGAGTGTACTGTTTAAGGAGCTGTTTAGGTTAATTTCCCCCGGGCTCCATATAAGAAAATTTTCATATAATACAACTGGTTGGTCCTTCATATTTTCGTCACGCTTCAGTTACCTTATCAGCAATGTCGGCTGTCGGGGTATTTTAGCGGAAATCTGCAACTACTTAAGCTGCTTGTCGTAAGTGCTATACTTGCGTTCGATTTGTACATAATCTGTCGCTTGCTTATTCTGTTATGAACTCGCATAGCGACCCCACTAGGACGCCCATTTGTGGGTGTAGCTCTTTCAATAACTATTAGCTGATGAATATACATAAGGATTCTTCGTTAATGCTATTTTACAACACGATTTTGAGATTTCCTAGGATATTGGATACTCCAAGCATATTCGTTAGCTATAACAGTGGATATTGTATTAGACGTGCAACATATTATCGAAAATCTTTGTGGCCCGTTGACCGCGTTCTCTGTTACTATTTGGTTTTAGGCCTAAGAGAAGAAAGAAAAGGTATCGGGATTTGCCGGTGGGCACATTCGAAGATCACTCGGCTACGGGATGCTGGCGTGAGAAACCAGGCAACGATTTGGATAATGTCCCTTTCAAGTTGCCAAAAGGGTAAGTCCGTTGTTTTCGTTGTTAGTTTATAATATAGCTAAGTGAAAAAGCCAATAATACTTTTGCTTGCTGCTGCGTGGAAACAGAGAGCGTCGTCAGCAAGCTTGCATTTATTGAGGCTGATCAAATGTACGTGCAATTATGCCCTTTGAATGTGCGATTATCATGATGTTTACTTTTACTGCGTTAAAACTAAGTTAGGCTGTAAGTGCATGGGTCGATAAACATGAATGTTGCGTATTCAGTTCACAGGCCGCTCAAACACATGTGAGCGGCTCAGCAGCAATCACATGTGAGCGGCTTAGCAGCAATATGCCAGGTGATATTGGTCTTGCCAGAGTTATTTGTGAACGTACGTAGAACCCAATTTTACGGTAACACTCAGAGATCGAATGGCAATGTGTTGTCAGGGCGCCGGGTCACTCGGATGACTCGGACTACAACCCAGCCGAGGATGACAACGACGACGACATCGCCGAAGTCGAGAACGATGGCCGAAGCAAGAGGGCTGGTGTGAGGCGCCGAAATGACACCGTCGACCTCACGGTCCACGACACTCGCCACAGACTCCGGGACGACGGTGACACAAAGGTGCGACCTAGAGACTACTTGATAAGGCTTGTGTAGGCTGTGTTAGCCACACTTTTATCGGCGAGTGGTACAAATGTATGGATTGTTATGTGTAGATTCGATGATTTATATACATAGGTGTAAATAATAAATAAAAAGTTTCAAATGTTTGTTCAGGTGTACTTAGCGCGCGTCGGTCAGGTTGACGAGGATTCCGACTGCAGCGACGAGGAGATCGACGAAGATTTTCGCATGCCCTGCTCACTCTTCAACCGTCTTTATCCATATCAGCGTGTCGGAATCCGGTGGCTGTGGGAGTTGCATCAGAACAAGTGCGGCGGAATTATGGGTAAGCCACGGTTTTATGAACTAACAGCTTTAGCTTGAAAACTGACATCTCCTGGAGGAGAAAAGCTCACCTGCAGGGTGTGCGGATGATGGTAGTTCTGTCGACACAACATTATTAAACGACCATAACTGTTTTAGAGAGAGCAGTTGATAGTACGTTAGATTTATCTGCCTGTTTGCTGATGCGTTGCGCGCGCCTTTTTTTGCAGGTGATGAAATGGGCTTGGGAAAAACCATACAGATGATCTGCTTTCTGCGTGCGCTTCGCCACTCAAATGTTAGAGTGGTCGGTGATCCTTTTCGTGGTCTTGGACCCGTCGTTCTTATTGCCCCGGCGACCGTCATGCACCAGTGGGTAAAGGTAGGTTTACGACGACGCTACATCACAAGCCTCCGATATGTTCGTATGAATATTTTATAAGTCTTCTATTTTTTGTTGTTAGTACTTCTCAGTTTCTGGTCAAGACCAACATAGCGATAACAGAGACATTTGACTAATCCATTGTAATATCCCGGTGCGTTTTATAGAATTGTACGTCACGCGGTCGTTTTAAAAAGGCAGCAACGGTAGTCTGCAGGCTCCTTCGCTGATTCCCTGTCGGCATTTAGTTGACTTTGGAATTGTTATTTCATATACACATAGGGCACTATAATATTGTCCACTCTGTTTTTTCGATGAAGGCCCGGATTGTTTGAATTTATCGTAATTATTTCACTTGGTATTATTTTTCGATCATTTTTATTATTAGTCTTGTTTACAACGATTACGGCATTTCTGCTGTTACTGTAATGTGTCTCTGCTTTTTAGGAATTTCACAAGTGGTTTCCGAAGCAGCGTGTGGCGATTCTCCACAGTTCAGGCTCATTTTCTGGCAAAAGGAAGTCTCATTTGGTGCATGATGTCCTCAAAGACAATGGCACACTGATAACATCCTACCAGGTACAAAGTCTTAGTTGTTTAAAGATAATCTATACACGGGTAGCTATGATCGACACTGCACTTTTTGGATTATAGCAGACTCGATTATTTTTCTTCTAATTAACGCCTGTGACGTATAAACGGTTCATTGGTGTTTCACGCGTATGTATTGCCCAAGTATAGACTTATTGGAGGGGCTTGATAATTCGTCGTGTCCCTGATTGGCGTGTGTGATATTTCAAATATGCAGCTGTTGCACTAGCGAGAACTTTAGCTTACCCGGGTAGATACGCACATGTTCTGTTTAATGTTTTTGGAATTGCGATTTATTCATTTCTGCGCCCAATGCTATTGCAGGGAATAGTGATGTACCTGGACTGCCTTTTGGAGTATCAATGGCATTACGTGATACTCGACGAGGGTCACAAGATCCGAAATCCGGACGCGCAGGCAAGACAGATTTTCCGTAATAATATTTTGTTAGGGCCTGATGTGTATGTATGTATATATACATATATATATATATATATATATATATATATATATATATATATGGGTGGATTAACGTCTTTGTTTTATATATTTAAATGTTTATCTATTTGTGCGGTACAATCATCTAGAGCATAGGATCAGTTCCTTCGGTTTTTTAGTAGCACACACACTGCTTTCTAAGAATATACGTTAAGCAGAATCAAATACATATGTGGCGCTGCGTGCTTAGCGTTGCAGGATTGCCTTACGTCTGAGAGTAACGCGTCCGCGAAATTTTTTTCTGTTTGATCTTATGTTATGCAATGTAATAATTTGATAATAAATGCCAATAAACTGGCTATAGAGTGGCTTTGATGAAGCTTCGTGCACTATTGGTAGACCCCAAGGAATCTGATTCTGATAATGTGGCCATGCCTATATAAATACTTATCCATATTCACATCTGTGGATGCATGTTTTTCTCTGTGTCTGTTTGTATCTTAACCATTATATATAGGCAACGCTGGCAGTTAAACAGTTCCAGACATCGCACCGCATTATTCTTTCGGGCTCGCCGATTCAAAACAACCTGCGCGAACTATGGTCCTTGTTTGACTTTATCTTCCCAGGCAAACTGGGCACCCTTCCTACGTTTATGGCCGAATTTGCGGTACCAATCACCCAGGGCGGTTACGCTAATGCGACGGAAACCCAGGTGGGTTGGCAAAGTATAACTCTTTTTCAGCCGGTTAGAGATGACTTTGCAGTAAAAGTCCGCGCCGTGCCTCTCCTACGCGCGGTCATGATTTTAAAGTATTGAGTTGAGCATAGGGCCATTAGTAGGTGTTTAGCTTAGAATGACAGGAAAACGAAAATGACTGTACTGCAACATTTATGCAATGTTGATCGCTAGCAAAAACTCTTCCTTTATCGTTTATTTGCCAAAGTCCCTTCGTAAACGGTGTCATTTATGTATTTTGGTGGTAATTTATGTATGTCTTTTAAGGTTCGTTTTTTTGTGTGGTACGGTCGACTTAATATCTGTGCGGGAATTCGAGCAAATCTGAATCGAATGAATATTAAATAGTGTCAACATTTTATGGAAAACTGCGTAAATTGCATCATACAGTCATCTAGAACTTACAGTAAATGTTATATATATATATATAACTGTTTTCTCGACAGGTTGCTGTCGGCTACCGATGTGCATCGATGCTCAGAGACACAATCAAACCTTATCTTCTACGGCGAATGAAGCAGGATGTCAAGGCAAACATTAATTTACCACCGAAGAGCGAACAGGTCCTGTTCTGTAAGCTAACTCAAAGGTAACTTACAACAGGATTTTTTGCAAATACTTGTTCTTTCATACAGATGATGAAGACTTAAGATGTATCGTATGGCAAGTTTCTATTACCGTGTTAGTGAAACCACGAATAGAAGAAACCCCGTCAGTTGAGCCAACAACTAGAGTGCCTATTGAATTAGACAAATAGTGCTCGAAAGTACGTTGTGCATTTGGCGATACGCAGCCATGAGGCCAATTTGATTAGCAACTTACTTGCTAAGCCTTTACGTAGAAAAGCACGATGAGAGTATACTTGGATGAACAGACAGAGGCAACTACAACTCTCTGTGCTACTAACTATAAAAAGCATATTGTAGCGAATTGTCTCAGTATGATGATGGCCCGACTTCCAGGCAACGTGACCTTTACAAGGACTACCTGGAGAGTCCTCAGATCAGACAGATTCTCGATGGCCGTCTACAAGTATTCGTTGGCCTTATCAATCTGCGGAAGATTTGCAATCATCCAGATATCTTTGACGGAGGACCCTACAAGGAGATTATCACTAGGACCCCGAACACCGTATGTATACGAAGCCATTTTCGCAGATCGAAAGGTCTGTTTGCATATTGGCTCATTGTTATTGTTGCATGAAAAACTACACTGGGTTAGCTAGTCGGTATATTGGAAATTCCTACTCTATTTATTTGTGCGGTCACCCATTTAAATAATGAGCATGTTGAATTTGGGACTTTTATATACTGTCACAAATAGAGTTTTTCTTAAATTCAACTATGGCGGAGCAGAAAGCGGGAACTATCTATTATGTTTGCAGTTGAGCTGTGTTGGGATTTGCTGACATTCTGATTGCGTTAGGAAGTAGACGGGGTTCCTTTAATTTTAGCTTTATAGTTATTACAATGTGTAACCGAACATTGTTACTCTGCAATACCACTAATTATTGCATTAGCCTACCGGCATCATAGTGATGGGTGATACTGGAGCAAGTCTGTATTCGAAAGAGTATATATATATATATATACACGTATGTGATATTCTTTACAGTCGAACGGAGCAACTGACCCGAATGACAGTGGGTTCGGTCAAGATGATTCGATGGAACAAGTTTCCGAGGGCGTGGAGTCTGCGCTGAAGATGTCGTCGTTAGAAGAGGAGAATGAAAAAAATTTTGGGTATTACAAACGATCGGGCAAATTGATGGTTGTTAACGCGCTGCTCAAACTCTGGAAGAAGCAGGGCCACAGGTAGGTGAATTTACCTTGCTATATGAACGCGGCTAAGGTTGTATTCGCCAACCTTAGATTTACGTCGCTACAGGGAGTGTGTGTGAAATGCTCCTGCTAGCAATTTAGCCCCCTAAGTCGATATCCCGAACACTTGTACAACAAAGCATAACAACAGTACAATCATATGCTTTCAAAACATTATTACACTTCTATTTAGGCTCGAATTAATTAAAACCTGAATATTTGTTGCTACAGTAGGAATCAAGCGTCTGCATCATTAATACTGGCTTAGTTACTGATTATTTTACTCTACTTCTAGTTTATATTGGCTTCATATTCTTTACCGCGTCATTAGTACAGTAGAAAGTCGTAAAAAATAGAAGAAATGTACATTTACAGTTCCTTTGTTATCAAATTAAGCAAGTTGTGTTCATTGGTTGCACAAGAAACAAGACGGTCATGGCATTTATTATGATATGCTATCATCTAGGATCCGACCACTCAAAATCTTAGTTACAATGTGTCGTCACCATCATATATAGGTATATATGGAGTCAATGGAGAGATAATTTAGGAGGTCCGGTAGTGTTCTCCTGTATATCGTTTGTGCTCTGTATCTCAGCACGATGCAGATGTGAGCGCGAATTTGGTTTCCCCAATTTTTTTTCGTATATTTTTAACATGTGAACGCATTTGTTGAAAGAGTAGCTGTACGAGGATATGCTTGGTCGCTTCATAATTAAAGTATTATAAAGTTCCATTTCTGGTATCATTCTCGCTAACGGTAGTAGTAGCATTCCTGTTTTAATGGCACTCGACCCAGGTTGTACTTTATTCATACTGGCTACCCTAACGAATATCAACTTAGGACGTTTGTAAACCTTGCGAGTATATATAGAACAGTGGGAGCAAATACGGTGGGTCAAAACGTGTAATATATATGCCTGTTCGCACACATGGGGGCGCTTGTTTATGCAGGGCCTTGGTGTTCACCCAATCTCGGCAAATGTTACGCATTTTGGAGGCCTTCGTGCACCGCCGGGGTTATTCCTATCTTGTCATGGATGGGACAACGACAATTGCGTCCCGACAGCCGGCCATCGAGCGCTTTAATCAGGTGCGTTTGGATTTGAGTTTGTAAATACTGCAAATTCGAGTGTACATATTGTCGTTACTTAAAGTTTCACTTGTTATAAAGCACAGCTTACTTTCGGCCTACCAGCTTACATCTACGTTGAGTGAAAATGCACGGAGTGTACAACTTTAATTTAACGCCAATTTTTGTGTGCCTTTTTTGATTTAACATTTAGGATAAATCCATATTCGTTTTTCTACTAACGACTCGTGTGGGCGGGCTTGGCGTAAATCTGACGGGAGCGAATCGAATTATTATATTCGATCCCGACTGGAATCCGAGCACGGATATGCAGGCGCGCGAACGGGCCTGGAGAATCGGCCAAGACCGAGACGTCACGATCTACCGGTTAGTGTCAAGTGACCTTTCGCTAGTTGCTAGCCGCTTGTAAGAGGCCAACATTTACTTTGGCTTTTGTTTGTTATCTGGCAAAACGCACAAAGTCTGTTGAGTTCAACACACTTTTATTGAAAAAGGGGCTGCGCACGGCGACTGTAGTCACATCACATTGTTGAAGGCGGCACGAAGTCCGCCAAAGGCTTGATACACAACATCTAATAACGCTGTTTCGATAGGGAGAACAGAACCTTTGCTCCGAAGAATATTATGGTTCATAATTAAGTATTCAGATGTCATGTCGTATAAAACCGTAAGATGAATTTCAAAATCGGCTTTTTGTTTCGGAGAGGGTTGGAACTACAATCGGTATCTGGATGCATCACCGCGACTAGCAGCAACCCGCTTTATGAAGCGGTGTTGCACTCGAAATAATGGATCACCTTTATCACAGAAAGGCATCCAAACATGGAATGAATACTTTTATGGCTTACTCACGAGATTTCGCTGTAAGTTCTTATTTAGATGTTTGTCCCAACAGTGTGCGTGTGTGCCTGCCACGCGAATTGATCGTTTTTAATATCATTGGTGTAGTACCACAGCAGTTAAGTAACAAGCACATTGTACTATTTCACCGTTATCATATTTCGCGTAACAGTTAATGTTTTTACATGTAAGATAAGTCAAGTGGCCGAACTCTGCACGAAAGGTGTAGCAAATGTGTAGTGTGCAACAGATATGACTAGATAGGGTATATCGATTTTTAAGCCTACGCTCTGATAGTTATCCAGACACTACCAGCGGCACTCGAATGAGACGATATATGCTCGCTATTTACTAGAGGCGACTGTAATCCTTGGGATTTATTTACGTATTGTAAATTGCTAAAACAAACGGCAGAATATGAAAAAAAGGCCGGTAGCTTTTGTTCGCAACTTATAGGTTTGAAAATGTGCTACTCATGTGGTTTCAGGCTGATGACGGCAGGCACAATTGAAGAAAAGATCTATCATCGGCAGATCTTTAAACAGTTCCTAACCAATCGTATCCTGAAGGATCCTAGACAGCGAAGATTTTTTAAGTCGAACGAACTCCATGAACTCTTTACTCTCAGCGACGACATCGGCAAGAAGAGCAGAACAGAAACATCGGATATCTTTTCTGGAACGGGTTCGGATATTCGACGGAAGCACCTCAAAACGCCGGAGAAACGCCGCAAGGAGGCCGAAAAGAATGAACGCAACGAACGAATACGTCTGCTTGGTAAATTTCTTTAATGCTCAACGTTTCAATACGTACATGGTTTAGTTGTATAGAACGTGCTAACATTGTTGTGTCTGAATCTCAATTTACAGCAAAGAAGCTGAGTCAGAAAATTGGTGACGGTGAAAAGATCGCTCGCGACGACTTCAAGGAGTTTGAAGAAAACCCACCGTCATCTTCGTCATCGGCAGGCGCTCGCGTGGAAGGCGAACGAATCTCAGGTGTGGTCAGGCGCTCACGTTACAGAGGGGGCGCCGATGACGATGAGAAGTCGCAAACCGAAGGACAAACTGATGAAGAGCGCCTAGAGCACAACCCCGATGACGACTACGTCCTTTCAAAGCTGTTCCGTAACAGCAATGTGCATTCGGTTAGTATGACTAACGTCGATTTGGCCGCTGCGATTTTCAGCCTAATCAACGACATTCATCTTCAATTGATCTTCGGCTTTTCTGTTAAGCTGATGGGTGTGTCGCCCACTGCATATCTATGACATTTATTTTGCGTCTACTTTTTGAGGGTTGTCACATTCCGTGTGTTCTTTGAGGGGCGTATATACCGCCCTGTTTCTACCCGCTGTAGCTTTTGAACGTATTTGCAAATAGTCGATATGTATGTTTATGTGAACATTGCATATATCCCGATAGCTGAAGTGCTCGAATTTAGAGAGACGGTCGGCAACCTACAGCAAAAGGTAGCGTACAGCCAATTTTGTCACTACGGACATATATATATATATACTACCTTTCGTTGCACTACTGAACTTGATCGCGTATGCATGTGTTTTGTGGATGTATGACTGCATTCGCTTCGTACTGTTTGTTGCACGATTGCACCTAGGTGATGAAACATGATGCGATTATGGACTCGGCGGTCGCGGATGGCGCTCTCGTCGAGGCCGAGGCCGACCTTGTAGCTCGTGAGGCCGTGCGAAAGCTCGAGCAGTCTCGAAAAATGTGCTTCCGGTAGGACCAACACAATGGCAGCAATATATAAATTTGTAGTGATTTTTCCGTTTAAAGCATTGCAACCCTATATGAACCCAGAGTATAGCATTGCTAAGCTAGCCGATATTCGTATGTTGACTAGGGTAGCCCTTTTTTGAAGGACTCTGCTCAACCAAATAATACTACTTACAAAACTGCCTTGCTTTATATATGATTTGCTTGTTACTTCACATTATATATATATATATATATATATATATATATAACTACATGTTATGTAATGATGCTATAACAATGATTCTCCCTATTCCCCTATAACGATAAAGGACAACTTAGTAGTCTCAATATATATTAACAACATATTAACACACATTAATAACATATTAACTCTTCGATCAACTGTAGGGCGACTTCGGGTATCCCCAACTGGACCGGCCATTCTGGCGCGCATCGTGGAATGAAGACCGCACGATTCGGAACGAAACGCGCAAAAGTGGTCACTGATGTCAACGCTTCAAGTCCGTTGAAAACCAAGCGAAGCTCAGGCGAAAATGAACCTGAACCCAGCCACTTTGCATACGATCCCGAAAAAGAAAAGGCCAAGAATTCTAAAGGTTTGTATCTGTTGTGTTTTACAAGAACGCTTTTGTCCACTATACAACGGAAAAGTCAAACCCCTGACAGGTTCAGATCTACGAAATTACAATATAAATTTGTAGTGCAGCCCGTTCAGGGTTATATATATATATATATCTCTTTGGAAGTATTGGGTTACATAAAAGACAAGTCCTTGTCATCTCGATGATCCTCGCCTTGGAATCGAACCCACGACTTATGACACCAGAGTCGCAACACAACTCCCCCACACCGTCCTGCCCGATATATATATATATAATTAGACGTACGGTTGCATCGTAGCTACCGCAGAGTTAGCATGCTTTCAATGGCTGTGTTGAATCAATTCGGAAGTGTCTCGACGCGAGTTTGCCGACACTTTTTTTGCTAAGGCTAGGGCTTTAGAAGGCTGACATTAATACACGACGTGCTCTGTTCACATTTAGTGCTGACATCGGCCGAGTTAATGGCGCAGATCCGGGCAAGAAGTCTCGGTCAGGTCGATCTCGAGGCTTCAGATGACGAAGACGAGGCTCCTGGTGTAAGTGCGCCGCCCCTTGCCGCACCGGAGACTACCGAAACTGATGAATTGCTGGTTGACCTGCGCAACTTTATCGCTTTCGGTGAGAACAGGGCATACAGTTACGGAGCAGAAAACAATGATAAAGCCTTCAGACTCTACAGCTACTAGAAGCGGCATGCAGGGGCGATGCTCGTGTTTATCCACAGTCATTGACAATAATAATGCTGCAAACAATAGTAGTGGTAGTAGTATTATGTATTATTAGTAATATTATATGTTGTAGTATACGTATATGGTATGATATTATAATATTGCAGTATTACTAGTAGTAGTAGTGTCGAGCCCGGTGGCGTGGTGCATTCCGCCTGCGCCTCGCGACCTGAGAAGACACATAGGTGCGCGGGTTCAATCCCCACCGTTGCACATTTGCATTTATGGGGGTCCGTCTATGAAGCAATGTTAAAAACAGTTCCGTGGACGTTAAATCTTGGCTGAGGGTCAGCCCGAAAACTTTAGTAGTATTATAGTCGTACTAATAACAATATTGATAATCAAATTGTAATTGTTTAAATAAAACTGTGAATGAGTATGCGATAATCCAAACACGTATTTTTGTGTGCAGGCGCAGCAGTCGATGGACAGGCAACAACCCAAGAGATTATGGCCATGTTTCGAGATCGCGTAGCTGATAAGGACGCGCCACTGTTCCGAAGCCTCCTCAAGAAGTTATGTGAGTTCTTTCGACGAGGCGCCGGCAAGGAGGGCATCTGGCGACTACGCGAAGAGTTTCGCTAGAATCCGAGTCTAACACGTTCTGTTAGTAGTCATTATTGCGATGCACAAAGACAAAATTACGTATCATTAGGCGTATGACGTTCACTGCACGACAACATTTGTGTTTGCTCGACGTACACTGCGAGACATGTATGAGGTATATATATATATATATATATTGGAGTACAGGAGGACAGAGCGGAACAATGGGAGGAAGTATCTCCATTATTTCCGTCACAATGTGTACTGCCGTATATCTTCTTTTATGTATATTGTATGTTTTTTATAGAGAGGCAACTTTGTCCTGTTATGTGAAGAAGCCCAGCGTGCTAGGCTAACTAACGGAGCACGCATGTAGAATTAAGGTACACACTACCCCAGTGTTCTTACTTGGACAGATTAAGTTAGTTTTGCTGGTTAAGAAACGACTTAAGGACGGACAACATTACAAATATCACATTAAGAGTGCAAATTCATAAGACACCACCTTCGCGCCACTTACACATATGCACTATTTATTTGTATACAGAAACACTATGTATATAAAGTAACAAAATTACGATATATGTACACATGTATATACATATATTCGTGTGCTGTGATATCAAAGCGTTTACAAGGTTTTACATGGAGTAATAAATATACTTTTTAGAAAATATATTGCGTTATATTTCAACTGTTTGCAGTTTCAGATTTCCTTTGTATTTTTTCATGCATATTCTTGGTTTTAAATAAATATATATATATATATATATATATATATATATATATATATATATATATATATATATATATATATATATATACGTGTTCTGCGAAATACCCTTATTTGTTGAAAATGTAAATATTATGGACATTTTAAGCTCAATGACGAGTTATTTTTTTCAATAAATTTGTCGTACGGAAAACACGGTTTTAAAAAAGTATATATATATTTCGCCAAATCACTTGATGGCTCCGTATTTAGGTAATCGAAGACTTATGAGGCTATCGCGTACTACTATTATCGCAATATATTATTGTTATTATTATTTCATTCGGGTAAAATTATTATTGCGCCTTGTCCGTCTCGATGGGAATTTCATTTTTGTGGATTGTTAAACCATGCCCAGCAAGCAGAAGCCATCGAGACTTTCGTGCATACATATTCGTCTATACGTATTCGTTCAGAGAGGCCATGCGACTGCGGTAGTAGGGTAGATACAGATACCCGGTAAATGTCTGTCAACTATTGGCTTCATGTTCCGACTTAGCTCGTTTTCTACTCGCACACGTTAATGCAGAAGTGTAAAGGTGATGCCCTAAGTTCGTGAATTTACTGAAGTTTGGAAGGAATGTTTCCAAAAAAACTGGTTTAACTTTTTCAGGAAAGAGAGAACTCCAAGAGATAGTGCACCCCTTCGGTGAAATTGTGTATGGTTTGTAAGCGAACCTCTAATCCTAATTTCAAACAACACCATTGAGCGTAGAAATCTAGATTATTCTTCATCCCCTGCGGGTTTAGATTCGCCGTGTGACATTCGATCAAGCTTCGATCAACATCTAGTATTGAACCGGCAAAATCCCGGTAGACGACAACCACGACTAGCGCAGTAGTCCTCTAGACCACGCCACCATAGGCGTTGAAATCTATATGCAACTACTCGGGCATGCCTTTCAAGATTATGTGAAAAAGATGCGTATGTATATATGTAAAGTACAACCTAGAGATTGTTTGAAAAGGTAATAGCATGTCCAAAATAAAGCATTCGAGAGTAGGATATTTTGCTGGATCACTTTCAGTTAAAATATTGTGTAACGTATTTTGTCAGTCGCCTATAAAAAAAACTCGAATATGAGCTCTGCTTGAACGGTTTTAAAGAGAAGAACAACCACTTGTGGTTGTAAGTTAGGTCGAAAATCGTGAACAAACGTTGAAATCGTGTACTGAACCGGTTAGAGGCGCATTTGCCAGCCTATGGAGAAAAACTCCACACCTGGGCTACTTCTTTCGCAATGTTTCGCCATCAACATTTCGTTTTGCTCATCAAACAAGAGTATAACGTACTGTGCACAAGTCCACTATACACGGTCATTAAGAATAGAAACAACAAACTGCTGCCTTCCAATTTGTTTTAATAATTCGTTTAAGATGGTTGTTTTTAAATCTAGATTCATCTCCATCATCTACGGGTTTGGAATCGCCGTGAGACATATATTCAATGCACCGACATACTGAGATATCTAGGGTTGCTTCAACCGTGATTTTGTGGTAGCATGGCCGCATCGATACACACCGATTCACTCTACGACGTAACGGAATGAGCATCCCAACGCATAACGGTGTCATTGTGAGCACGTTGCCAACCGTGATATTAAAGACCAATACACATTTTCTGTGGACGTCACGAAATGCCTTGGCGTTTGAAGTTTCGTAATTCGACTTCTCTTATCGTGTCTCTCAGCTAGCTTAAATCCGCTGCCACTTCTACAAAACTTTTTTTCGTCGCTTTGCGTCGCTGTATACGTTACCTTCGTCCAACCTTCTAGATTTAAGTTTTTTATTCAAAGGTTTGTGCCGTATGTGGGTCAGATATACAAGCCGAAAATTCATCAAGGGCAGTTTGCGCATGCATGTGTTTATTTCTCGGCGTGCTAAAGTAGAGAAGAAAACCCAAAAATAACTCTGGTGATAAAAGGGCTATCCAAATGCATAGGGTATGACCTACACGTTTGAGTGAGATAAAAGCTACTATACCTAATGAGTCTTATTGTTGTTCCTTTACATTTTCGCCATACTTCTGTGCTTCTTTCTATTTTTGTGATATTTCTCTTATTTTGTCTAGTAAATAGCTTAGCGTGGTCATGCACTAAACCTAGTTGTACGGCTCGGTATACATATTATCAGTGTTGATTGCCGCAAAAAAATTATTATTTATTACCTCGGTATTGTTGATTACATTACATTGCACTTATTCATTAAATCTCGGACACGGGATTCGTTTATCCCGTTAATCTTGGACATATATAGAATGTGTTGTATATGCATCTCCGAAAAATCTCAGCGACCTAACGTCCAGATAGCTGGCGTTGACCGACATGTTTCATGATGATAATTGGTGCAGACAAGGCCGCAAAATGTGCAGCAACACTCATCGGAAAGGTTAGGGAACCCAGTGCGATGGCACAGTTTCTTGTGGAACCCATGGACGGTGTCATTGCAAAGAAAAGCTGCAAAATAATAGTCATCTTCATGGTGACGTTCTGAATATATACGGTAACGCCTGGAATGCATTCGTTTGTCCTCAACCAAAATAACAATCGCCGACCAAAATAATAATCTCTCTACACCGCCCGCTTCACAGGGGCATTCTCACCATGAGCCCCGTGTAAAACCACTGTTATTCGAACGATCACACAGCCGCAGGGAAAAAGCAACATGGGCTATTTTGCCATTTTTGACTGAGTTGCCGTTTATTGCTGTAGGTCGTAGCCTTCTCTGTGCAGACATCAACCACACACTCACACACACGTATACAGAGAAAAAGTGCAATTGACGTGCTCGGCAAAGCGAATGGAAATGCACGTAGAGCGGTGACAACAAGTTCCGTGCCACAAGACCTGCAATGCGTAGGCTGTTTGCAGGTCAGCACGGCCGCAAGCACGGATGTGCAGCGTGCAGATGTGGAGCACGCGTGGAACAACAGAGCCAGATTAACCAGGAAGTTTGACTGTCCGGCGATCGTGATTCTGAAGATGAATGAACTGCTCCGCTAGTGTCCAGAAGGTGATCACTGGACACACTCGGTCGTTGTGTCGGGCGGGCGAGCGTGTTTGTCATCTATGTACAGAGTGGCATTCGGTCAATTTAGCAATATTTGTTGCCGGTTCTGAGCGCAGCCCACCGCCGGATTCAGATCAACTTCGCGCCCTGTGCTGTTGACTGGGCATCAGTTGGACACACAGCAATCGTTGTCCAGATCGCCATGCGTCGTGCCGTAGGCCTGGATGGTGCGTCAAGGGTAAGACATTGAATTCGATTTAAATTCACTGATTCTCCACATTCTGTTCTGAACAGGCATCAAACAGTCAAAAAGAGCTCCACAGAGCTGAGCGAACAGATCACCCATTTTCATGTCCAGATTGGTGCAGTGAATTCTACTCAACGCAAAATGGAACCCTTGAAGTAAGAGTCAATTGCATCAAACATTGCGTCAAAAGATGCTTGGTCTATCTTGTAATTTTGAGATACTCCGCCAAACTGTAAATGATCGACACCTTGAAATGAGCGAAATAAGCTTCGTAGAAATTCTAAAAATGATCGATATTCAAATATCATGAACAGCATAGAATAATAGAACGGCGCTTTTTATACGCTCAGTTCCTTCTGTACACGTGAATACATATGCTGACGTCCATATATTTTTCTATTCCCATACAAAAAAAGCCGTGTTTTATGTAGGATAAATTATGAATCAAATATTGTCTCGTCGCCTTTTTTAGTCGTTCGCGTTGTCTATACGCTTCATTCCTTTCTCAGACAGCTAAAACATTAGATACGCTTAAAAATTACGTTCCTATGTATGGCTTACAATTTCTTCTGTAATTTTTATATTTAGTTTAAGAAAAGAAAGTTTCTCTCCTCTCCAGCAACTGAATCGATAGCACACACTGAAAGCAATTCCACCGCTCTTTTCCGTTACCTCTAGTGAGGCTGTTTCTTGTCGACATATACAACAGTATGTGTTATGTATAGTATATATATATATATATATTGCGTATATATATATATATATATATATATATATATATATATATATATATATATATATATATATATATTTATATATATATATATAAATCTGCTTACGCAATATTACTATTATTATTACTACTATTGCGTTTGTGGTTAGTCAATTTCTGTTTTGTGCCGCCCAATTTGAACGTGCGTTTGCATGCGCGTTTACGCGTCTAGCCGAACTGTGAAGTGAAGTTAATTTAATATGGCCGATGGCATCCATTCGACACCAAGTTTATTTTCAATATAATGCATTATGTATATGTTACACGTATAGTTAATTTAGTTATCCTCGAACTGTGACCGACCATAGCGGCAGCTGTATCAGCCGAAGCAACATGAAGACACCACAGCAGCACCCGATATTTCTGCAAGATTTCACGCATGAAATTCGCGCATGCGCGAGGGTACAAAGTCGATTCGACCGACTCTAACAATTAATTTTCTACCTATCTATTTATCTACCTATATATCTATCTATCTATCTATCTATCAGATGATCCTATTTATTTGTCATATATACACCTGTCAAGCCATCTGGCTGGTCGTTCTGTCCAACTGTCCGACAGCGATATCAGTAAGTCAATTGCTAGGGCAGTCGTCAATTCGACATCCGACGTCGAATTGCTGCGTTAAGTTGCCGTAAGGTTGCAGTTTCCAATTGTTGCCAGTATTGGGCGCATTTGTTGTTGCTGCTGCTGCTGCTGTTGCTAGAATTAAAACATGTTTTCAAGAGGTTGTTTTTCATTCTAGACCATCCTCCGTCCCCTACGGGCTTGAAACTTAACCTGAGGTATATCATCTTCAATGTACATGTCCGGCCCTCGTTGTTGTTGCTGCTGCTGCAGCTGCTGTTGGTGATATATCGTTAGTTGCTGGGTTTGTTTTTTTTTTTTTTTGAGAGAGAGGTTCAGGAAAAATGCGTTACGCACACCCAGTTGATGGTAGTACTGGATGCAATAAGCAGCACCCGATGGTCTGGGTAGTGTGGGACTCCCTGTTAGTCCGGGTTTACCCACTAAAAACCTTACTTCCTCTCGTGAATTCCCCTCAAAGTTGCTGGGTTGCCGTTGGCATTTTCCCGCCGTCACCCACCATCTCGGCGCCGCTATATGTATAACACTGCCACGAGCAGACGCTACAGCGCCACCATCGCCACCAGCTTTACTACTACGACTACTAACTACTACAACAATAGCAGAAGCAGCTGTTCGAGAGACCTACAGAGTAGAACTACTACTAATCTAGAACTACTAATCTAAATCTATCTAACTTAACTAATTCATTCTGGCGACAATTAATTCGTCGTCGCGCCACGCCGAAGCCAAGTTAAACTCAGCAGCGCGCCCATCATATAGCTAGCAACAAAACAACGCACGTCAACGCATCTAGAATCGAGTAGTACCAATCATATTATTGTAGCGACTCGATTCGTACAGCTGCAAAGCTTTGCGTTAGTCAGCCAGCTTTCTGCTCTACTCTGTGCTTATTCTGCTCGATTCTGCTGCCCTATATATCAACGAAGATTCGAACAACCGAACAACAAAGACAACACGAATTGTCCTGTCGTAACGTGTGTTGCTTGCTGTGTCATCATCATCGTTGCCATTCAGCACAACCGTCTACCGCCAGTGCAAACCATTTTCATCGGCTCTAACTAATCGAATTTGCTACAGTAGTGATATTATTCATTAACGACCGACACTTCTTGCCGAAGTGTGCCTGTTCCATTGCTTCCACTGCGTTTCTGCGTCTCTCTCTATCTCTCTCTAGTCTCTCGCTCTCTCGCTCTCTATCAGTTTACCAGTGTAAATTGAATGAAACACTCTGAGACGCGCTTCTGACGACGGTTCGGAGTGGGATTGTTGTCGGATGAAACAGCATTTTTTGCCTCGTCGTCAGCTGACCGAAGCTGATCATTTAGAGAGGCTGATTGTGTTGTTGTTGTTGTTGTTATTGTTGTTCTAGTGGACGTTGTGGTTGAGTTGGTTGGTTGAGTTCGCCGATAGCCGTCACCAGAGTCGCGCCTGTGTCGTAAGTGTCTCTATGTGCTGCTGTCCTCCTGTTGTGGAAAAGCGACGCAGTGTCGTTGAGATTCTAGATTACATTGAGAAAATATCCTGTATACAAATGTACAGTAGTATGGGCGCGTTTACAGTTTAGTGCAGCGAGGGAATGATACGCAAGCTTGCTAGTAAAAGTGCAGCCTGAACCGAACTCTTCGTATTGTCGTCGTCCGTGCGTGGAACACACAGACCAAACACCAGATTTTTTCTGCCAGCCTCCGCCGTTCAGATTGCGGTGATTAGTTCGGCTTCGATTGAAAAAAACCCTGCGAAGTTAGTTCGAACGTTTTCAGCTTGCATTGCTATCGTGCAGCATCAGCAGGTGGTGGTGTTGCTCGCCGGGCCCGAGCCCCACAAATCAACCTCTTCACAAATGTGGACGCCATTTGATGACTTGCTGGTAATTTGTTGTTTGTTTGTATATATGTATACGCATATAGACATTTTCATCATTACATTACATTCGGAAGTTATGATAAGTAGTTTAAGTTTTGATATAAAGTGCTGCGCATTTCGGTAAAATTTCATTTTAATATAACTTGCGAATATAATGATGAACATATCTCTTTCTCTCTCTCTCTCTCTCTCGATATATATATATATATATATATATATATATGATAATGATGATGAGATATATATATATATATATATATATATATATGATGAGACGGAGCTCACAACGATAGATTCAAGATGCAAAACGTTGCTTATTATAGGAACTGCATAATATAATACTTTAGTTCTCATTAAAAGTATATAGATAATAATAAATAGTAGTAAAAAAGGATTTGTTGTCAGTCATGAACGGCCATAAAATAAGTTTAGCCAATCATGAAGTATCACGAATCATAAACACAACACAAATAGCATGTGTGCCTCAACCATGACGAAATGTGTTGGTGAGCAGCCACTTCTGGGCCATTCGTATGAAACAATGCAGGGAAGTGATACGGCGAATATTATGTGCTATGCTAGTTTATATAACGGGCAAGCGAGAGGCAAGGGCCTGTTGACTAGTTATATTTTGGACGCGGATATACAATGGACTGCTCGAATAATAATACCTCCTATAAAACTATAATACAAGTACGTTTTTGCTTAGTTTGCCGAATACATCTTGTTTATCTGTAGAGAGTGGTCATACTTTAATTGGAGGTGATAGCGGAATAATTGGCTCACCTACGGGCAACAAACAGCAATGGTATCCAGGATTCTTATTGATCAATCTGTTTGTGTGAATATTAGCTCGGTTAGCTTACACACGTTCAGACGGCCTATGGCCAAGAGGAAATACTATAAAAAACAATATTAACATATAGGTAATCGTATGAGCAGACTACTAACGAGAAAGGTCTTCCTCATTAGTAAACATCCATCGAAAGAAAACATATCTCCCTACTACGACACGTCTACGTAGACACAACGACGACGTAGCCGGCAATGTTCAACACGCATACCGTAGAACTTGAGCTGAGTGAACAACTAACCAGAGCATCGTATATATATATATATATATATATATATATATTGCTAGTGAAAACTGACCGACCACTGAACCACCGACACTTTAGGCTTGCCAAAGAACGCATCGGCCACGCTTGCACTAGAACTATGCCACGACACGCACACTAGTAGAGGATTTAGTACTGGACAAGATACCGTTCAGTACACAAATCTTAGAAGCCTACAGAGCATTTAGAGAAACCAACGCAACATGGCATTTGTAATGGGTCTCTATGTCGAGGGTCCTGCTTTTTGCAGCAATAAATGGAAACTGTCATCACAGAAAAATAGGTCTATAATATGCCGAACAACATGGCATGGCTACCACCACCTTTTGTGCTTAAGAGGACATTGTTATGAAATTGACGATAGCGTATGTAATTATTGTGGCGAGTGCAATATCGGACGATACATACACATACTCACTTGCTCGTTTATCAAACCCACCGTCACTACAAGCACGTGTTAACGATATTCTTAGTCTACAAAATGATATGTGAACTTCTGTAATACACTACCAATTTATGGTGAATAAACTTGAAAACTAGAAAACTGACCGATGTTTCTACTGTAGCTTTAGAAGGTTACTTCTCGATCTGGCCGTCGATGTGACGCGGTGTGATGATGGTACGCGCGGGTGTGTACTGACGTACTTAATATAGTGTTGTTTGTGCTCTGTCTGTTGCAGTACAACCGGGATCTGTACCCAGATGTACATCGAACGTTCACGTCAGAGTACCGGGCGTTCTCGGTGTCCATGTTGCCCGGAAATGAGCGACATGATGTTGAGCGCGGCAACAAGGTACTTCTGCCTCCGTCGGCGCTCGACATGCTGGCTCGGCTCAACATCACCTACCCGATGCTCTTCAAGGTAATGAGACGAGGCGAAGTCTTCACTTGCCTCAGCTTGAGTATTGACGCCATTTCTTTGTCAGCTTTTCTCTCTCTCTCTGTCTCGCTTCTGTGGCTGCTTAGAGGTTCTTTTGTATCTTGTTCGATGTGCTTTTGTATATCTTTTTTTTTTAAAGATTTTTCCGTGAGGCAATTGCCCGTGTACGGTTTATTCATGTCATGGCTAAGTTTAATCCATTCCGGCATTTACCTTGTCTAAATTGGAAACCATGCAAACCAATTTAAGAGTGGCCGGTCTGGGTCTTGAACCCAGTCCTCCCGAATGCAAGGCACAGGCTTTGCCACTAAGCCATCTTGCTCGGTTTCTCCTTGTTAATCCCGATTCGAAAATAAATATATGAAGTTTCGCGGCGGGAAATAAAATAAAAACTTACTTATGAATGACCCAATCTATACATACGTACTCTTATTTATGTCTGTTGTGCTGTTTTTTCGCAGATCGTTAACCGAAAACTAAGTCGGGGGACGCATTGCGGCGTTCTCGAGTTTTCCGCCGAGGAGGGTAAATGCTACTTGCCTTATTGGATGATGAAGTATCTCTGTTTGGACGAGGGTGATCTGTTGTACGTCGAGAACACGCAGCTGCCCGTCGGGACGTTTGCCAAGTTTCAACCGCAGTCTGTTGATTTCCTCGACATCTCTAACCCGAAGGCAGTACTCGAGAACTCACTGCGAAATTTTGCCTGCATTTCCGCTCACGACACGATCGTCATCGAGTACAACGACCACCAGTATGAGGTACGCGGGAGGCTAATGTGCTCCATTCGACCTTGTGTGCATGTCACCTTACCTTTTGTCTGTGCCGAATCGCTACAAGAATTTGCACAAAGGCTTCTGCACCGAAAAAAATGGAGTGGTTTTTGCTCGTCACATACTGTGTCATATATCTGTGGAGAACATTTCTGTGACACCTATATTGTTTTTCACTTTTGTGTAGCCTTCACCTTTAAAATATACAAAAATTGATGCACTTCGACATGCATATTTAATAATAATATATATATATATATATATATATATATATATATATATATATATATTGCTAGTGCGCCTAGTAACCGGTACCTAGCGTGTATATCTATGATATATACTTGACTACTATTTATATACCCCACTCGGTTCTTCCAAACTTGGTGTGAAAATAAATTAATAAATATATGTAGAAGACCGATCTCGTACAAATGCGATTCAACGAGGCCCTTTTTTACCATTGTTTTTTTGTATCGTGGAATTGTTTAGTGTTTGAAACGCGGCTATTATGTTTCACCGCTTTTTTAGTGGTTAACGCGTATTTATTTTATTATTAATTACCTGTTTTAGGTGTGCGTTCTCGAAACGAAGCCCGGGCCAGCCATCTCAATTATCGAGTGCGATCTCAACGTGGAATTTGCGGCACCCGTGGGCTATCAGGAACCTCAGGTAAATAGCTAATTCGTTTACCAAGTGCGCTAGTTTAGCGTTCAATGATGACATGTAGCATTGTGTCTGGATCTATACGTCTGCTTCGCGGTTACCGGGAGTAGTCAGGTACCGATCAAAATGCCCAGAATGCTTTTACTAAAAATACAGTGCTGTGATAGGTGTGAAACGTCTACAAGGCTTTTCTAGACCCAGTGATCGCAACTAAGCATGTGAATTGGAGAAAAGTCGTTGCATGTGACGTCTTCGAAAGCTGAACGGGTGGATCGCGATAAAGATAATATAGTGCGGAGTCTTCCCGCACCACAGATGTATCATGTTCGGAATGTGGAGCATCTCCGGTTGTCTGCTAACGACTCACGCTTGGTGTCGCCAGATACCCCTCGACAAGGGTCACCCGTTACCTATTTGAGCGGTACGACGTATTATATAGTTATCTGGCGCGTCATTGCCTCTGCTAGGCTGCAAAGCCGGTAGACGGACAGGCGAGAAGACAGGCTAAGTGTCACATGGCAACGACGTCATCAAGCGAGACCACAACAGCAAGATAACGCCTGCGCCGAGAAGCCAGGCTATCGAAGGGGATGGAAAGGGAGACGGGGAATTACCCTTGTGGTAAAGAGAGCAAGCGTGACGATGTAAAAGGCTATTCTTACGGAGACCCAGCCGGAACTAACTACATATTTTCACTGCCCAGATCATCTCCAAGCACTATGATCTCTTAGTGTTTTTAAGATCGTCTTAGAGTCTTTTAAGATAGCTGAATGATTAGCATTTGAAGTCGAATTCGTGGAGTTAATCCTGCATGGATTCGGCAATTGTTTACCGAGCATGATAATTTCTAGGCTGCCTTAAAGGTCAAGGCGTCGATGCAGTTAAACGAAAAGTATATGGCTTCGCAACAAAGGAGTGTGAAGATTCAGCCAGAGTCCAACTCCGTTTTGACACTATACCGGTCCCGGAAGCATGGTCGGCGAGATCTTTAAGACCACATGGTGCGCAAAGTCTCTGTTGCAGTGCTTACGATGTCATACGTATGAACACAAAGCCTCAGGGTGTCAAAAACGAAATGACTTCGCCTCTTGTAAATATGGCTTTCCCGGACACGAAATGTGGGACTGACAAAAGAAGGTTCATTGCGTCAACTGTGGAGGTGGTCACGCACCCAATCTAACCTTTTGTTTATAGAGGCATAGTCTTGGTTCACTAAGATTTATTGCGAGTATCCCTCACTTTCAAATAAACCGACAGCATTACTGGCTACGTTGAGATTACCCGGCTCGTTCTAAGCTAGGTGTTGATTATTAGTTTAGAAAGAAGCTTATGGAAACGAGCAAGTCTTTCAATAGCGTTCGAGAGTTCTCTTGGTTTTAGAAAAGCTACGGACGTGAACCAACATGTTCTCGACGCTTGTAAGTCTAAGAAATCGGCAGGAGATATCATGGATGACTCCACATCAATAAGAGCACGGGTCGTTTTTCAATGACTTAGCAGTTTCTGGCGGAAATGGCTTCAAGGTCTGCCCTCCCGTCAGTTTGGCACCATGCAGGATCCTAACTTTTTTCACATGGTGTCGGCCATTAGGATAGGCACGTACGTCTGTGAGCCTCATGTGTCTCATGCATGTCTGTAAAGGCACTGGTCGATTTTAACGCTCTACACCCGTTAAGGTGCTTTATGGAGTCCATGGGCAGGTTCACAGCACACGCGGAGCTCAATGGAATATTTAGAAGGGCACTGCGAAGTGCGGGAATACCATCCACAATCATACCTTCGTTACAGCGCTGTCGACGTGTTGCAGAACACGCAGATTTGGAAAACCGAAAGAAGTATCTGGAAGCTACCACGTCATGTCTAGTGCATTGGATCATATAAGTGTCGGCACCGCGAAGTTTTTGAGGAATATCACAAAACGTACGGACGATATTACGGGCGGCTGACGCGAAGTGATGTTTCTGAGGCGTATCTGGTGTCATTTGCTGTTTGTAGAGGGAACGTGGCTTCTACCTGATAACAGTAAAAACGTTCATTCAACATATATATATATATATATATATATATATATAGATATATATATATATATAGATATATATATATATACAGCCCGGTGGCGTGGTGCATTCGCGTGCGCTAGTTGGCACGTTACAGAATTCTTTAGATGTCAAGTACCTTGAATATGCAGATGGCCTGAAGCTCGCTGGTAGTTTGAAAATAACATGCCGAACAAATGCGTTTTATCAAACACAGTTCTCACACCCGTGGTCTAGAACTAAATGTTTTATTTGACATCGACTTCGCTCATCGCATTACTTACGTCTTTTTTCCTTAATTCCACATTTTCGATTATTTCAGCCCAACTACGCTTGTTTTTCACTTTTTTTTATTTTATTTTTTCTGGGAGGTTTTGGGAATGCATGATGCACATGCGCCACTAGCAGCCTGCGTGACTAGTGAGACTCGCAAACCCACTAAACCCGGATTCCTCCCCACCCCCCCAGGCTCGGTATTACTTTGGCATTACATCGAAGCCGTGGGACTTTGTGTTTTTCACCTGTTTGATATATGGCTAAACGGGCTCTTGCATAGTGCGATCGCACCCATTTATTCAAATTAAACGAATGTCCTCGCACATACTATGTGCGGTGATTCTATGATGTATCGCAAACCCTTTTATATAATAAAGGTGATTTTACTTTATTATTTCAGTAGCTTTTTAGTTATGTCCCATAATCTTCATAATATATACTTGTTGGTGTACATGTCGTACATTCAATACTTCTCTTAGTAAGCCAGAAAAATAAGACACACTAGTTTTCTCTAATTGTATAATAACGTAAATTTCTGATTTGCCAAATACTGTCATTTATATGACTCGAAGTTAAATGCAAAACATTTCCGTTGGCTTTCCAACAAACTTGCTGCGTCACAAGCGTGGTCGGTTCAATAAAAAAATGCTTTTGTGTGACAGAAAGATATCTTATATTATATATTCTGAATATTTGCTTAGTTTTTAGTTTACATCAGCAATTAACTAATAATGATATACAGCTGCATAATATTTTTTTCTTTTTAATAATAAAGCGGCCACACTATAAAAATCGCGTCTCCTAAGATAAATCGTACCGTACCTGTTGAATTGCGATGCAACATAGGAGACAGTTGATACTGTTGTTGTTACGCCATGCCTTCCATGCCTTGTCTCTCTCGTTTCGGGTCAGAGCAGGTGACTTCATTTCACATAGTGGACAAACATACTCTAGATGGACTTGTGTGATAAACCTCGTATTACGACTAACGTTTGTGCTGTGTTGCGATTTACTGCTCACAGGCGGCTGAGAAGCATCCACAGGAAGATATCGGCTTCGTCACCCCGAAAGTTGTCGTCCAGGAATCAAAGAGTTTCAAGGCGTTTGCCGGTCCTGGCAATCGTATTGATGGCAAGGCGAAGAACCTCGAAGCCTCATCGTCAGCTGTGACTGGTGCTGACGGGAGTGCGAACAAATCGAGTGCTGGCAGTGGCAAGTCAGCGACGTCGAAGAGCAGCGATGACAGCGTGCAGCGCGGCGTACCTGACTACCGGTAGGCGAACACAGCTCCACACTGCAGATCCTGTGTAATTTAGGGACAATCTACCTAGCTATGCAGTGCGTACTATATATACAGTATAGACCACACTGTCTAGGTAGTTATCTGATGTCAGTGAAGGCTACGTACAGTTAAGCTTTGTTCGACGTTTTTTTAGCTTAATGACTTCGAGAATGCCATTCTCGAACAAGCATTCCCTATGAAAGAAGAACGTGTTGAATTAACAGGATGTGTTCTTCCCATTGTACTGAATAATATATATACATATATATATATATATATATATATATAGATTGAGAGAAATAACAATTTTTACTTTTAATTTTAAAACATTCTTTATTTATCCAGTAACGTATATCACATTGTGTTCCAAAATCCACACCCCGTTGCGTCACTGTTGTGCAGCCAACGTTTTCACCTATAAGATTATTTTTCTGGTATGTATGTATATAAATATATATATATATATATATATATATATATATATATGCCAGTACCTTTAGCTGTTCCTGTGTAAGTCGTCGTTTAAGTCTGCCATTGTGTGTTTTGTTTTTCATAGGTGGAAGTTGGGTCAGATCAAGTTCATCCGAATGCAGCCAAAGAAGGTGGATGGCGACAAGGATGATGGCGGAGACTTTGAGGCGTTTGCCGGCCATGGCCAAATGCTGAAACCTAACAAAGTCAAGATATAACTTGTGGATGCGGTTATTTTCTAGGAGTAGATCGCGCCCAACCGTGCCCAACTGTATAGATATATAATATTGTGAACATAATACACTGTACAATATATATATATATATATATATATATATATATATATATATATATATATATATTGTATGCATATTTATTTATATATATATGAGAATGAAATAAATGGATTGTACTCATACCAATGAGAGTCTGTCTAAGTAATTACTTGTACGTAACATTGAATTGTATTATTGGATGTGATGTTTTGTGTGGGTGTAGCGGCCGTGTCCACGTATCGTCAAATATTAAGTTAATTCCAAGCAGTTGACATGTTCAAGTGTAACAATGTCTGTTTAGCGAGGTCCAAACTTAGACAACCGCGTTTTCTATTTAGTATGTTTTAATTTATTATAAGTATTGTTTGCCCTACCATCGGCATCGGTTCTCCATCGGAGAGTACAAATTTAAGACAAGTAACGTAAGAAAGTAAAGTGCTTTTGAGGCTAAGTATATGTCGCCAAAACTGGCATTATCCTGACAGCCGCCTACTTAACCTTCACATACAACCGCGATAAGATTTCATTCGACCGTGGCATTCATCTTTTGTGAACGCATTCGAATGAACTTCAGTCGTCCTAAGTTCCACCTGCAAGTCAAACACAAGGGACAATCGTAACACGTAGTCAACAACATGAATCGAAGGCAATAATAACGATCAGAGAGTAAAGTTTAAGGGGGGAGGTGCGTTTAGTGGGTATGGGTCTCAGCGGCGTAACATCCATCCGCTGGGGTCGAGTCCTACACAGCTCGAGATGGAAACTCCTTCTCGTAGCAGTAGTGCATAACTGCATTTAACCCTCCTCCACAAAAAAATAACGATAGAAGCAGCAGCTCCAGCAACAACAACAATGGTAACGAGAATCACAGTAACCGCTGTGCCTGAAGGAACAAAAACGGACTCAGTTAAAGCGGCAATACAATGACAGCGCCAATAGGATCAACAGCAACGGGTGTACATGTACATAGTACATCAGTAACCACTTGAATCCCAGCAGCGTCGAAAACACGATCAAACAAAACAATAATATAATATAGTATAATGAGTATGCGTATGCACATATCAATTTTTTTTCAATTCAGACGTGGTTTATTTACGGAACTGCATACATTCACATGCTTAAGTTCTCGTTATGAAAAGTGGTACAAGGGTTTGGGAATAAAAGGAGAAAAAGAAGAAGATAAAGCAGCAGATAATACCTATTCCATATTATTGACGATAATGACATACAAGGCAAAGGAGCACACTGAGCTATAACTTCATAAACATTATAACTCGAAATGACAGGCGAAAACTAAGAAATTAGATCATCGCCCTCAGTAGATTCCCTTTCTCCGTCATGTATTCCTATTTAAAAGCCATATTTTGACGTCTCGGGTAAAGCAGGTCAGGGACTTCGAGTGACGGATTTCATGCGGAATACTCTCCCACACGACGGGCAGTCTATATACAAGAGATTGGGTACTAGATCTTTTCTGTACCCGAGGTATCACCAAAGTGGTGGCCCGTCGCGAGGTTTTCCGCCGCTGAGGGACTAGAGGGAAGGCAACCTCAATAGGTACTAAACTACGACTGATCTTGAAGCCGAAAGTACCTACTTGAAGACGATACAGCGAATCGATGGATAGGATCTTATAATCATAATATATATATATATATATATATATATATATATATATATATATATATATATCTAACAGATTGGCTACGTCTCATCCCAAATATAGCCCTCAGTGCATCGTTCTGCATGACCTGAGCCCGATGCAGAACGTGATCATAACCACTTCCCCACAAGAGAATGCCGTAAGTGAGTACCGGCACAAACAGCGTTTTGTAGATCAATATCAGTCCATCCAACGGAACTCCCATAGAGAGAGATATAAATATATATGAGGCGTGTTTTTTGTGTAGGTACTTCTTGATGTATTAAAGCAAATCCCATTAAACACTATATTTGCCTGGACGATATAGCAATAGTCCCGTGTGTTGTGTTTAGCCCTATATACATTTACATTGCTGCATAAACGCTTGGAGTACACTTTCTTTTGCTTTCTTAAAAGCGGCTTAATTATTAGCAACGACTTTACGGGGTTTACTAAAAGTAAGGACGGGTAGGAGTCATGTCTGTCCTACTGCATGTAAAGGGTTTGCTTCAGCTCGTCCACATTTTGAGTCATCAAGTCGAGTACAGTCCGACACAGAAGCATTTATCGGGTTGAAGCCCGAATTCCGCAGCAACCCATAAAAATGCTTTGACTTGCCCAAAAAATCGGAAGGTGCTTACTACTACTACTTGCAATACCACCCCTGAAAGGTTTTTCCCGCGTGTTGGCACACGTGAAGGCGGATTTGCAAACAGGAAAGTACAAGGGCCTCTAAAGTACTCCGTCGATAAAACTCGATCGTCACACTTTGTGGTTGGCCGATGAAAATCTACGTATTGATGCCAGTTGCTGCAATTCTAGCCAAACAGTAGATCGGACTCGGCCTTGATCCGGGCTTGCTTTATTTAACTTTGGGCTCACTATGCCGTAAGTGCCTTAGAATTGCACACTGCACAAAATCAGCATTTTTAAGGTCTGTTAGCTCTTGAGCTCGTAAGACCATATGAAACCACATCATTAGAAGCCCTCCGAGGCTTCGATCTGACACCGAGGCTATCTAGCGAGTTACTTTGGAACTGACGTTCAGGGCTTTTTCCGGTACTTGAGTGCACTTGCTCAACAAGTTTTGAAGTCCTTAAAAAGCGCGGTTTATTCGTCCGACGGCGGTGAAGTTCTCCAACTTACGAAACCTACTAGCAATTCGTTTCACAGTAGTCCAAATAGTTTCAAGCATCTTGGAAATCTCCGTAGTCGGCCCCGAACGGCCCCGTTTTAGCATTGTACACACTAACTTTGACTATATTGTTGGCACAAATTGCAAATTCAAATACTAAATTTAAAACAAACTTACTTCTAATATGTGAGCTCGGCTATATTCACTCAATTACTGTAGCAGATCAATTAGACCATAGTACTTCCGTAGATATATGCATGCTGGTTTCCAAATCGAACTATCCGGACGTGTTCTCGTAGGGCCCTAGTACTAGCCTGGAATTAGTAACTTTGTGTTAGCAACTAATTACCCTGACTTGCAGTGCATCGCTAAACTTCGGAATTGTGAAGGTTAGTGGAACTTTTAAGGTAAAATCGTGTCGTAAAGTTACCGCTACTGGGTGCGAGCAGCCTCATCCGGCCAGACATCTACCCTTGTCTGTCGGCAAAAATGCAGACAGTCCGTATGGAAGTGCGATCTTACGGAATTCAAATCGTATTTCAAGAACTCAAGAAGGTGAAGGCAGTTATAAATAGTACTATAGATGGTGGTACTTTAACATTAAGGCGGTACTACCTGCTGAGAGTAGTACACGGCCAGGTAGGTACCAGACTTGATTAGCCATGCAAAACGGGCATATTGCGAACCTTCTGTTCCACGGAAACACTATTGACACAGCGGCCGGCATCTCACAAGGCGACCCGACCCGGTCGGACCCGCGCTTTTCCGTCCGGGGGTAAACAACTTGGTCTTAATGCATTTATTGTACTTAACAGCAAATTTCTGTGACGACTGAATGTACTGTGATATAAATTTGCCTAGATGGCTAGCCACCCCGAGACGACCCCTGGACGACATCCTCTGCGTCGTCAACTTCAGTAACGTCAGCGCACTTCCCTCAACACATTTAGGGCCTGTTCTCCCGCTCGAGTCGACGCCACAATATGACGTAGGAATGACATCGAGTCATTTTTTGGCGGCAATAAAAGATTTGATATTGTGGTATTTCACCTGCCAATTCTGCTTCGGGCGATAACGGACCGTCGGACAGTCACGCTACGCTCTCTTTGACCAACAAGCGCGACTTTATAATTACGCCGTATACAGTTATGTATGCACATGATATTGCCGTAATCAGACATGCGCATATTTTTTTGCGCGTATTTTCAGACAGAAAAAAACCTCCGAGTAAACAATTCGATTCGTTCTTAGTCTGGAAGTGTGCGTGTGTGTGGGTGTGCCTACCATGGATCAGGAACACCGCGCTCTACGGTTTCATCCAGCGATTGGAACGGTTGGTCATCTTTGCCATCTAATCGGGCCCCGTTGGTGCCGAATGCCCTGAAACGTTTCGGCTGCGGTAGAGTAATTTCGGGGGGAGCAAAGTCGAGTTCCTCTTGTTGTCGCACAGAAGTATTATCTGTGGTATCATCATCGCATCTCGCTTTTTTCTGGTGAGATGAGACACACATAGAACACAAGACACGCATGGTCACATGCATATTTACTTTTCGTTATTCTCAAAAGTCAGTATGTAGTACTCTCAAAAAAGCTGTATTTGAATAGTTTCAAATGTGAACAATTGCGCTAAGCATGAACATGCTTTGCGATTGAATTGGGAGGCCTAACATACTAGTCACAGAACTGATTTGTCTGGCAACTGCAGACCATGTAAACCACGGGTGAGCTTGCAATAACTTGACCAGTAGGTTACGCGCTTTACTAGCATATAAAGGAAATGTACCTAACGTATATGCATGCATCTATTGTAATTTCCGTAGCCACGTATTGACACACCAATCACCTTTCAAAGTGGTTCTCTATCTCCTTTGTAACGACCCTCCACCATCGTCTCCTAGCTTGACCTCATCTGCGGCGGTACTTTGTAACGAGATCTTTGCTTTAAGGAATATATATATATATATATATATATATATATATATGAATATATATATATATATATATATATATATATATATATAACAGCTTCTGGTTGCCGTACCGATTACGCTTAGCACATGTTGACATAATGCAATTTCAACTCCAACAACTGAGAGGCACTCTTTTGCTAAAACGAAACATAATTGGTTGTGGCAAATTAAAAATGGTTTTTAATGGTAGCGTGCTGTTGAGCTCAGCTGGCAGCACGGCGACGTACAAACCATAGTGGATGTAATATAATTAAGCGTATGTTGCTAGTTATGTATTTTACGCCAAAGGTAGACGTGTAATCTGGAAGCATGCGTCGTGTCGTTGCTCACCGTTGGCCGGTTGAGTTCGTTCCGCGAGGTAACTATGTCCACTTCGAGGTCACAATTGATTACGATGATGGCATCGTCGGGCTTCGTTTCCATAACGCGTATCTTGTGTCGCACAGCGCCAATGAAATGACAAAAAACCGAACCTCTACTGAGATCACGAGCGTGAGTTCTACATTTTCACACTCATATCGTTGCTTCGATGGCCAAAGATGGTGGTCGCAAAAAACCATCGCTCGCTCGACGAGATGATCTACTCAAACGGCGACTAGCGAGGACCGCTAGACGAACAGCCAACGTAATACTGCAGCTTTAACTGTTCTCGGTATTGTAGCTAGAATTCTAGCTCATTAATTACCCAGCATTACCTAATTAATTAATTAATTACCTAGCATGGCCGCACATCGGGCCGGAATTAATGGCGTTCGTTCATCGATCGTTAGCCGTCGTGGTTATACTGCTACATTAGCAACACCACCGAAAACAGGATTATTGTTAAAGTAGCACAACAAGGCCTTAAACGCGCCGTCGCTAGTCGATCGAATTGATCTTGATTGCTCGTTGTCGCTTGTTGTGCTCCTCCGTGCCGTGCCGTGCGAGTTTACTCTCGATCTCGAAGGCTTCGCTTCTATGTACAATCGTTCGCTAGGCGACGCTGCGTCGTCGTTGTCGTTGTCGTTCTTACCTCATAGTTGCGCCCGTTGAAGAAGAGCGGAACTGTGTCGCCGACCGAGAGGCAAGCGAGATATCGGAGCCGATTCTCAAGAATCGACTTCGGGTCGGGAGGACGAAAAAATTGCGCCGGTTCAATGTGGAACTTGGCGTACGCTCCTTTCTGTAGGCTGACACTCGTCACAAATAGCGCATCGCCATCGGCCAAACAAAGGTTCCTCATCAACCAGACGGGCAGGTAGCACCGATTGCTATCGGCCGAAAACTCGAGCACTCCGCAATGTGTATAGCGACACGTGCGACCTCCGCGGTTCTCTATCTGAACAGATAGAACGGCCAACCCCCCCCCCCCCCCCCCCCCCACAACAAACAACAAATCGACGACGCATCATTAGCAGTCATTTTTGTTGTTTTTTTCCATCAATTCCAAAACTTTCAAGCTATTGATTGAAGATTCTCAGTAGTCCCAACGCACAACTCATTAGGAAAAAGTATTGGCCTCAGCCAGCGTTCCTCAATTTGCTGCACAACTGCGGCAAGTGGACGACTACTCAACAAGTAATAATAATAATAATAATTAATATGGCAACAAAGTGTAACGTTTGTGTTGTTCTTGTAAGTTGGCCTGAACCTGAGATATGAGTGGTATCGTTGACAGACAAAAACAAATGTTCTGACCAGAGAATGACGACTATTCTTTTCCTTACCCCTGGTTGGCTGGCTGGCTAGCTACCTACCTACCTACCCACCCACCCACCCACTCACTCACTCACTTACCTAGCCACGTACGCATTTACTTACTCGGAACATCATAGGATAGGCGACCTGGCGGCGTAGGAGCTTATGGAGCGCGCCTTCCGGCAACAAGATTTGATTACTTCGTTCCACAACGTAGCGGCGTCGGTCAGTAAGCGACCGAGTGGAGTAGGCCGTGTACTCCAGAGCGTCACCATCGTTTCTTGTAGTAGTAGTAGTAGTAGTATCAATGTTCTCATCATCGTCATCATTATAATCATAAAAGTCTTCACTCTCGTCATATCCGTCACTATTAGTAGAGCCTTCATAATTCGGCTCAGAATTGTCTGTGCCCTGGCCCTCATCGAGGTCACCATCGGGGGGGTGGCCACCATCGCTTATCGCCGCGACCATTGTGCCATCGTCTGGCATCCCTGCTCGTCTGCCATCCTAGAACAACCACATTACTTAGTTGAACTTATGTTGTGTAAACGTATGTATATGGAATAAGTTGGGCTTGTCTAATTAAAAATTAACTAAATACATATATAAGGAATAAAAAAAAAATATATATATATATATCTATCTCTCTAGATCTAAAGATATACATTGAAGTTAAAGACGACAAAGACAAGGCCGAGTTACAGAAGGCAATTGATGCCGTGCTACTATGGGCCCATTTGAATAGAATGGAAATATCCACTTCTAAATGCGCCGTGCTGAAAACAGTCAAGGACGACACTTTATATTTTATGAACGGCCATAGTATACACTGAAGTGTCAATATACAAAGACCTAGGTGTAACATTTGATTGCCAAATGAAGTACACTTCTCATATCGCCGAAGTTGTAAAATCTGCGTCTCGGGCATGACCCAGCAATGTACATAAAACTGTATAATACGCTTGTTGTACCAAAGTGGACATATTGTTCACACGTGTGGACGCCTTTTTATAGAAAAGATGTAGAACTGCTCCAGCGAGTGCAGGATAAATTTGTCAAACGAGTCGCATGGCGCTGCAAAGTTAGACGCGAGAGTATCGTACTCCCAACCGTGAGCGAGTACCAAATGCAAGTTGACGTGAGATTTTTTAAACAACTAATCCGAAGAAATACATTTAGTACATTTTTCACATTACGTCCAAATAATCTTCGTAGTGGTGTCTCAATTAATCAATAATGCGTTTGCATGGAGAGTTTCGCGACGTGCCCATGAGTGTAAAGACTACCATGTGATTTTAACACCCCTTTTTCAATAAAGGAGACTTTGTATTGTATTGTATTGTACATATATATATATATATATATATATATATATATAATTTAAGCTTAAAACTTTGTAAACCATAGACTCGTAAAGTCATAAAGTACCCCAGTTACTTGGCCCATACAAAGGCTGTAAGCAATTTCGAAAACTATTTACGGCACGGTGACCTACTACGCCCTGTTTTATTGGCTTAGGTGTTTCAAGCCTTCGAACAGTCTCGACCGAAGCTCTCCTGGTCCTAGCCAAAATGCTGCCATGGGACCTCCTAGTGGCTGAACGAAGTAAAATGTATCTAGACGAAGGTCTGGATCTCACCAGGGCCAGGAGTGCCACCATATCGGCCTGGCATGAGGAATGGGCGCAGGTAAGACCCGGTGTGACCACAGGGAGCTGGACCAAGAGTCTGATACCGGACCTCAGGGCATGGTATGACCGCCGACACGGGGAGCTTTCCTACTGGACGACTCAGGTTCTGACCGGACACGGCCAGTTCCAGAGCTACCTGTGAAGGATCAAGAAGGCCATCAGCGATATCTGCGTACTGTGCGACTCTGGAGAAACGGACAACGTAGAGCATACTGTTCTGCGGTGTGATGCTCTCAGGGAAGCACGGGACGCAGCACCAACCACTGTGAGGGGCCGACCCATCAAGGAGGTGGTCTCCCATATGATGACTTCGGCGGAGGCATGGAGGGAGGCGACGAACTTGTTCGACGCTGTTTTGACACTCAAGACAGCCAAGGAAACGGCCAGGCGGGAGAGGTTTGAGCGGGTCTCTCGGGAGAGTGGTCGAGACGAGGAGCCGAGGGAGGGGGGAGGGGGTGGGGAGCAGCCAGGCCCTCATGGTCTCGACGCACCCTCACAGGACGGATTACAAAATGGCATCCCCCTATCCAACCGCAGGTAGACATGCGGGTTGATAGTCAGGGATAGAGCTGATTGAAGGAGAACGGCAGAGACGCCTCTCCCACGGTTTCGATGTAATGCCCAAAGTAATACCGAGCCTGGGGGGGTGGGGAGGAATCCGGGTTTAGTGGGTTTGCGAGTCTCACACTAGTCACGCAGGCTGCTAGTGGCGCATGTGCATCATGCATTACCAAAACCTCCCAGAAAAAAAAAAAAAAAGGTGTTTCAAGCCTTGTTGCTCAAATGCAAACAATATTCGGTGTGGTTGACCCGACTTTTTTTTGTTAGAGGACTAACTGAAATATATGGTTGCACACACGGACAACGCGGGCCGGTAGTGTGGGACTCCAACCACTAAAAACCAGTTATGTCCCCGTCCCCCCGTCATGAAACCGGGACGAGTTTACTGCTCCTGGCGGCTGTGTTCCCCGGGAGTCCCAGGGAGGCCCGAGCGAACTAGAGCGCCTCCGTTCACGCTGGACACCTTAGCATGATCTGTTCTGACGTGTCGTCGAGTTGCAGTAAACGCACGTGGGGCAGGGGACCTTCCCGATCCTGATCAGGTAAGAGTGGAAAACGCCGTGCCCAGTAAAAGCTTGGGTTGTGTAGAATGTGAGTTCCTTCCCCCCCCCGGCCGGTTGAGCCAGCCTCTGATGTTTGGGGTCAGTGTGCAAAGGCTGGCGCCAGGAGGACCTTCCTGTAGGCCGTCCCACTTTTTTAAGGTCTGGGTTCTCCCAAAAACGGCGGCGCTCGGCAGCCTTCAGATCCCAAAGGAATCGTTTCGACAAGGACGAGAGGGCCGGACCTCCGTACAGGGCAACCGACTTGACCGAGAACATGATAATAATTCGTCTTCTCAGCTGCCGTGGGTCATATGTTTTAGGCATGAGACATGCGAATTCATTGACTGTCTTCGTTGCCTTCTCCGGCACCCGCCGCACGTGTTCAGTACCCCGGAGACCCCTGTCAAAGGTAACCCCGAGGTACCTTACGTTGTTGACGAGTGCGATCTCCTGGTCCTCTAAGCGGAAGTGAAATGCGGGACAATTTCTCAGGCCCACCAAGAGGATCGCCTTGCTCTTAGTCGGGACGAGAGCAAGCCCCGCCACTTGCATCCAGCGGGCGACTTCAGCGAGTGCCTCGTTCGCTTGGTTTTGCAGCAGGTCCGAGGCTCTCAGCCGCAGCACATCGTAGAAGATTATAATTCATAGCAGGGGGGCAAGTATGAAGCCCGGTGGTGCTACTGCAGCCATGTTGAAAACGGAGCTGTGGGAATGGATCGTCTGTCATGTAGATGATTAGATATAAGCTTTCGTAGATAAAAATGTTAACCTTTTCCCTGTAGAGAGTCTCTAAGATGACTCTCTACGATAGGTTGTTAAAAGCGTTCTTGACATCTAATAAAATCGCGAGGCGCAAATCCCGTCTTCTAGACGGGGACTCGCGGAAGAGTTCCAGCGTCTAAATCCGCTTTATGGCGCTGGTGGTTGAACGGCCCTTGCGGAATCCGTGCTGGGCATCGGACAGAAGGGTCGCTCCCCTCCAGGGCTCGCGATGGACTCGTTTGCTCTATTAGCCAGGGAGCCGAGCAGGCGGAACGATCAGTAAGCTCCGTGGCTCTTAGGTATGACAACCAGGTCTGCTTGCTTTTATACGGCAGGGATTAAGCCCGTTCAGCACATCTCAGTCGCCGCGGCGGCGACCGCCCAAGGGTTTTCTGTCATCAATAGCTCAATCGCGGAGACTGGGATACCGTCGGGGCCCGGTGCGGTTCCTCCCTTGAGGCGTGTCTCCGCGTCGCACACCTGTTGCGGGGTGACTTCCGGGAGGTCTTGCTCATTCGTCCCTAGGACCTCTAGGTAGGGGGCGCGGTCAACGAAAAAGTATCTAGGAAAGAGCGCCGCTGTTGCTTCCTGAGGTTCTTCTGGCGTAAGGTCAATGTTCGGCTTCAAGGGTGGGCACCCCCTTAACATTTTGTACAAGCGGATTTAAAGATCGTCCTCAAGTTAGGGAGCGTTTCTTGCTTCTGGAGATCTCCCTGCGTAGGAAGGGCTGCAGTCTCTTACATTTGGCGCCGTGTTGTAGGGTATCTTCCCCTTCGGGCGCGCGCCGCCGGGCTCGGATGGTGTCGCTCCTGGATGCACTTAATACTTAGAAGTCCAAGCTTCGCCGTCCACCAGTGCTTGGCATGCCGCAATTCTAGGATTCGTGCTACGTTTTGGGGGCTCTACACGCGGTGTGCAAAAGTTTCTGGAGCCCCGTTGTCGTAGATGGCGGGTCGTCCGGTCCTATACAGGCCCTAAGGGATTTCTGGAACTCGGTAGCTCTTTAACGTCTCGTAGGTCGCAGCGTTGAGCGTGGTGACTTCAAACTGGTCGTCACGTGGAATTTGGTTACACTTAAAGTTACCTTCGTCATGTCGCACTCGTCAGTTTAAAATCCGGTAAGCCTCTGTCTGACGCGTGATAGTCAGATTTATACAAGAGGTGCGCCCAGCCCTCTGGAAGGTGGGTGCACACGTGTTAAGAACGATCAGATCCATGCCGCCAACCATTCGAGGACTATTTTTCCTCTTTACTTGGTCTCCACGAGGTAGCAGATGCATTAAAATCTCCTGTTACAACTAAAAGCATGTAATTTTGGTTAAAATATATAGTTAGGTATTCTAAAGCTTCATATTCTTTTTGGCGAAACGTTGGGGCTGCAGTAGCATGAGTAAAAACGCCCAACGTGGTGAGGGACACGTCAAACAAGAGAACAATCGTTTTTACTTGACAAGGCCCTGAGAGGCACTCCAGGGCAGCTAAGATAAGGACTCTACTATTCACCATCCCTCCTCAATTGTTTAAAGTATTGCTTGCGCAGTTCCCAGTTGAGTGTGGGGATAACGACATGACTGGATTTTAGTGGCTTGGAGCTTCACACTACCGGCAGACATTTGCAGCTGAGCTTTCCTGTCGTGGTGTCCGTGTGTGCAAAACGCATTTTCAGTTAGTCCCTTCAAAAAAAAAGCAATCAAATTATCTCAAAAAAGCCGGCGTACCGCCCGACATTAGGTGCACAAAGCGTACATTTACTCGCGCTGGCACGCAAAGTCTTTGCTCCATGTACATTGTGAAACATTTTCAAAGCAAACCAAAGTTTGCTCGAGTGATGTGTTCTCATACTCTGCCAAAACCATGCATCATCATCAATAAAATAATCTTGAGGTAAAAGAGTGCCACTACCCTCGGGGTCGCCGGATAGTCTACCTCTCCACAGCCTGCTCAGAGTTCAGGCACCCGCACAATCGCGTGCGGATCCCATCTGCAATACTACAATGACACCACTAGACAAATTCTAGGCGAGGTGCCAGAAACTAGTCCGTAAGGTAATAATAGGTGGACCAAAGAAAACCTGCCCATCCGAAAAAGCGGTCTTGGAAAACAGACAACTGTGTGGTGATCCTTACAGCAGCATACGACGCAGCGCTCTCAAATAGTTGAAGTCTCTTGAACTTAACTCAATCGCTGTAGGCATAGATTATTGGCATCATTTAGACGAATCACTCCCGCGATCAAGTGCTAGTTGCTACATTGAGAAACAGGAGTATGCCTTTTCCAGCAACTCTCCACATGACACTCTTTTGTCTAAAATGTTTGAGATGTTGACACACACACACACGTCATATAGTAACAGCGGCATCCTGCGACAGGCAGGTGGAGAGCAAAAGTCGTTTCAAGGGAGAACCAAAAATAGCAGACAGAAAAATACACACTACACTATTCCGCCAATGAACTTGAAATGCTCCGCACTCCTGGCCAGCCAGCAACAGCCAGTGCATGTAAGAAGTTGTTGTCAAAGATACCGACAAGAAGCCGAGCACCTCACCGCAACACTGTGCACGGGTGTGGCCATCGCCAACAATTAAACAACTCAACAGAACACTGCTTGACACCGCGAAACAGAAACGGCAATATTTTCGGCGAGACATATTATATTTACACTGTTCGTTTGACTTAATATAGATACCGTTTTACTGTCTGTGGTTTGCAAACATACAAACGCCCTGGTACAAGGGGTGGGGGGGGGGGGTAGGGGGGTATTTCAGTCCAGTGAATAATCGCCGCATTTATCACCACCTAGCTAATGCATTCGCAGCTAAATCTGCTGATCAACGTTTGCAGCGACCGACTAAGTGAGGAGATTTAATCGTGGCCGTCACTCCGATGGCCAGTCTCTCCGACGTACCTCATCGTCGCTGTTGATGTTCAATCGCGCCACCCTGTCTTCAAGACCATCGCCATTTTCCCTCGACGTCGGCGGCGAGTCCGGTTGGTGGGACTGTGTGCTGTCTGCGGCGGGGTCTTGGCCCGGCTCTGTTTTCTGAGTTTCCACCATGTTCGAAGCAACGGGTCGCTTGATGCCACGACGATGCTCGAACGACGCGCTTGGGGGCACTTTCGAGGGCCACCGAGGCCGAACACTTCAACCAGGTTACCGTACAATCACTACTAATACGATCACGGCCACCCGGGTGAAGGCTCTGCGCTCTCGAGCCGCCGGTGGTGACGGCGTGGGGGGGGGGGGGGAAGGCGACCTTAAGTAAGTCCCCCTGCTATGCAGTACAGCTTGTGTGTTGCTCGGAGATCTTCTAACATTTTCGTCCGCAGGTGTTCGCACGTGCATAGACATGCGACGTTTGCTCACACGTGCTTTTCATAGACGATATGATATGTGTAACGCACGATATCTGCTGCTACTGATAGTTACGTTACCTAAGACGTTAGAGGATTTTGAACGTGCCTCTCTCATTGAACTATCTCTCCTCTCTCTCTCTCGCTCTCATTGAACACGCATACGCCTAATCATCTAGTATTGACAATAATGAAGATGGTGATTTTTTACCGCATGACTGGATATTCTATACCTACCCTTCGAGCGTCTGTATAGTCGGTAGAGATTTCCCCTTTCAGCTGTTACATACGCGCGTGCTTGCAACCGTTTATTTTTAGCCACTAAGAAAAAGGCAGGCAAAAGACATATAATACCCAAGTCATATAGTGCTTCCTCCACTAAAATGCTCAATTTGATTCACAACAAAGGACGTCGAAAGTGACAGCTGTATCTTTGAGGATGTTTTGAGTCATTGGACGCAGCAGCAGCAGCAAATTGCAATGCATCATGTTTTTCGGCGGCTTTGAGAATGCAGAAGCATGACATTTACCGTTTAGCACAGCGGTGTAGGAGCATGCTTTCGAGTAACACGTTGCACTTCGACGAAGAATGAAATGGTCCTACTCCATATAGAGGCTAACTATCAACCACACAATGTATTTGATTAAACCATGACTATGTAAACACACGTGCCATAGATAACTAATTGTAATAACTCGCGATACTACGGTGATAATGTATAAAATCTTAATGGAACTTGTCCATATGCTTTGCACTAACTAGCCTGTGGCTATATGAAGTTGTAACACAAATGAGAAACTACAATTTATAAGAATAAATAAACGACGTGCGATATCATATCATTTCGGACATTAGCAGAGTTCTGGTCTTTCGTAAAGAGCATATTGTGAACTATACGCTTGACAGTTTGTTCGTTAAATGAAGGTTGTGAATTGTATCAAGCACTCGCTCTGGCGTGAATAGGGTGGAAAGTTCTCCAATGGAAAGTTCTAGTTCAGAGCGGACTTTATTTAGATTTTTTGCGCATTATTTGCATTGGTTCGTATTTGACTTTTACTTAACGCATTTTAGAGGGATGCCAATATTGAATCAATATTTATCACTAATCGAAAACGATTTATATCAAGGATACATCCATTTCTCAGCGCGGAGTAAATGTGCGTTCTATAGCGGTTCGTATGTGATTTTTGACTAACGCTTTCACGAGCAATATCATGCCAAACTGTTGGTACTGATTGAAGTATTTCAGATAATCTTTATTTTTTATATAAGTTCGTTATGTTAGCACTTTGGAGTGGACATTTGTTTCCATGCGAACGTGTGATTACGGGTTCTCTAACCCAGGGTTAGCTCAGTTCAACAATGTGCGCCGAACAGACGCTGCATTTCCTCGTTGAATGTCGAGCGACAGCCTCTGACGCAAGAATTCGGATGCCCTCGAGTCTCCTGTCGAAAGATTAAGGCTTCTGCCTACGCGTTGAATCAGTTTGAGCGTAAGGGGGCCTGCAGTTCCCATAGTCTCGAACGCCAACGGACAAAATTCGTGCGGATAATCCACATTGGATTATTTTCTGTATTTGTTAGCCTCAGCTAACCTGGAAGCATGACCTGCTCGGCCTGCACCTGCACCGACCATCAAAGGGGCTAATGAGTCGGTTACAGTTGCGTCCCAAACAAGCATGCGGCCACGCTCAAAGGGCGTCAAAGTCAGGCCGTCGTCAGGTCTTTTTCCGTCATCCCTCGATAGACCCGAAGGCTCTAAAACACATGGGAAGCCGGCAGATCGAAGTGCGCGACTAAAGGTGTCATTTAGAGCGGAGTGGCGTGCTCGTCGGCCTGCACTTAACGTGCATGACAGGCCATGATGGGCCGACGCGTCCACAAAATCACCACAACGACATCGGTGGGGCACGACTAGGTCAACACCAAGCCGCAGCCCTGCGCTTATGCGCGTGGTCTCGTCGTCCAACAGAGTCCCAATTCGCGGACATGGTAAGCTTGGCTTTATCGGCAACAGACGGTGCTCTATTAATCAAGTTTGCTAGTTTTTTTTGATAATTTCAGATAATCGTTATAAAGGTCTTGAATACAAAGGTTTTTAATGCCAAAAGCCCCGACGAAAGGGACATAAGATTTTGCGTTTGCTGAGGCCAGGTGTTGATGTGGATCTAGGACGCTTGCACCAAACACAACTTGATTCAGAGTTATCAACTATAAAAATATTGTATATATCCATAGTACTCGTTTATGAATAATACAGTTAATTAAGGCATAGTATAATAATACTCATAATAAGAATAATTAGGAAATAGACTGACAGGCAAGCGGATGCTACTGCTCCTAACGAGCTTGGTCAGGTGCTGCCATTTACATTGGGTGAACATGTAAGGTAAGGTCGTACGGACGGTAAGTGCATCGATATTGGGTGCGGCAAGACTCACTGAGGGTTTTAAACTTTTGGACTTAAAGAACAAATTTGACCAACATTTTAATTTTTTTTAGTTCCCCCTGAAGGTACATTGCGTGCCGTTATGCCGTCTCAATGATGATGTCCAGAAGATGGCCGGCCCGGGGGGACTTTTCGGCATTGTCCACGCGAGATACACCATAACTGTTAACTTTTTACCCAACTTCTAGTGTTTTGAAATTGCCCGCGTCATGCGCTGTTATCGGCCACGGGTGCCCCTTCCCAATATTTGTTTTGCGTTCTTTTAGCGGAGAGATATAATTTATTTATAATATCTGTTAGCGGAGAGATTATATATAATATTATATTATAATACGATAGCGCCGCCTAGATATGTGTTTGCCGCATATCTAGGTGGCGCTGTCGTCGACGTCACCGCAACCGCAGCAGACGACAGTAGCAGACGACAGCAGGAGCAGACGACAGCAGCAGCAGCCGACGACGACGATATCACCACCACGTACGAAAGGGCCAAAAACCCAGCGTACCGAGTAAACGTAGTACTTTACTTATCACTTATTAGACGAACGTGCACCAACCATTACGCCGTAGTCATTGTTGGTTGCTCTCTACTCTATCAGTGCATAAAGCATTTTTCCCCAACCTCACAATAAAAAAAAAAACGTCATTGTTGGTCGGTTGTTTGGCTGAACGTCGTCGTTGTTGTTGTTATTATTGTCGTTGGTGTCATTGTTGTTGTTGTCATTGTTGTTGTTGTAAATATTGGCTGTTCTTTCTGCTTTCGGCTGCTTGGTGTTGGCAGGGGCTGTTGTTGTAAGCGGGAATCGTGGCCGAGTGACGTGGCCTGTCATAGTGCCAGCCGAGCAGCATTATTAGCACGCAGCCAGCGCAAGCTACCGGCCAACCGACCAACAAACACTCAGTGGTGGTGGAACAGCTGAGAGAGCAGAGCGCTTGCTAACCGACCCAACAGACAGGCAGGTAGATAGATAGATAGATCTATTATGCTCATTGTCGTCGTGGTCGTGGTCGTGTCGCACCGCCAGTAGCATTAGCATTAGAACAAGCCAGCACGTCGTGTTGTCGAGGTAAACCGGCGTGTTCGATAGAGCAAAAGAGAGAGCCTCTACGAGGCCCTTTACAAGCAGGCATTTACAGTTACAAGCTCAGTTTCAGTCGTATGGTGCTGGTGGTGGCTTACTGCTACTGTTTTACTAGTAGACCATATAGTCCTCCTCCTCTTCGTCATAGTAGTTGTGTGATACGTAAGAAATAGTTAGAGTTGAGTGATCAATCAATCGACTAATAATGACTGCAGTAGCATTTGTCTTTCTACGGCCAGGAAGGCAAATGCTAGTAGTGCTTTTGGTTAAAAACAGCTCGGCTAGCTGCTGCAATGTGCCTGTAGTAGTTGTACTTGTGTGAATGTTCTATGTAGTGTCGACGATAATCGCCTCGAACGTTGTTATTATGCCCGTGTAAAATTGTTTGATGCTCAGCCCGTATCACTCATGTTCACTTTTTGTTTTTAATGCCGACGAGCACACGACGGGATGTTTTGCCCTGACAAGTTGCCATGATAGGACATCATCGGCTACAACCACTATTAGTACCAGAACAAATGAGAGCGACTAAAATGACTTCAATTAACCACTACTACTTAGTTCAATTACTACTAAGATTGCGCTAATTACCACTAAAACCCATTTCAAATTACGACTAGATACGTATAGTAGTATTTGTTTATGGTGCCGGCGTTTTCGGCGCTCATGAGTTTGCGTCGTCGCTAGTGGTGTGAGTCAGTGCGACTGAATTGAATGAATCTTGTCTTTGTTTTTGTCGATTTGAAGGTAGACGAGCAGAACTACAGAAGCAGCAACAGCAACCTCACCAGAGCAGCAAGATGCCCGCACCAGCTTCGTCAACGACCGTCGGCTCAGGTGGCTCGAGCCCCCGAGCAGGGCCCTCGTCCACACTCCGGCAGAGGAAGACCGCCAATGTGAGCTCGGCCGCAGGTGAGCAAATATGATTTACGTCTTAATCGATGATGCCGTCTGAATATGAAATAACAAAATCGTAGTATCCGTATGCCGTGAGAAAGCCGAAACATCGAACCAGGCAGGACCAAAAACCGAAAAGCGGTCATCGCACCGCAGCATCTGTTCGACGTTTGACGTCTATGAGCTCTACAACGGTTACTAACGAGGTCGGTCATCAGGCCGCGGGTGGTGGTGGTAAATTAATTGATTGCACACGTGCTCCTTATGTACGCATGGCCTAAATAAGCAGTAGCGCCCGAAGTAGATGAAGAAGCAGATGAAGAAAACAATCACAATGACTATAAGTTCAGCAGCCTACGGGCCAGGGCTACTGCTGGCGACGACATTGCTGCAGTGATCCCTGGCTTCACACGATAATCTTGTGGAACTACAACTTCATAGATCTGTTGGCCTGTTCGCGAAAACGCAAGTTCGCTAGAGATATACACGCCCGTCTCACACATAGTGAAACTCAAAATCTCACATACCTTTCACAAAGTGACATACGATATACCTCAACATTTGAAGTTTGTCGCGTTTCCGATGTGACAAATACTGTGCACCTAGTTCTTGTATGCATTCTTTGGAAAGCAAGCCGTATGTTTACTTGAAAGGGCATTCGGTTGCCGGGCAACTTGTGTACAGACCATCTAACTCTCTTAAGCAATGCTGAGCAAAACGGCACTGTCCTACATCGTATGTGCCACGAGAACTCTCAACTGTTCTCTCACATGATGCTCAGATGTTGAAAACAGTACAGTGTAAAATATGCATGCGAAGAGAATCCATATGTTCCCTGCATTGGCAATGTCGTTTCGTGTCTGAATCTGCGTTCAGCTACAACGGAGATGCCTCTAGTTAAATGACTCCTACCAAAGTCTAGTTGGTGTATATAAGGGTCATCATAAAGATAAAAAACATGTTCGTCGTCCTTGGAAGTTTCTCAAAAAATTCGTCGCTAAAAAGTTTTTAGTAGCATACACATTTACAGCTGACGTGCAAATCATGATCGTAGAAGAATGCATATATAAGGCTTATACAGGAAAAGTGACCCTAAGATTTTTGAAGTGTTCTTCCAATTGGGGCTGCTGACTGAGATAAAGAGCAATGAGCTGCTATGAGAACCGCGAACAATAGATCAGTGTAAGTTTGAATTTTACTATGACTGGATTCATTCTTTGTTGGCTTGCTGGATCTGGCTGGGCATTATGTCGCTGTGACAATAGTTTGCATTAGAATGTGCATATATGGATTGGCTAAGGGACGCCTAATTGAAGGGATGGCATGTAGTAGTCATCTTTAAGCACATGCTGCATTGTTGTTCAGAGTCGTTAGCCGCAGGCTTGAAACTCTGCTTATTTATTTTCTTACATCTCTAGAAGTTACTCCGGTTTTTCCTGGGTTTTTGAGCTCATGAATAGTGAGGGCTTTTCCAGGCTTTGATTGATTGTCCACTCTAAATTCCGTTTTTGGAACTTTGAAATTGCATTAGTAGTTTCTAGGCGAATCAAATTATATTCAGACATATTCAAAATTGTGCGACATTCGTAAGCGACACTACCGCCCTTTTACAACATCTAGGGCGGACAGTTCGTGTTCTACACAGAGCATTCTTTTGCGTTAAATTATGATAAAAATAGAGCGCTTATGGAGCCTACACCACCAGCAAATATGCATTTGAACAATTCAACAAAGCATCCAGCCTAGTCTTATTCACTTTAAGCAAGTACGCGCTCTTGCCACAAGCGGTGTTCGTTCGGGCGGATTCCCTGCAATCAAAGCACGAATTCAACTAGGATGCGAACTCTTTCGGAAGAACTTAATACCTATTCGGTGCACATATTTCGGAAGAACCTTTACCTATTAAGTGCCTATTCGACTGTGTAAATTTGAATAACCGACATATGTTAGTTTGAGTTGATCTGAAGCGTGCAAAGCCTACCTACTTGTGCCGAACAAGGGAGAACATTTCGCCTTGCTAACACGGGCATGGGTGTTTGTTTTTTGTCTTTTTTGTATCATTTTGTCATTGCAGCGCGCCCTTCCCGACCTCCGGCGAACTCCGGCGGTATGTGGAAGTTCTATACGGACGACTCGCCCGGCTTCAAGGTCGGCCCCGTGCCAGTGCTCGTCATGAGTGTTCTCTTCATCTTCTCGGTATTCGTACTGCACATGTACGGCAAGCTCACTCGGGCTTAGACGCGTTTGCTTCGATCGATACTGCCACACTGGCTGCTCTCAACCCGGTGTTTTACACCAACAACGACAATTTCACCGTCATCTTTAACTCACTGACAAGCACAACAATGCTCTCGTCAGCAGCAGCAGCAGCACCAGCATCATCAACATCATCATCACCGCCATCATCATAACTGCTATCGTAATGATGCGCTCTGATGAGCAGTAACAACACAGCTGATGTCAGTAGCGACTTCATGATGGTACAGGAGCGTCAAAGCGAGCACTGCTGCTAACAGCTGTTCAACGCAGCAGACTGCGAGAAGTATTGCACTTCTGCTGCTGTTGTTGTTGTAGGAGCGGTCTATTGGTTCTTTGATCGCAGGTCACGGGAGTTTTTATCGAGTACTGTGACCTACCCATAGCGAGACACGGTAGCGACAATTTGGCCCCGGCCTGATTGAGGTCGCGTTGTCGTTTTCGTGTGGTTTACGTGTATGTATAGGATCTGTATGAGGTGTGCGAATGCGTCGGTATCTTTCTGTACGTGAGTGAATGTGTTCGCTGCGCCGAGGACGTCTGCGTTTGTCGGACGGTGCAAGAACGGTGCACGCCTGGCCGGCCATCTATCGTGCCGTTGGTTCTACTGTTGCTTTTGTGTTTAACGCTTTTTGCTAAATTATTATGACTTTTACTCTAGCACATACTCGAAGATAGCTGGGAGCTACACAACCAACGTCCAACTTATAAATGATTTGAGTACCTCATACTAGTATAGGTAAATTTCAATGTCAAATAATTATTTTTTCCTGCATTCGTTTTTCTCGCCGAGATAACTAGATAAAGGTAAATGCCTTCGTGATAGAACATGTCGTAGAAACAGTTCTTGACCGGTGTTAGCGTGTGTTAACACCTATACATATTGCTGGTGCTGCATTTCTGTATTTGGGCTCTAACTCCTGCTGTCGTTGTATCAGTATACGAAAGGAGACATGATCACGAAAACGGAGGCAGTTTACCCTAAGCTTCTCAACTAGACAATTCAAGTTACCGTGCCTGGGTGCTCCGGAATGGTCCGGAAAGTGCCGGAAAGGATAAGAAACTTAACGGTGATGGGAGCAGTTTGCGCTTCGAAAGAGAGATTGTTATTGTATACCGCTGAGTAATGCAACAACACGGATATATATATATGTGTGTTAGCTCACTTGGTCAGAAAAGGAAATGTGCAATTGGAATTAGATGTGTTTTAAATGCCACATTGGCTTTTTAAGGTATTTTGAAATTAAAAACTAGAAAAAAGCGCAGCCGGCTAGGTCTGGAATATGCGATGTCATTGTATATGGTGCCTAAGAGATGGGTCCAAATCCAGCTGTATAAGACGGGCAAAGTTAAGTTAGTCAGCGTGTAACCAGGGTGAATGAATGAGATGTGGGTGAACAATGAAGCGTTTGTAGCAATTTTAAAAGCGGCGTAAACTCTGAATGGAATAAAGAAATATATGTATAAACGTCTAACGTGTGCTTTCGTTTTATCTTTCTAGAAAATTACGTTCTTTTGTTGCGTTTTTATAAATTCATCAATTATGGAGCCACTAGTGGTTACTTTCAATCAGCGGCTCTAAACGGAAGCCAATTTACGTACATGGAGAACATTTTGAGTCGCTACTATTGCATATGATAGCACTACGTCATTCGGTAGTTTGAAGAGACTATGCTAACTTACAAATGCCACTTGCACTGGACGGTTTCAGTATATTTTTTATACGTTATTGGGAAAATAACTTAAAAAATCTTTATTAGCATATTGCATATGCTCCACACACACATTAGGCTGTTTGAAGGTGTGCAAAAACACTTAGAAGAACTACACCGGTGTTCTATAAATATGACGGATGTACATACCATCCTACTCGCTGACCTTTTAATGGGTCAAACAATTAATGGCATGACAGGTTCAGCCGGCTAACAGTTTTCCAGACTCCCAAACGTCGCACGCACAATACACATAAACAACCTTTTCGTTCGGGCCATGGCCAAATGAGTACGTTGTAATTGTCCACTGTCACTCCCCCGTTGCCCCTTAGTTGCAGTAAAGGCTTGCTCTAATCTAAGAAAAAGAGCTGTCAGTAAAGTCACACACGTACAAGACACACCTAAAATATCTTGCCAAAGTGCTTCTTATGGCTTTGCCTATTTAGTGTTGAAAAATGTCTGTATTTCTAGATAGAGGAATTCGCCTGCTCCGGCAGGCGGCAATACTTCTCTCTATGGCTAAATCTTGTTGTGCTTGATCGTTATCGACTTACTTTTGCTGGTGCCCTTGAACCCAATTGGCATAGGATGGATCTTTCTGGACGGAGCATTCTGCTCACTTAATTGTAGTACATATTTAACCATGCTACACTTATGACCAAATAAATAGAAATATTCAAACAACAGATATGTAAAGAGTTAAAGTGATACAAAAAAAAGGTTACAGCGTGGCACTGAAATCACAAATCTCGCATTAGTGCGTCAAAACACTAAAATGCTTATATCTTTATGTTGGCAGCGCGACCAACTCTGCGCAATTCCACTGACTCGGCATACGTTTATAAAATAAACGATCGTGAGAGAACGCATAACTCAATTGAAGAACCAGCATACCTGCGCGTTCTGGAGGAAGTTCTACATTGCCTGAAACATACCTGACCTAAGCTAGAGTAGGAACTTGTTATTTATTAAGTTGAGTTTGCAAAATTATATTGTACATGCTCGTACTTTCACGTCGGCTTGAGCGTAGGACAATCTCAGACAAGCGATTCACCTTGCGCCCTGCTTCACTAGACTTTTTAACAACGTGATGAAAACGGCCTAACTACCCTCGGAATGGAAAACCACCCTCCTTAGCACTATGTCTAAAGCAAAAGGGGATCCGTTAGCTCCATCGTCTTACCGAGGTATTGCAAAGAAGAGCGCAATCTACAAACTTGTATTGGCTATCCTAGCCCGTCGATTAGAACATTTTACTGAGGTTAACAGAAAACTGCCGGAGCAACAACATGGCTTCAGAAGGGGCCGGTCAACAATGACAGCATGTGCTGTACTTCTAAATTCTATACAACGGGCACTTCGAACTAAAGAGGTGCATCTCTTTGCCGTATTTGTAGATTTTAAAGCGGCCCTTGATTCGTCCGCACGAACGATTATACTTGATAGCTTTTTGCGGGATCTCATTAAATAAATTGGAACTCATAAAGGCATTTTACAGGAAGGACAATATAGATGATGGAACCGCTAGACAAATGGCAATCTTACAGACCACTGGTGTTGCCCAAGGTCATAATCTTAGCCCCCTCTGTTTTTGGTGCTGGTGAGCGACCTTCCTGAAGAGATACGAAGTCGGCACTCGCAGGTAACCTCTCTAAAAAAAAAAATCGCAGGTAGACGTCCTTATGTATGCAGACGACTTGGTGCTATACTCTCACAGCCGATTCCATTTGCAATAATTCCTTGCGACTTTGCAGTATTACGTCCACCGGAACCAGTTGGAGATAAATATAAATAAAACAAAGGCAATAAAGTTTAGACGGGGAGTCAAGCTACTCTATAATATATATATATATATATATACATACATATACAATACATAAGTTATTCTAAAGACCGTCATGTGGTTTGAAATTTGGCGCGCCAATTCGAAATCTACTCATCATTAGACGCCGTGGAAAGTCGAACAGATCCGTTCGAACGGACTGACCCGCGCTCGCGGCTTCATCAACCGCGAATGGTCTGTAGGCGACAGATGGTCCCCAGTTTTTATTTCTGTGAACGCCGGACAATGTGGTAAGCTGTCAGAGGCCGAAAGTTTTGGTTTAGTCGGCCACAAACTTCGACGAGCGACATCGGGAAGACGACGATGAATCAGTGCGCGAGCTGGTGAACTTTCCGCACAGTTGCCGGATCCAGTTTGCCGTTGCAACGGCGTCAACGGTTTTCAGTTCAGGACTTGTTTTACTTGGAAGTTTCTTCTCGAAGCGGGCGGCATAACTGCTGCGCGAGTTTCGCATTGTGTCACCCACCACTCCACCCGATCGAGCCCGAGCACTGTCGCAAGATGCAGAGGTCCAATCTACAGGTGATGGTGCGGCCCAGGCGTTTGCCTGCAGGTGGCCAGCGCGGTTCGATTCAGCTGGACAAGTACGGAAACGAGATTGAGATGATCAACACCATGTTCCAGTACGACGTCGTATTCGACGAGGACGCGACCCAAGAGCAGGTTTATGAACGACTCAGGTCGGCGGTTGAAAAACTCGTCGAAGGTCAGTAGTTAAGTGAGCCGGTTGTGCAACAGGTTGAAGTCGATTGTCAGTTATCATCATCGTCATATCGACTCTATATCGATATCAACGACATTTTTAACTATTGCATTATAGCCCACTCTTCGAGGAGAGAGGCGGGTGACGTACGGTGATTCGTCATCGTGCCAGTGGTGAAGCTCTTTAGCTCTTCAGGGCGGTTTCGAGGCTGGCGTATAATTTTGACAGGGCGGGAACGTCACAATGAGGCAAAGTTTTGTTCATGTTCGAAAGGGTGTTTTGCGAGACCACGCCTTAGGTAATAAGATGTTTTCGGATTGTGCCTATATACGACTTTTTCGCACTATGCCCAGCTGATTGTTCGAGGTGAAGCTTCTCCGGCAATGGTCGGAAATATTGTACTTTTACGTGGGCCTTTTTTAACAACACATTCTGTCGACGTGTGTGACGGTGTGGAATGACCATTCACAGAACCCGATATTAAATTAAATGAGAAAAAAGTGAGTGAAATCTTAAAAAAAAGATGACCGAGACTTTTTGGGATATAATACGTTCCATGTACATTTCTGACTGATATATATCTTTCCAGAGCTATTTGTTCCAGGGTCCAATGGTCTCGCCTTTTTGTGTGGCATTTCTCCGGCTTTGTTCGCAAATGTTGTATTTTAAGTGGGTTTTTTAACAACAATTTATTTTGGCTAATACATTTCATATACACTGCTGACATGTTCGCCAGAAGCTAGGGAATAATTGCACACTAGATGATCCCAAGTATCACGAGCCTGCCCAAGTTATTGGTTTTATTACGAATATATTAAATCTGTTTCAGGTTACTGTGTCGGAATTCTGGCGTACGGTCAAACGTCGTCGGGCAAAACGTACACAATCGGAACAAACGGCGTCGAAGAATGCTACGTAAAGAATCCCGGCATCATCTCGCGGGCCGCATCAGATATTTTCCGGCTAGCCGTTCCTCGTGACGAAACGACTCAAATTAACGTTCGAGTAACGTTCATGGAGGTGAGTCACGTAAAGTTTGTAGGCGCTCGGTGGTTTCGTTAACTGAGCTATCGGGTAATTCGCAGCTGAAAATCCGCGCTTAGACGTTTAAAAGTATACGAAGCAGAACCTTGCTGGTCCCGTTCAAAAGAGTACATTTCTGCCTCGGCTGATAGATGCCGGATAATCATATTATTTCAAAGGTAGCCAGAAACGCCTATAAGTTTTCCAGGGTAGCTGTTTTTAAACATTTTCAAAACGGCCTATTTTTGTTGAAGCCATTTTAAAACTTGTTTTTTAAATTTTTTCTTAACCGATCTCGGCGTTTTTCTGCTCTAATAGACTGGCCTACAGGAGACCTAGGGAAGTGTTAGTTTAATGACCAAACGTCCATTAAATTCCAGGGCAGTTTTTTTTTAAAGAACATATTTTCAAAACGAGTTTTATTGAAGAAGTGTTTTAAAACCGTTACATTTTTATTGAAGAAGTGTTTAAAATGTTTTTACCTTTTATGCTTTTGCTGCACTATTTTAGATATATAATGAACAGGCGTTCGATTTGCTTCACGTGGACGACAAGAAAAAGCCGATAATTAAAAAGGTGCGCGATGTTCCGCGAAAAGATCGGCCTGGGGAGCTCGTTACTGACGTGGAGGGGCTCGTTTTCGAAGAAGTGAAGTCAACGGAGGAGGTTATGAGCGTTTTGCAGCGAGGATCAAGGAACCGGCGGGTCGCATCTACGTCGATGAACGCAAATTCTTCCCGTTCCCACGCGGTCTTTACGATTTTCGTCGAGCACCTAAATGATGCCGGAGAATCAACACTGGCCTCTACACCGTATTTACAGCTGGTGGATTTGGCTGGTAGCGAAGTTCCTGAAGGTGACAAGGCAACAATGAAAGAGGGCGTCAACATAAATAAGTCGCTTTCAGCACTTGGGCGAGTCATTCTTCAGTTGCGCGATCGCACGGGTCATGTGTCCTACCGTGATTCGGTGCTCACTCGTGTTCTTAAACCTCTTCTCGATGGAAACTCGATAACGACTCTTATAGCGTGCGTTTCAATGGAGGCGTGCAATGAGGCCGAGAGTAAGAAGACACTACATTACGCTCAGCAGGCGAGAAAGATCGAGATATCCGCACAGAAGGCACAAAAGGCTATTACGCGAGAGGAATTCCTTAAGCTAAAGGAGGAGAACCGGCGTTTGAAAAAGCTTTGCGCTCAACATCAGCTTGAACTCGGCGACCTTGAAGTGACCATCATGGAGCTCGAGGTGGAAAAGGAAAAGGAGACAGGGGGAGATGCCGTCCGAACAGAAGAAATGATTCAGATCCTTATGAAGCATGAAGCGGCGTTGAAGCGCAACGAGGTCCTTCAAGAGAGGTGCAGTCAGCTCGAAGAGCTTGTCGAGATGTTCTCCAAGCGGTTCGAACAGCCGGAGACTCGAACGAGGTACGAATTCACATTATACATTCATACAAACGTATTTGTACAATAACGTGTTGGCGTTTGGTGTACGTGGTTGCCACTCGCGTAAACAAAATGTTTACAAAGAAATTGTTCTAGCCTTTTTGTTGTGGACCCATATTGTGTTATCTTGGACTGTTGTTGCAGACTTGTTATAGATTAAGCTACATATTTTGGTGTTTGTTTTTCTGGTATCTGTTTAGGACCGTCTCGGACGCCGAAATGCCCTCCATGAACGGCATTAAGGAAACGAGTATCACCGGGGAGGTCGAGGATGCAGTGGAGGATAAGGCAGATACTGAGGCAGACAGCGCGGATACTGAGCAACCGCGCGATGAGCTTGAACTTGTTTCAGCACTCTCATCGCTTGATCGAGACTACGACCAGCACGCCAACCAGCTCAAGTACTTTGTCGAAATGCAGAAGAAGAGTAAGCAGTTACAGGAGAAAGTGCTCGACTTGGAGCAGCAGCTGGAAGCTTCCGAAACGGAGAAGGCGAAGACGGCTAGCCTTATCTCTAACAAAAAGACGCCGTCCGGCGACCTTAAGGAGCTGCAGTGCAAACTTGACTTACAGACCGAAAAGAATCGCGCTTTGCAGGTAATCGTCTACTACCACCTAATCGGTGCACAATCTCCTTATACCTAGTGGGTGATGGATACTGAAACGACCCATCTAAGCACCGTCCTCGTACGCTATTATGTGTAGGATGTTTTTAAATATGCGGATAACTTAATATTTTGGACAAGGCTAGCCAATTAAGGAAACGTGCTGAAACTTGCAAAACATTAATTTTAGAAGAGTACGTATAAATATAACGACTTTGTGAATCAATATCTTTGACTTGTGGATAATCCGATTTTAGGAGAAGCTTAGCCAGCTGAAAAAAGAGCTGAAGAACTCATCTGTACAAAATGAGACTATTGAGAAGTACAAGGCAAAAGTCGAGTCTATCAATCGCGAGCGAGTCAAGCTGCAGAAATTGTTGAAGGAACAAAATAAGAAGAGCCAGGAAGAAATAAAGCGGCAAAAGCGTGAGATGATTTCGCTGCAGCGCCAACAACAAAAGGCCGATACCGAGCGGCGGAAAGTCGACGCGAGGCAGGCGGCCGAGCGACGTTGTCAACAACGGAAACTCGAACAGGCGTTGGCCGCCAAAGACCGCCTCGAAATGTTGCTCAAGAAAAAGGCCGAAAACAACAAGGCAACCGCTGCTAAGCAACTGGCCAACGCCAACAACAAGAGCAAGTTGGATTCCACATCCCCTGCGAGTATCCACAGCAAGGTTAAGGCAAGTATTGAATCGGCGTCGCAGGGCTTTCTATTATATATATATATATATATATATATATATATATATATATATATATATATATATATATATATATATATATATATATATAGCACCACTGTATTCTTCAGTTAGTTGTTTGATTCACCTTATATACATCAGGCGAGTCGAACAACTAACTGAGGAAGGCACAGTGGTGAACTTATTCCTCTCTCAGGAATTTATGTAATAGGTAATCCTTCGGCTTGAGAAAGAGTGTGCTAAGGCCTCTTAGGTTAACTTAGGCCTCTGGTATGTGCTTTTGAATAAAAACTTTAATTATACACACAGTGTCGCTTTGTATCTTTTCATTTGAACCCTTCCTTATATATATATATATAGTGAGGGGTATAACTGGTACGTTTTTACTTGGACCTGACTACCAATTTCAGGAAATGGTCGATGATGAGGTGAACATGGCAGCTACTCGGGCACTAACGACATTCTACATAGACGAGTACACCAAGCAGATTCAGGCATTATCTAGCCGAACTACTGAGATTGAAACTCAGTTGAACGAGGCCGACGACCTGGATGAGAACATCCGGAGCGAGCTTGAAGATGAACGAGCGAATTTAGCAGAGAAACGTCGAGATGCTCAACTGGTGCTAGACAAGAACCAGGCGGTTCAAAAAAGCGCTGAGAGCAGTCCTAAACTGCATGAACGGTTCGCGGCTACTCCGTACGACGCTCAGTTGGCAATCAAATTCCTAGTGTCAAAATGCGAGACGCTGGCGTACCAAGCGGCTGCATACCGCGATGAGCTGGGCACTGTCAAGGATCAACATCAGCATACACAACAGCTGCTCGCCAGCTGCGAGCATGAGAAACACCTCGTCGAAGAGAAGTACGCTGCGTTCCTTCTTGAGGATGGCGGCAACCGTGACGAAGCAGATCTCGAGAAGCTGGAACAAGAACTCAAGGAGAAGGACGCCATGATCGACCAGCTCAAGGCACAATTCGAGGTGAGTCATACGCCGCACACGTGTCAAATGGCTCGTTTTCGGTCTTTATGCGGGTAGGGTTCGTGGAGAACTGCTGTAGTTGATAAGCACGTTTAGGCTTCTGCTGTTTGTTGTACAGAGTCAAATTAAGTCTGCTGGTGCGACTTTCGGAGCGAACTTAAAAACTAGCTTTTATAGTGATTTGGCATGTTTTTTTGATGAGTTACACGAAAGATTTTCATTTAATAATAATAAAAGTGAAGCGATGTTATGTTAAATGTATGAAGCATACCGGCCCGTTGTACATATATTTCTGAGTTCGTTTTGCCTTATATTGACATCGGTAAGCGGTGATTGTACGGTGGCGAAGCTAACCTGTGTATTTGCTGGCATGATTCTCGTCTAGTCAATGTCTCGAAAAGTGTTGATTCCGCGTTCACCATTCGTGTCGGCAGCACGGCAGCCCCGTCGGGCGCCTCTGGCTGCGCGAGGCGTCGCGGCGAACAGGGTGGTCGAGCAACTTCGATGGGATGACTATGACACGTCGACACTATTCTCGGAGGATGAAAAGTCGTTCACAGACAATCCGGTCGCCGACCCCGACTGGGTTTCTGGTCAACCTACGGAGAAACACCGCCGGATAAATCGAAACCACAACGGCAGTGGCATCAGCAGCAATAACAGTAGCACATCCACAGCGGCGTCGGTCAGCAGCGTGCTACACGCGCCATCATCCCAACCAGGAAAAAAGACGACCAAGCGAAGCTCGCAGGACCAAAACGCTCAGTCTGACGCGGAGAATGATGAACCACAACATAAGAAGGTACGTGAAGCCTTTCCCCCCTCCTGTTAAGAGTCTGCACTCTTCTCATCTACCTGGGAAACCATATGCTTCATGTTGAAAAAAAAACGTATGTACTTGCAGTGGTGTGTGCGAAAAGGGGTTCGGTATACACACGGGCAATGTCTCTGTTCCACGTGTCTCCCACTTTCATGGTTTGCGCAAGTGTATGGGATCACACTGTTAATGACCAAGCTCTATCTGTTTGTCTGATTGCCACCTGTCGTTTACGTTCTGTTCGTACATCGGCTATGGCGTCGTTTAACCTCGTCTCTACACATATTTGGTTGGAAATGGCGTCGAGAAGAAGTCTGAAGGCGGCGCCGCGTCCACTCGAGTGACCTGTCGCTGTAGCGGGGGAAAATCGTGCCAAAAGTGCCAATGTACTCGTGTTGGACTGACCTGTTCGGCTCAGTGCAAATGTTCCGCCAACTGCTGCAACGCCCCCATTCTAGTAAGTTCAATTTATGTCCCTCTCTCTTTCTTTCTTTTCCATATATATATATATATATATATATATATATATATATATATATATATATATATATATATATATATATATATATATATGGTTTACGAGTAGAAAACCGCATGACATGCATATTGACTAAGCTGCCTTGATGTGCATCTTTTTTTTGCGTTATTTCAGAGCGATGAAGACGTGTGCCAGCCAATACCATCGTCAATTGCCAAGATGGCGCAGTCGGTGGAGGACCATAAGCTCTACTAGACTGCGGGCCAGTCTCAACTAAACCCGCGACGAATGGCTTATATGTTTATTTATTAGATGTAATTGCGTGTATCAGTAATTCTCGCGCATGACGTATGTAAATATAAAGTAATAAATAATTACTGAAGAAACATGACCTACGCCTTGCTTGATAAGTACACATGTATGTGTCAGTTTTAACTCAAACGTGGCAGTTCATTTTTGTTGAGAGATTCAGTTTGGTTTACACCACGGTTGCGAAGGACCGTTTGAAATAGTTTTCTGATGCCTGGGTCACGTTGACGGCAATACAGAGATTGACCGAGCTGAGCTCGCTGCGCGGATAGCGTTAAGTTGCAGGTTAGTTGCTGGGGTATTGCGTTAGTAGATGAAACTGATACGTAAGCATGATTGTACAGAAGTGCCCACATTTTGTTGGTTGATCATTGAGTTGATCGGAATTACGACAGATACAAGTGGAGTGGAGTGTTAAGTTTGTAGAGACCAGGGTGACTAGAACTACGCGTAAAGCACTGAAAATGTGGCGCCGTATTGGTTAGCTAGTACGAAGTGTTTTGGGATTATTGGAACTATTGCTTATCCACATGCTCGTAGTATCATTACAATAAATATAGGTCGTTTGACATCTCGTCAAACTTTTCATGTGTTGCTTTGACCATTCTGCCAAGTTAAGTACGTAGAGTGGATCATCCAGTGTGCCATCTGTTGTTGCAAATGCGTCGAGAAAGTGTTGGCGCAGACGGCCGGCCGCGACTACTAGACTGAGTGCTTCCTAATTACCATGATTCCATTTATTTACACATTTTATGTCGATAATACCTAAGTACAAAGACTTGGCTCGGCTTCAGGAGCTCACAAATACAGTTACAAGAATTGTATAAAATATAGACATGTACAATATATACAAGTTACGATGACATTAAACGGACCAGCTGATTTAGAGACCCAATGTTCCTGAAAACAAGACAAGTATCTAGAGCATTCGGTATGACAATATTTACATCTGCAGTTAACACCGGAATCGTGGAACCGTTCTGCACTGCATAAGTGGTGGTGGTAGCCGCGTACCGAAAAACGCACTATCACATGGCGATTCGGTCGGTCGGGCCCTTTCCACGCGTCGTCAGTCCTTGCAGGTGTTATGAAGATATCAGGGTCTATGTCGGCCAGTTAATCCTCCTAAAGCTGAATGAACACCTTGTATGTCTCTGTCTCCTGCAGCCCATACATCTTCCGTATATCTTCTACGAATAGCGAGGATCCTGCCAGTACAAAAACCAAGCGGTTGCGAGCGGAGGAGTGCAGGTCCAGAACTCGCTTTAAGAACGCGGGCTTAATTCTCTCCAGCGTTGCGAGGTCGTTCATGTTGAGGTGTCGCCATATCAGCTGCACTACGTATGTAGCCGTTGGCGCGACTTTGAGATGGAATAGACGCAGGGCGGTGTCGATGGAGAGCTTCTGGGGCGCTTCGATTGTTGTTGACTCAATCAGAGCCTTTCTCACCCGTTGTTCAACGTGCAGGCGGAACGCAGTCTCTGTCGTGGTGAGAGTTATCCGAGGTATGTAAAGGAATTTACACCCTTGACTGGCGCACCCCATACGCGGAGTTCGTCGCTAGCAGCCAGGGGACCTCCTATGCGAAATTTGAGCGCCTCAGTTTTACTGTTGTTAATGGTAAGATCAACCTCGCTGACGTACCTCGACATTGTGACTATTGCTTGTTGCAAGTGGTTTTGAATGGATTTGACGAGCGGATGCCACGTGGTGATCCGTAAGGGTAGATCGCTTAGGAGGACCGCTAATAGTAGCGGGCTGATGTTATCCCCCTGTGCGAACCCCGTCGTCGATTGAGATCATTTTCTTCTGTAAAAAAGCTCTGAGGAGTTTTAGTATCCGGATTGGTACAGCAGATTCCGCGAGCTTCTCTAGCACTATCGAGCGTGATCCTGAATCGAATACTGCTTTGAAATCTACAAAGATGGAATAAAGAGGCTGTCTGGGCCTTGCTAGCGTCGATTGCACTTCTTCCATCAGTTTTTGGCACGTGTGTTTTCTAATTGCAAGCATTGGGGCTCATGCTTAGCATTTATAACCATGCAATTTTCAGTTTTTTTTTGGCTAACGAGATTTTCTTTAAGATGGTAACCACAGTAAAACGCTCATCTCTACGGATGCTCTACGGGAGGCAAGAGGTCTTGAGTAACGTTAGCTCAAAGAGTCAAATCACTTTGGTGACCGACCCCTCGGTGTACGCCTATTTGTGAACGAAAACACCGCTCGTATCAAAATGTTGAAGACAGGAATAGATGATATTTTCACATGTATTTTTTCTTATACGATTACCGCGTTCGGGTCGAAAAGCCGAGCCGGCCGGAAATCTATGAGTATTTAATGGTAACTATGAATGTCTGAATTATATATTACTTCGAAAGTAGCAATGTGTTTAGGATTTTTAGGGCGTTTTTTTAAAGTATTGCTTGTGCAGTTCACAGTTGAGTGTGTGGATGGCGGACCTGACTGATTTTTTAGTGGGTTGGAGCCCCACACTATCGGCCCATATTTGCAGTTGAGCTTTTCTGGTGTGGCGTCCGTGTGTGTGAACCGCATTTTCCTGTTTGTCCCCAAAAAAGGCGGTTCTTTTAAAAAGAGAAAAATAAACACATTTGTAAAACGTTTTATTTTTAATACAGATAATTGCTACTAATCTTGGTTTTGCTGCACGATTTTAAATGTATACTAAGCATGCGTTCAAGTTGCTACACTTGGACGACAAGGAGAAACCGATAATCAATACGATGTTTAATGTTCTTCATTTTGCAGCGAGGATCGGCGAGCTAGATTTACGTCGATGAGGCTGAACTCGTTCCGCTCCTACACCATCGTATTTGCTCTGGTAAATTTAACTGCTAACGAAGTGTCTGAGGGTCACGTTGTTAAATTGCGCGACCGATAGGGCTTGATCGGTTTTGGATCAATTGTGCTTCGTAAGCCTGTTCTCGGTGAACACCCATAAGCCACTCTCACAGCGTGCGTTTTGGTGAGGCAGTGAGGCCGAGAGTAAGGCCTGGAGGGAGACTATGAAGAGCATGCCAATCAGTTTAAGCACTTTTCCGATATGCAGAAGAAGAGTAAACAGCTTGTTGCCTTGTTCGGGCGGTGTGTCCTCATTTAGCGTTTCGGACACAGGCGTCTCAGAAACATATCCTATTTGTCCTCCAGCAATTTTCTGTATTAAATGAGACGTGGCACCTAAATTAAATATTTTATTCTGTCTATGTCTGGGCTTTTAGAATTATCGAAACAGAAAATAAACTAAAGAAACACGAGTAAGCGTTCTGGATTGGGTTATCCAAAAAGTATGTGTGCGTTATGTTTTAATCTTGTTTGCCCGGACTCTGGCAAGGAAATGAGTTGTGACAAAAAAGGGTAGCGTTGTTCAAGAATATAAGTTGATAGTAGATATGGTTATGCTGCTTTTTGCTAGCGGTCTTTAGTTTGTTGGCTAGTCAAAAATGACCAAATACCTTCACTGTATCGCTATCTTTGGCCGAACTCACACTCTTTCTTACTGATTTACAATGATACATACACACACTAAATTCCTCTGCGACGAAATTCGACGTAATGGTCATCACTGCCGTGACAAGGGAGGTTACATAAGCGTAAAGGCTGAGATGTTTCAGCCGCCGGTGCAAAAACCTTTTGATCTTTGGTGTCGGTTGTCCGTGCAATTCGTGTGTTTGTGTTATGGTGCAAAATAATGTTCCGTGTAGAAGGCTAAATTGGCAATGTTTTATTGAACAATTAAAAATACAAGTACCAATGCTGCTTAAGCATATCGCGCCATTTTGAATTTGTTCACGCTCCACTTTGTCAGCGTAAGGACGAAGTTAGATTATCACTGCAGAAGACCTCTGTTGCCAGCAGTTAAATTGAATGAAAAATGTCTTGACTTAGGCGTACTTGCAGATCGTTTATTAGCAAACGAGTTCAGGTTTTGAAACTGTGATTCAAGGGTATATTGAGCATAGGTCAAATAATCTCAATTAGAGATTGTAATATTCCAATTCTAATAAAGGGTCATAATATATTGCGAATAAAACTGCAAACATTTTCTTACAACAAGTGCATTTTTATGCCTAACTTTGAACCCGTAGTTATGTGAGAATATAATGTAACGTTGTTTGTCACGCTAAGTTAACTGGGGAATGTATACTCAGCCAGACGGGTACTACCATATGAGGGACTTAGAATGTTACGTTGGCCGTCGCGGTGCACCTTGGGTTGGATGCTCGTCGGCCTAACTTAATTGCATGTCAACGTACAGAAACATTATCGTGCATACGGTCCAACCATTATCTTACATGGTTGACGGTTGTGGTATTCAAGAGAGAGAGAGAGAGCGAGAAAGAGAGCGTAAATATCGTTCTAATCTGAATGCATTTGATCATTTAGTTTATGTTTAAATTAAGCCATTTTTGGAGCGGAAAACATTGGACCAAAGAGGATGCAGGCCGAAGCAGCGGAACAGGCTCTTTCGCTACCGAAGTACCTAAGCCACAAGGCAGCTGCCGACTGACGCGAGAAGACGGCAGCAAAATTCAATTCAATTCATCATTTATTCACTCATGTAGAGTAGCATGTCAACAACATAAAACAGAGATAATAGGTAAAATAATATTAGTAATATAACAACAACATAACGACTCTCGAAATGGTACGAGTTGGGATTAAAAAAAAAGACGGCAGCAAAAGGGGTCTATCGCAGATGCAGGGACTCCTGCCATGTGACAATCGGTGACATCGGAACCGCGTTACTTTTCGGGGCACACGAAAGAAAGATAACCCTATGGGCAAAACAGACAAGGCTTTAGCATCGGCTGCCAGGACAACCAAGAACCCAGCGCACAGAAGTACAGTCCAGGGTAGCGGGGACGGCAGAAAAACTACCTTATTTGGACTGGGGCAAAACGTCGGGATACAACGGAGGGGGGGTAGTAAGAGCAGCTGACTTTAATGTGGCAAGTACGGCGTGGGGTGACTGGATAACAGCGGTGCGAGGCAGACTTTTCCGGAAATGCATGACCGAAGAGACTTTCCGGCCCTAATAAACAATAAAAAAGAGTAAATGAATAGATAGAAGAGAATAACCGAGCAAGATGGCTTAGTGGCAAAGCCTTGGTCTTGCATTCGGGAGGACTGGGTTCGAACCCCAGACCGGCCACTCTTAAATTGGTTTGCATGGTTTCCAATTTAGACAAGGTAAATGCCGGAGTAGAGTAAAATTAGCCATGACATAAAAAATCCGTACACGGGCAATTGCCTTACGGGAAATAAAAAAAAAAACTGGCAGACGAGAGCGCCCTGCTGCTGATTAAAACCTGAAGGTTTCCAGACATGGAAAAGACGCTGGGCAACCACCCTTTCCACAAAACGCGCACAACGCGCTTCTTGAAGTAGCCCGAGTTACTCGTCACCAAAAGCAAAGCAGAAGTTTGAAATATAAGAGGACAAGATTGGGAAAATTGTGAAAATGGATCTATGGGGTCTCCCAGCCTGAGTAGTGACGAAGAGGAAGCTGCGGTCAGCTTTGTTGAGGTTCACATCAAAGCGCTACGAGAAATGCCTGGATTGTATACCGGTGTGCGTCGATGCGTTAACCCAAAAACTGTTATGTCTGAGTCCCAGGCCTCAAATGGTGCTTTATTATTGCTTACGAGTTCGTTTGGGACTGTGTTGGCTTCCGTTAGCAGTTCCACGTCAGCCCACTTCTAAAGGTAGTTAAGTGTGCCACAACCATTGCGTCGGCCTCCAATGATTTATCGGGTGTGTTTACATCTACCTCTAGCCTGCTTCACGGCTCTCGTGGCCTGTGGGTGACTTAAACTAATTGGGTTGGCCGTTCGTAATAAGCACTCGTGTATCGCCGCCTCTATGTCTACTCTTAATTTCCGATCACCTTCTCTATTTTTCAAACGGTATGTCTAACGGCAGCCTCGGCAGCATATCCTGTACACCTTTACGTTTGGGTGCCTTGTATTCTACTTCACGCTTCTATATGCCGTTCTTTCGCCTTAACCTTTTAACCCGCCTTTCGAGTGCTCATAATGAACTTATTTAGGCTCGCAAATGATGAATGGACCGTAGGGAATTGCTTAATCCTATCTAACAATCAAGGAAGAAGCTTTCTGGTAGCGGTTTTCCCATGTATTTAAAGACCTAGTGCTTGTCTCCAAGTCGAGAGGGAACACGGAGCCATTAGCCTACCGACATGTATGCCTTGTAGTTACAGTGGGCAGTAAAACAAACACTCGGTCTAAAAACACTCAAAACTAGTCCATAGGCTGAATGAGGAAATTCTGTCCAGGAAAGCTTTCTCGGACGCCCAGTTTAGCTTTCGGAAGAACAGATCCGCAATAGACGCTTTCACAAGCGTTCAGAGAATCGTCGACGAGGAATACAGCAAGAAAACGCTACAACCTCCGCCTACAAATGTTGGGGTACGTCTCGGGATCCTACGAAACAAGGGAAGCAAGGTAAAGAGAATTATCGCTAGGAATAATACTCCGAACGATTGCAAGGCGCAGCATGAAAAACGTCAGCAGGTTGAGCACGACTACCGAGAGAAGATTATTGGATGACATCATAAAAGGTAATTTATTTACGCACGGCCTTATTATATAAAAAAAAAATACTTTTTATTATTATTATTATTATTATTATTATTATTATTTTTCCCCACACAATTGACGTGATTAAGAAGCTTGATTAAAGGATGCTGCTCCAGCTAAGACAGAACCCGCGTCTATTCAACAAGATGTTCGTGGAAAAGCTAACGACAATCAGGCGTCAGACCAGCAACATGTTTCCTTTGTCCATCGCACACAAGCGCTACATCAGCGACCTATACCAATTGAGGATCTCTAGGCATATTAATGAGTGTAAGGGATGTTAGCCACCAACACTCTGCACTACATGCAGATTATAACTACATGATCACATGAGAAACATGATTTAATTAACCATAACCATACCAATGGTTATATTATATTTTTGTTTGGTTATATGAATGGTATACCATAATACACATATAAACATATTATTCGTGTTAGTTGTTTGAGCAAACATAGCATAACTATAGGGCATGCTACTTGTTAATTGCAGCAATCAAGGCATATATGATATAACGTATGACTTGTTGATCCGACTCATTTTAGCTGCCGACGAGTAGATGGGAAATGTGTGTGGCCGCGTGATATAGGGGAGTAGTGCGCTACTAATGGTTGTCATCTACCAGAGTGTCGCCGGTTCTATCTCTGTTGTTGATCGAATTTTCTTTGAGCGATGCTCATTGAGAATAGATTATAAACCATACCGCTAAGAGTCAGGGGCCATGCTGCTGCCACAAGGACTGTTGGGAAGACCCTTTTTTTTTTTTTTGTTTGTAGAGGTGGAAAATGCTTTACGCACACCCTCCGATGTTAATGAAGGGTAGTGTGGGACTAAACGCCGGGGAAGAGTATAATACTCGATCCAATCCGCTCGTTCTACCCACTAAAAACCACCTCTCCCACCCTCTTCTGGTTCGGAATTGTGAACCATTACATCGAGACCAGAAGAGGGGAGTTTTGGGATCTTGGGAAGACCCTAGATGTGTCAACATGTCCGGCTCTCGGTGCCTTGAAGATAAGCCTCAAGGATGAAATCCGTAGGGGACAGAGGATGGTCCAGAATTAAAAGCAACCTCCTTAAAAATGCTTAATTCTGGAGGGGAAATGTGAACGGCACGCATGCGTTTGTTGAACAAAAAAATGCCAAACCGTTTTAAGGCGAGCCAGTCATCGAATGATGCAAACTTGTGCGAATTATTGCACCAGGCAGTGCAGCGATGTGTTTAGGGCGGTTTTTTGAAGTATTGCTTGTGCAGTTCACAGTTGAGTGTGTGGATGGCGGACATGACTGATTTTTTAGTGGGCCACACACTATCGGCCTATATTTGCAGTTGAGCTTTTCTGGTGTGGCGTCCGTGTGTGTGAACCGCATTTTCCTGTTAGTCCCCAAAAAAAGGCGGTTCTTTTAAAAGGAGAAAAATAAACACATTTGTAAAACGTTTTATTTTTAATACAGATAATTGCTACTAATCTTTGTTTTGCTGCACGATTTTAAATGTATACTAAGCATGCGTTCAAGTTGCTACACTTGGACGACAAGGAGAAACCGATAATCAATACGATGTTTGATGTTCTTCATTTTGCAGCGAGGATCGGCGAGCTAGATTTACGTCGATGAGGCTGAACTCGTTCCGCTCCTACGCGGTTTTCATAAGTTTTATGGACCTGATTGAGATGATGATGTCGGAGTGTCGACACTGGTCTCTACACCATCGTATTTGCTCTGGTAAATTTAACTGCTAACGAAGTGTCTGAGGGTCACGTTGTTAAATTGCGCGACCGATAGGGCTTGATCGGTTTTGGATCAATTGTGCTTCGTAAGCCTGTTCTCGGTGAACACCCATAAGCCACTCTCACAGCGTGCGTTTTGGTGAGGCAGTGAGGCCGAGAGTAAGGCCTGGAGGGAGACTATGAAGAGCATGCCAATCAGTTTAAGCACTTTTCCGATATGCAGAAGAAGAGTAAACAGCTTGTTGCCTTGTTCGGGCGGTGTGTCCTCATTTAGCGTTTCGGACACAGGCGTCTCAGAAACATATCCTATTTGCCCTCCAGCAATTTTCTGTATTAAATGAGACGTGGCTCCTAAATTAAATATTTTATTCTGTCTATGTCTGGGCTTTTAGAATCATCGAAACAGAAAATAAACTAAAGAAACACGAGTAAGCGTTCTGGATTGGGTTATCCCAAAAGTATGTGTGCGTTATGTTTTAATCTTGTTTGCCCGGACTCTGGCAAGGAAAGGAGTTGTGACAAAAAAGGGTAGCGTTGTTCAAGAATATAAGTTGATAGTAGATATGGTTATGCTGCTTTTTGCTAGCGGTCTTTAGTTTGTTGGCTAGTCAAAAATGACCAAATACCTTCACTGTATCGCTATCTTTGGCCGAACTTACACTCTTTCTTACTGATTTACAACGATACATACACACACTAAATTCCTCTGCGACGAAATTCGACGTAATGGTCATCACTGCCGTGACAAGGGAAGTTACATAAGCGTAAAGGCTGAGATGTTTCAGCCGCCGGTGCAAAAACCTTTTGATCTTTGGTGTCGGTTGTCCGTGCAATTCGTGTGTTTGTGTTATGATGCAACATAATGTTCCGTGTAGAAGGCTAAATTGGCAATGTTTTATTGAACAATTAAACATACAAGTACCAATGCTGCTTAAGCATATCGCGCCATTTTGAATTTGTTCACGCTCAACTTTGTCAGCGTAAGGACGAAGTTAGATTATCACTGCAGAAGACCTCTGTTGCCAGCAGTTATATTGAATGAAAAATGTCTTGACTTAGGCGTACTTGCAGATCGTTTATTAGCAAACGAGTTCAGGTTTTGAAACTGTGATTCAAGGGTATATTGAGCATAGGTTAAATAATCTCAATTAGAGATTGTAATATTCCAATTCTAATAAAGGGTCATAATATATTGCGAATAAAACTGCAAACATTTTCTTACAACAAGTGCATTTTTATGCCTAACTTTGAACCCGTAGCCATGTGAGAATATAATGTAACGTTGTTTGTCACGCTAAGTTAACTGGGGAATGTAGACTCAGCCAGACGGGTACTACCATACGAGTGACTTAGGATGTTATGGTGGACGTGTCTTATTGTTGTTAGCATGTAACTGAACTATGTTATCTTGGCTGGTTCCTTGGTCGTCGCGGTGCACCTTGGGTTGGATGCTCGTCGGCTTAACTTAATTGCATGTCAACGTACAGAAACATTATCGTGCATACGGTCCAACCATTATAAGCATCTAATACGTTCTAAAAGGTCATCATTCAGGATACTGTTGTTAGAAACTTTTTGTCTCGATGGGCTAACATTACATCGTTCTAATAAATATTGAGTTATTGCTTTATTTTTGAACAGACAAGCGTTTAGCCATAACAGCATCCGTTTACAGGTTACTAGCTTCCGAAGTCGGATCTCCACTAGCGCGATGCTGGTAACACGAACCCAAATTATGGATCTTAAAAATTTCGAATCTACATCCAACAATTTTTTTTCAGACTGCTCTGTCGAGCAGTGTCCACAAGTGTGGGTCTTCAACCTGCCCCAGGTCTGAACCGCTTGATTTTGGAAGGCAATACCTTGCGAGGATTCTAACGTACAGGGATGTATATGAGGCACCGTCTCTATAAAACAAGCCTTGGTTAACACGAGGACTTGCGTAAGGCTTGCCACTCTTGTCTGAGGGCAGCCTCTTTGCTGCATAAGATTTGAAAATAACTCTTGAAGACTGGGTAAGAAAACAAATAAACTCGTATCGCCGGGCCAAAGTCGCCATCGTTCGCATATTTGTGCCGTAAAAGAGCTTTTGGTTTGATCCTATTATGTAGTATAGCAAAACCATTGTCTAAGGAGCAAAATTTGGCTACTGTTAATGCGCGCACGGAACGGCAAATATGTGTTTGGTGTTGTGTGGTCTAACCCCAAGGTTACTTCTGAGAGCTAATGAAATCGAGGTATCCAAAGCTAAAATGCTTGAAGTCTACTAAGAACCCGACTGTATATTTGATGGGACATGCCAGGTAGCAATATATTAGGGCTACGTGATCGCCTCCTGAACGGTCGCCCTCAGTTTCCTTAACCGATTAAGTCCGTAAATGAAACAATTTGACAGGTGTTTTAGAGTGTGCCAAGCTAAGGAAGGGCACTGACATGTCTAGACTCTCCCGCACGTCGACTCTTTCGTGTGGAACACAGATGCAAAGGACCGTTTAAAAATGTTCTCATGCCTGGGTTTTGTTAAAGGTCAGAAAGTGTAACTTCGATGCCTCCCTTTGAAATATAAAAGGACCACGTCCCGATCTTTTTAGAAGCTTAATGAACTACACAGCCATTAAACAAACTAGTGCACGAATTATCGAATCGTAAGAAGAATCTTAAAATTAGAAAATAGGATTTGTGATTATAAAACAGGCCTGTGCCTTGACCAAAAACACATCGAAATGCACCGGACACCTGTCGGCAGTAACACACAGTTCAGTGCCACAACCTTGTTCCACCGAATTTTTGCGCAATGCCGCGTTTGGGCACAAAAACTGTATCCTGGCCTATTGTTTGGATCCAACACCACCAAGTATGCGGCACCTACGAATTAATAAAGAAGTCTATATGACGGTTGTGGTATACAAGAGAGAGAGAGAGAGAGAGAGAGAGAAGGAAGAGAACATAAATATCGTTCTAATCTGAACTCATTTGATCATTTTGTTTATGTTTAAATTAAGCCATTTTTGGAGCGGAACACATTGGACCAAAGAGGATGCAGGCCGAAGCATCGGAACAGGCTCTTTCGCTACCGAAGTACCTAAGCCACACAAGGCAGCTGCCGACTGGCGCGAGAAGACGGCAGCAAAATTCAATTCAATTCATCATTTATTCACTCATGTAGAGTAGCATGTCAACAACATAAAACAGAGATAATAGGTAAAAGAATATTAGTAATATAACAACAACATAACAACTCTCGAAATAGTACGAGTTAGGATTTAAAAAAAAAGACGGCAGCAAAAGGGGTCTATCGCAGATGCAGGGACTCCTGCCATGTGACAATCGGTGACATCGGAACCGCGTTACTTTTCGGGGCACACGAAAGAAAGATAACCCTATGGGCAAAACAGACAAGGCTTTAGCATCGGCTGCCAGGACAACCAAGAACCCAGCGCACAGAAGTACAGTCCAGGGTAGCGGGGACGGCAGAAAAACTACCTTATTTGGACTGGGGCAAAACGTCGGGATACAACGGAGGGGGGTGGTAAGAGCAGCTGACTTTAATGTGGCAAGTACGGCGTAGGGTGACTGGATAACAACGGTGCGAGGCAGACTTTTCCGGAAATGCATGACCGAAGAGACCAGCCTTTTCGGCCCTAAACAATAAAAAAGAGTAAATGAATAGATAGAAGAGAATAACTGGCGGACGAGAGCGCCCTGCTGCTGATTAAAACCTGAAGGTTTCCAGACATGGAAAAGACGCTGGGCAACCACCCTTTCCACAAAACGCGCACAACGCGCTTCTTGAAGTAGCCCGAGTCACTCGTCACCAAAAGCAAAGCAGAAGTTTAAAATATAAAGAGGACAAGATTGGGAGTGTGAAAATGGATCTATGGGGTCTCCCAGCCTGAGTAGTGACGAAGAGGAAGCTGCGGTCAGCTTTGTTGAGGTTCACATCAAAGCGCTACGAGAAATGCCTGGATTGTATACCGGTGTGCGTCGATGCGTTAACCCAAAAACTGTTATGTCTGAGTCCCAGGCCTCAAATGGTGCTTTATTATTGCTTACGAGTTCGTTTGGGACTGTGTTGGCTTCCGTTAGCAGTTCCACGTCAGCCCACTTCTAAAGGTAGTTAAGTGTGCCACAACCATTGCGTCCGCCTCCAATATATATATATACATATATATATATATATATATATATATATATATATACATATATATATATATATATATATATATGTATATATATATATATACATATATATATATATATATATATATATATATATATATATATATACATATACTATATATATATATCTATATATATGTATATATATATATATATACATATATATATATATATATACATATATATAAATATATCGTGGTATAGACAAGCACATCTAAAAACCGTCACGCGGTTCGAATTTTGGCGCGCAACGACTTATCGATGTGCGCCCCGCTGAAAGTCCACCATTCGAACGGATCGGCCCGCGTCTTCATCAGCCGCGAACGGTCGGTGGTCGAGATCGATCCGGAGCTGTTCTGAGATGTGAACGCGAGACAGTGTGGTGAGCTGTCAGAGTGCGAATTAGCGAACATGCGCCGAAAAAAAAGTCTTAGCCGCTTAGTCGCTTCGCAATAGCTTCTTGTAGGACTAGAAGATCGAGACAGAGCAAACACGACAATAAGGATTCCGTGAGTGTGCGCACCGTTGAACTTTGTGCCACACAGTTGCCGGATTCAGTTGCAACCGTTGTTGCAAGAGCCAACGGCCGCCGAACGGTTGTCAGTTTAATACTTGCTCGGCTCGGAGTTTCTTCTCGGAGCGGGCGTGCGGCGGCATAATTGTCGTGTGAGGTTCGCATTGTGTCACCACTCCACCCGATCGAGCCCGAGCACTGTCGCAAGATGCAGAGGTCCAATCTCCAGGTGATGGTGCGGCCCAGGCGTTTGCCTGCAGGTGGCCAGCGCGGTTCGATCCAGCTGGACAAGTACGGAAATGAGATTGAGATGACGAACAGCATGTTCCAGTACGACGTCGTATTCGACGAGGATGCGACCCAAGAGCAGGTTTACGAACGCCTCAGATCGGCGGTTGAAAAACTCGTCGAAGGTAAGTAATCGAGCCAGTTGGTTGTGGTGTGCAACAGGTTGTCATCATGGTGATTAGGTTGTCGTCGTCATCATCATTATCATCATCGACTCTACATCGATAATGACTGCTTTGAACGACTTGAATATTGCATTATAGATGTTGATTTATATCGACACAGCAGTGATGCTCTTCAACCTCAACGTGATTACTAGGTGTTTTTTTTACTCGGTATTTTCCAAGTGGAACTTTTATGGTGTGAGTGAGAAATATATATATATATATTTTTTTTTAATTCACATTTTATCGTGTCATTATACCTAGTTATGTCCTATAAGCTGACATTTGGTTGAGTATACACATACGTACATTTAGGTTTCTACTTATAAAATACATCTGTTCATATGCCAACATCGTCATATATGAATTACTACATTGAATCAGCATGAAACTAGACAAGACGAAATCGAGCTAATGGTCTCACTACGATAATGTCGAATCATGTGTTGCAGG
>QVRM01000204.1:0-34439 GCA_003439945.1 Dermanyssus gallinae | reverse complement strand
CCCCGGCTCAACGGAGCTGTGGTGTAAATAGGAAGCTGCGGTTGTGCACGAAACCGTTGCATCCCAAGCTAGGGACTTTCCATGTGACCATAATGCAATGGTCACCCCATCAGGTCTTTCTTCGCAGCGGACACTAAACCTCTCGGTTCAAGTGTAGATGGTATACCGGCTTTCCTAAGGTACCTTATGATCACACCGTTTAGTTCAGCATGTCTGGACGATCTACCCGGCGCTCTTCGGGCAACTCAGTGGGTGTAGGCCACTGGAATCTACTATCGTCCCTAACTTATTCCCCCTAAATAACTTCCTAAGTTATTATTATTATTATTATTATTATTATTATTATTGAAGAAGTACTTATGACGCCTTCCTTGCCTGAGTCGCCATCGGTCGCCGTCTTAAAGGAGCGGTTCGGGGGCGGTGTGAGCGCAGGGGTGGGCAAACTATCGACAAACAAACGAGCACAAAAAAGAACCGTATACGCTCTAGCTAAATTAGTACGAAGCCAAATAATGAAGGAACGGCACAAAGAAAAGTGGGAGAGAGAGGCGGCGGGGGAGAGAACCGCATTGAAAAGCGTGTAGCGCAATCAAAGCTCACGCAAGGTCATCCTCATATCAGCAAGTCGTAAAGAAGAACTAATAGACCAAATCATAAAATCAGGCCACAAACTGCTCAGCCGCATAGACGCACGGTTTGGCTAAATCTAGGTACGTCAATCCCCCAAAGAAAAGAGCCGATAGCCATGAATCTCGAGGGGGAAAAGGAATGCGGGAACGCAGGAGAGGAAATGGGAGGGGGAAGCAAACCGCATACCAGCCAGCTTAAGCAGCATGCATCGACAAAAACAGCTTGCGGAAGTGTATGTAGATGGGGCAGAATTTCCGTGATTAAGCTACTCGGCTAGGATCCTGATCTACAGTAATGCTGCGAACCCAGTACCAGTGGCGCGACTAAACGCACATGAATAGTGTCGCAATGAACATACATTAAAGTAAAGGGGGGGGGCGAGCGAAAAAGTACAAATGACTGTGATCTAGTCATTTTAACTCACACCTTTATATATATATATATATATATATATTTATATAGACAGAGCCTATTATAACAATTTGTACATATTTTAAGGTTTGGTAAATCTCGGCAACAAAATAATTTATCTCAATGAAAGCAGGGGGCGAAAACGTCTTGTTTAGAAGAGACGCTGAAATTTATAAAAGTACGTATTCTGCCTTTTTTCTCCTAAATATTTATACAAATTGCACGTTTGCGGGAGAACTGGTCAACGCATGAAGGAACCGGTCGTACCGGTGTGTTTGATAGAAAATTCTGAATGACGCCTGACGCAAGCTAGCGAATAGCAGGATTAAGGAAAGTTATTTAAAAAAATCGATATGTTATTATATCTTACGTTGAGGCTTTACGTGCAGAACCGTAAAATGTTGCCATTACAACCAAACATGCACAGGCAATAGCAAATGTAATGCCCATCCTTTCGTACTAAAGTGATAGTGCTGCGTTACGTAGTTTCAAAGTAACTAAGCTTTTTCGACCGCCATAGTTGTTACGTTTCACGTTAAAGTTTTCACGTTCCAAGCCGTAAAATTTTGCCAGAACGTTTCCGCTCCACTCTTTCGATTGTGGGAAACATATTTTCTTGTCGAGTTCTATCAAAACTCAGAATATGTACGTAGCGTTCTGATACACCTTTGCTGAAGCAGGTTAAAATGCTAGCAAGTGTGCATGTCTTTCGATATGGCGGCAACTACGTAACACAGCACTATCACTTTAGTACGAAAATGATGGTCATTAAATTTGCTATATAGAATCGTTTTTTTGGGCGTACAATTTTGGTCGGAAGGGCAAAATTCGACGGTTGTGCACGTGAAGGCTTCAACGTAAAATATAACAACACATCGACCTTTTATGACTTTCCTTAATCCCGCTATTCGCCCTTTGATAGCTTGCGTCGGGTGTTCTCCCGCAAACGGGACTTTTGCACAACTATGTAGGAGGAAAAAGGCAGAATAGCTACTTTTATAAATTTCATCCTCACTCCTAAATAAGTCGTTTCTTGCCGAGTTCTACCAAATTTCTAAAATAAGTACATATTGTTATAATATACCCCCGTAAATATATATATATATATATATATATACATATAGAAATGAACAACTCGGCTGAGCTAGATCTTCTATAGTCACCGAGCGTCAGCAGGTATCGCTTTATTGCGGATGCGCTAAGTTTTATATATATATATATATATATATATAGAGAGAGAGAGAGAGAGAGAGATATGTAAAGACATCCTAGACGTATGTAGGCAGGTCAATCAGGTGCTGATGACGGATGGAGTAGAGCGGTGTCAGCACCCTCTCGTGCGTTGCCGATGATATTCACTGATCCAGCGCACGAACAGCGACAAACATCATCCAGGATAGAGACCAAGCTCGAGCCGAAGGCAGAACAATACATCGAGATAGAGAAACTTAAGAGAGCAACTACGAGAAAAAGAGAAAGAGCAATGTATTTGGCCCCAACCTCCATCGCCACCACCCACACGCCGCTAAGCACATGAGCTGTGTGTCGCATATCACGTACCTTTCCTTAGCTATCGAAGTCATAAACAACAGCTTTACAAAGAGCGTGCACATATAGATATATATATATATATATATATATATATGTACTGTTGTATATATATATATATACAACACGATTTGAAATCAGCCTCCCACATTTTGTATAGGAAGAGTTTATGGTACTGTTCAGAGAGAGGTTTAATTGCAAGGTGAAATGTAAAGGTTTGTTCGGTACAGCGTGTCTATGTCATGAGGAAGTGGCAACTTGTTTTGGTTGTGATGTTTGCATCTCGTATTAGAGTTTGTCGCTTGACGCTTACGCTTTGCATAGTGGTGTACCATCTCCAAAACACACGACGACCCCGAACCAACTTAAATGCCATGACTTAAAGGTTTGCCGTAAATGCCACTTCGTCTCGTGGCAGACAGCATACATAATCCGCCCAACGTAAGGTTGCAATCCGTGGCCTATTACATAAATTGCTAGATCCGCAACGTCACCGGTTTGAGAACTCCTTTGCAAACATATTTAACTATCATCCACGTTGCTTCTCGTAACATCAGTTTCGTATTGCAAAATCTGTAAAAAAAAGACGCCTAACATATTTGTTTTTGCCGAATGTATAAAAATGAATAATTTTGCATTTCAAGATGGTACATAATTACCATACAGTTGTGACGATATACAATTTGAACACTGTAGCGACCATCCAACCGGACGAAAAAGTGCAACAACCGCCGATGCGTCTGGCAGCTCGCCGTATGAAGATCGCCGCATGAAAAAATATACAGGAATAGTATAAAGGTTTCGCGTTTGTATTACAGAAACGTTCTCCGTTTGGACATCACAGGATTGGCTGTCATAACCCTGCAAACTGTCAAACAAAATCGATCTGCCAGGCTGAGGCTGTTGATATATATATAAACTAAAACAGTGCGCCACGCAGCGGATTACCACTTTATTCAGGCGTACTTTTCAGTATTGACTTAAATGTATATTGCAATGCGCTTTCAATAAATGTACGCAAACAATGTTTTATATTGATATTGCAAACGTATCGGGCGTAGTTTAGCGTAAGTAAAGGCACTAAAAGATTCTTCTTGTTTTTAAGAACGAAAACAATTGGTGTATATATATATATATATATACATATACATATATATATGTATATATATATATATATATATATATATATATATATATATATATATATATATATATATATACATATACATATATATATATATATATATATATATATATCATTCTGTATTACCTTCTGATTTGGCGTACTTTTCAGTATTGACTCAAATGCTCTACTACAATGCTCTTTAAACAAATGTACGGTTTTATTGCAAACTTATTGTACAATTTAGCGTAATTAAAAATAACTAAAATATTTTAATTTTTGGGAATCAAAACAATTGGGCTTTATATATATATATATATAGCAATAAGTTTGCATTTCAAGAACACATCAGTGGCCATCTCAGCGGGCAAAAGTGCAGAAATTGCCGATGCACTTCGCTGCGTGACATTTAGCGCACGTTTGCGAGCAGATCCCGTAACGCCCGCATTGATCGCTAACCTGGGGAAATACTTGGATCGAACACACCAAGTGCTGGTAGCAGTACACAGCGTATCTTGTGTGTACACGCGCCGACTAGTGTATGATGCCATTCTATACCAAAGCTTCCTGGCCATGTTCACATCTGACTGCGCTACCTCTGCCGATGCCTCGGTCACTTTTGCCAGCCACTCCAATTAAAATCATCAAAATTATCCTGTAATAGACACGGTCTACTTTGACTTCTTGCGAGCATTCGACAGGGTGAGTCATAAGATTCTTTTATCTAAAATGGCGGGGCTTCAAATTGGCCCTCAAATCCTGGCTTGGTGTGGTTCCAAGCAGCCATTATTTTTTATTGGTACCTAGTGTGAGCTAAATAATATCGCGATCTCAGTTCCGAGCGCGGTCCTGGAGACAGCTCCCGCCAATTTCACATATCAGCTAAAGCGACAAGTTTTTAAAGAAAGTCTCAAGAAGGTGCAACTTGACGCGTGACAGAGTCGTACTCTCAAGTGTCGCAGAGTACCAGCGTCATGTTGACTATCGCGTTTTTAAAGATCTCGTAGTCAATGATCAGGTCTACGGAGTTACCGCCTGAGCTGCCAGTGCGGCAGTCCTTAACCACTCGTTTAGGGGGTTAAAAAATGAGTGGTTAACTGAACAAATAACCACTTATTTGTTTGGCAAACAGCTTGCCTAGTGCTGCGTAAAGATCGTTCCCTTATAGTGTTACCTCAGACACAATTACAGGAAGGAGTTGACAAGCTCTAGCGGTTGGCCAAAACAACGTCTGCTGCAGCTAATCGGCTTCACGGCAAAACTTAATGGCTTTTGTCTCCGCAAATGTATTTGCATACCCTTACGATGAATTTAAGTTGCTAAGTCGCCGACAATTCGGTGAAATGCACCGCGCTTCCGGTGAACCACTAATATGTCATCATCATACATGACGACCACGGCGTTTCTAAACTCCTTCCGCACATGGCCCGTTAGGTTTCTGATAAGTAAGAAAAAGGCCAGGCAATAGGGAGGGTCTGGTGGCGTGGTGCTTTCCGCCTGCGCTTCCCAACCGGAGAAGACACATAGGTGCGCGGGTTCGAGCCACACCATTGCACATTTGTATTTATGGGGTCCGTCTATGAAGCATTGCGAAAAGCAGTCCCGTGGACGTTAACTCTCGGCTGAGGTTCAGCCCGAAAAGTATTTAATAGGGAGGGTCTCCTTGAGAGTCCCTACGTTTTGACTCAGCAGCAAGATGCCCTCGTCCCTCATATTTATTTCAAGGCGGGTTTGGGTAAAGAAGCTGGAGACCATCCGTAGGAAAGAACCACCCATTCAGCTTGTCGAAACAAATCGCCTAGTAAGCGCTGGGAGCCTTTGCCGAAGGCCTTGACACAATTTATAAAGACGGCGTACGATTGACCTGGGTTCAGCTATTACCCGCTTAACTTCCGACTGAAGTGCATGAATCGCGCTTGTGAACCTCGTCCCTTCCTTACACCGAATTGCTTTGGAGGTTAGGCCTTCTCCACAGTTGGAAATATTGTATATAACGTTGAAATAATTAACTCAGCGAACATTTTCGTAAGAATGTGCTCCGACGCGATACTCCGGTAGAGATTTGGATCGTCCACGTTGTCGTCGTTTCTGCCCTTGAATAGCAGAGTGAGTCTGAGCGCGTGCCTAGCCTGTGGTATGTGTCCCCCGCTGAGTACCTGGTTAAACAGACTTCACCGTTCTCCTGGTAGAAACATCAGACGAATCAACCCAATGTTCGTAATAGATCCCATCAGGATCGCTACTGTTATTCCTGGGTAGCCCGCGCAAACTCTTCACCTTAAACGGAGACATCAATGTGGAAGTGTTCCAGAGTAAGCGGTTGCTCAATAACCGGATCTGGTAAGGAGGAGTTTGCGTCGAGCAGGAGGATGGTAAAGTGCTGTGGATGCTTCTATTTTGCCAGCGAACAATGAAGACCTAGAGTTTGCGCTCTGCTCTCATACGCGTACGGATCTTCTTCTCCTCATACCGCCGCTTACATTCCATGAGCAGTTTTTTATGGGTTGCTCTAACTACAGCCGCCTTAGTGGTCGCCTCTAAAGCATAATTCTCAACTTCAGAAGTTAATCTCAGCAGCGTTAATTACCGCAATGATACACACAAATCTAGCTACTTACACAAATCGGTTGTCATCTGCCGATGCGGGGCACGCCCTTGGTCTGACACACACAAAGACGCCAGCACCGGGAGGTCTTTTCGTGCAGGAATATCGAGAACCTTGCATCTCTGAAGTTCCATCGGATGTTGGAGGTTGCAAAATAGCAAGTTGACACAGCATCTTCCGCTTTGACAAATCACGTCACTTTCACAATTCAGGCCTCTGCTCTCCAGATGCTCAAGATGTATATCACCCTTCCTCTACGTACCGCCATTATCAATACGACAGTTTAAAACACCGACGAATAAAATAGGTAACTGAAGCTTTAGATCCGCCAGGCCCGCACTAAAAGCATCGATAACATTAACATTATCTTAAAGAGGTGGCAAGCAGAAGAATGCGAGCTTGACTCAACTTGAGTCAAGCTCTCATTCTTCTGCCTATTGATAGTCATCCAACGCTCACCTCGACACACACACACACACACACTGCGTTCAGGGTGACACGGGTCGTAAACATATTGAAAGTCTGGTTTACCCTGCGATCCGTCTAAAAGACTGGCTCGCAGATGAAAACCTCGCATCTCATCGAAATGCAGTTCCTCTCACATGAATGTTTCTGTCAAAAGTATAATCTCCACATTTTTAAACAGTTCAGCGTACTGATGCTGATGTAAAACGCCAGATAAATATTCGCAATTCCAATACAATCATTTAGCAGCTGCAGGCAGCAGATGACGCCTGGCGTCGTTGCTGTGTAGCTGTTGTAAACCATACAGCGTCTGTCAGTAAACTCGCCGCATACCCTTAGTTTGGGTCGGCGGAGCCTTCAGCGAGTTCTGAAAGCTCACGCCCTTCGGCCAGAAGGCGCTATTTGAGACCTTACCATAATCGTTATCACTAAAGGCTACGCAGAAGAGGGAGTCCAGCCGTGAAACTTCTAGTTTCAAAAATAGCACGCACTGCGGTTAGCCAACCGCGCAGCTGTTCCGCCTACGCTGTTCAGCCAAAGCCCTCCGAGCGGAGGGCTTTCATGGGCAACCTTCGGTTTTTGCACAATGTTAGCTCACTCAGGTCTATGTATGTCTACACTTCCTGTTTGGCGAGAACGGCGTCTCCTATTCGCTTGTGTCTCTGGAAGGCATGGGTCTGCTTGGGCGCCAGGCGTCTATCCTGCTTCTTTGGGCTGTTGCTGGTCGCTCTGCTACACCCACTAGCGGGCGCGCTCTTTTTATTGCTTCTTTTCGTCACCAATTGGACGTCTTCATTATATCCAACGAATGTGCTCTGGCTGCCTCTGTACGGTTAACTGACTAATATATATATATATATATATATATATATATGTGCAGAGTCAATTGACCGTACAGAGGCAGCTAGAGCAGACCAGCTGGATATAATGAAGACTTCCAATTGATGACGAGAATATATATATATATATATATATATATAATATACGATTATATCTAACTCTTTGATTCTCACTGTTCCTTTATATTTTGACCTCCAACCCCGGCATTCTGTATTCTGCTGTGGTGTGTGAATTGCTGCAATACGGAGACGCTGACCACACAAGTAAGGTGGCGGCCGTAGCTGCATATCGCGTCTTTGTCCTCACTTGTTCACCCCCACAATAATTCGCATTGATCCCCACTTGTTCACCCCCTCACCATACCTAGATGATTGCCATCCCCATGTGCAGCGCTAACTACATTCAGGAGCTCCTACGACCACTTGACTATTATTTTCAGACAGCGGTCTTCGCGCTCATACGTTCCATATTGCTCACCCCAAAAAATATATATATAATATATATATATATATATTACTGGGTGCACGAGGAGCACAGGTGAAATTAATGAAGGATAGCATCCTTGCCTAAACCAAGAGGTCTCACGGCTTGGCAGGATCTGTTAGTGTGACTTTTTTGGAAGAATTAATACAAAACGTTGCAGGAGATCCGCGAAAGGGTCGAGTTTATTTCAACTCTGCTGTCGTCATTGGCTGTGCGCTAGGGAAATTCTTTGTCATTAAAATCGTGATAATATATGAACGTAGCTACAATATTAATAACATATATATATATATATTTGAATTGTTTGCATTAACAAATATATGTATATATATATATATATATATATATATATATATATGTTATGTATTTGCTGCAAGGAGACATACGTATTATAAACAGACCACGCAAACCTGGCAATAACCTACGCTAGTTTAAACTCGATTCTATTCTTGATAAGTCAAGCATATATGAGAGCGGTACGGAGGCAGTACCGAAAGTGTGCAATTTCCCCGCTAACCACTGCATATCGTGTAGTCTGCCCGGAGATACGATTTCAAGCAATTCTGTCTCGGTTGTCACGTTGACCGGTAAAGCCGGCAGCCAACAGGTCTAACAGAGGAACGTCAATTTCACTTATTCTATGAACAGAGGCTCGGAAGACTCCCATACGTTACAACATTAATCAGGAGACCTGTCTGTGCCACAAGCCCCTGGCAAACAGCGCACACCCCTTAAATATATGCCCTATTCCCTGTACTTAACCAAGCCCCTTTCGCTGTTTATAATGAAAAAAATATGAAGCTTAGTTCGTATTGTTGTTATTATTTTTAACATCACTTTTATAGTCATCAATGTCGTCGTCCTCGTTGTTGTTGTTGTCGTTTTCGTCGTCATCGTCGTCATTATTATCGTATGTCCTAACTTTTGTCATTGTTATTATGTGCATGTTTGCAACATGCGCCCACTAAGCCACCAGTTGTTATTATCATTCCTATATAAGTAGCCTTTGGTAGCGTTATTAGATATTATGTCTTAGCAAGCAGGCACGACGCTTTATCCATGGCGACTCCGACGCGGGAGGGGGGCGTATAAAGCAGACGTTCAGTGCACCTCGTTCCCAACCGCTCGTTGCCTCTTTCCGGCATATTATTAGCAAATGGGTGGAATCAATCTGGCTAAGCTGTGGAAATAACAGCGCGCGCCTAATATACCATGTTGGGAGTAACTGACGGATATATTGAGATGACGACGATGATGATGATGCTGATGATGATGCTGCTCATAATAGTTAACGGAGAAAGGTTCGTTGCTATTCACAGCGTCCGTGTCGTCGTTAAAGGCCAAACAGCGAACTTTACCACCAAAATCACTACCACCACTGCCAACTTAGCTTAGTTGGCGCTGCGGCCACAACAACAACAACGACGACAATAACCACAACAACCACAACAACTACAACCACTGGAACAACTACAGCAATCACAACAACAACAACAACACCAACCACAACAACAGCAGCAGCAGCAGCAGCGTTGACAGCAATAACAATGTTATCGCACACGAGGCGGCTTACTACAACGCTAACCGCAACACGTACATGTCCCCACACCAACTACCCCACGCAATAGTAGGCGACCGTGGATAGGCGGCTACGGCTGCTGCTGCAACAGCGACAGCAGCGATGAGCTGTCTGGAGGAAAGGCGTGAGTGAGTTTGCCGCCAACACCTCGTTGCGAGTTTGGCCAACGGCGTCTATGCCGCGATGTACCCGTACGGCTATACGGCGCGCATGCACTCCTCGGCGGGGCAAACCGGGAACCGGCGACAAAGCTGTCGCAATTTTCCAAGGCCTAAAAGTCAGCAATATCAGCAGGTAATACTGTGAGGGATTCTGTCGTGTGGGTGAGTGAGGACGGCGCTTTGCGGGCAACGCAAAGCGCCAGAAAGCGTGGCGTTCTCAAATGCGGGCAGTCGGCCCGTATCGATCTCGAGTACAGTGGCGTTCTAGTTCGACTATCGATCGACTCGGTTCGTGGGGCACCGTTTGAGTGGGCCTCGTTTATGGCATGGCATGGTCCGAATTAAAGACGGTAGACATAATAATAATAATAATAATAATAATAATAATAATAATAATAATAATAATAATAATAATAATAATAATATGGGCAAGGCGCTTACTCGTTCGACAGGGGACGCTAGAGCTCTTGAGTACCTGCACCAGAGACTATCGCTGGACATTCAGCGCCGCCTCCGTGCATGGAACTCTGCTAGACTAAACACGCCCGAATCTGGAGGATATGTGACGTTTTCATTTATGTTGCCCGGTGTACACGTTCATTGAGGAGACAATTGTTACCTCTTACTCCTATAAGCAAATAAATCCAAAATAAATTTAGTTGCACTTGCAGAGCCCATCTGAATTTCGATTCCGGGGTGAGTTATCCACCTGGTACTAATGAAGTACCTGTTGCCTGTTTATTCATCGATGCGAATTCACCTTCAGCCTAGAATAATCATGGTCTGCACCATTCAGTAACCGATTCTGAAATTGAGATCGCGTTGGTTGCCCCGTGTCGCCTGTTGTTGCCTGTTAAATTTTACCCTACGTCTACTATTGTCTCTGCTGAACTGCAACTAAAAAAGTAAAATTCCACCTCTCGGCAAGGAGCGGAGCTGAACAGCATGTGCGCCCTTCCCTTACGCCCCCGCCCCACCCACCCCGCCCACATCCCCAGGGAAGATTGTAAAAGGAAAAGGGTTGAGTGAAGGAACCTTTCCATTCCCCCTGCTCTGCCGCCAATCTGATCCTTCGTCAGTTTCATCGAGGCCAGTAAAGTCTCTTGTTGTTTTCTCGGTGTCTCTCTCTCTATCTGTCGTTCTCTTATATCGCTCTTCTTCGACCTGGGGCTCTAGTGGAAGACCCCTTACCCAATCCCCATATCGACTCTCGGGTTCACCGCCAACCTCTCGTTCTCTGCTCTGGCCAGTCTATATATATATATATATTTATATATACTAGTATAAAGTACGCTCGCTCATACACCGGAGGGTGGCAAACTTCGTCGCCGAAAATTGTGTCACCATCGTGACGTGGGTCGACCAACATTACTAGTAAAAGTGGCAGCGGCTGATACCGAACGCCGACAGCCACAAGACCAAACACACCATCTGCAGCCAACAACATAAACAAGAGAAAACGTTTTTAAACGACGACACCGCTTAGCTGACAGAACGAGTGCTACCCTGGAATTGTTTTACCGCAGAAAAACATTGCAAAGGAACAGAGCGTGGCATATTCAAGTACGTTTTATGTGAAGGCAGCAGCAGCGGCTGGTATAGTAGCCGAAAATAGGTAGTTATTGTTGTCTAGCTTCAAAGTTGATATACGTGCAAGAACAAACCAGGAGCACGGACACGTAAGTAAGTCTTCTTGGCGCAACTCTTGCTCTCAACCCTTTTTAGGTCTATCCTAAAAAGTGTTGTTTTACCCCCGGGCGGCGACTATGCAAACGCAAACCGCAGAATTCGAGGCGGGCTTATTTTGCATTTTCAGAAGGCTGAACTCATGGGGAACTCATAGCTAGCGAGTGAGCATGCCATCAATCGCTCATTCCACACCAGTTCAAAGATTGGTTACGGCTTACTGGGTTTTTTTTTGGAAAGCGACCAAGATTAGGTTGAAGGCGGGGTCGTGCGGAATGCAAACACTTAGATGGACACATCGGTGGAGGCTCCTCGAAAAAAAAACACATATTTTCCCTCATTTCTTCTCTCTTTTTCATGTGGCTCTTAACTTAAGGCAACCTTGATTGTATTACTGATAATAATAGTTCTGTCTTCGCCTGTCGGGTCACAACGACCAATGTCGTTTTCCTTCGTTTTGTTTGAGCAGAGCTTTGTGGGACCGGCAGTTAGAGCGAACTGAAAAAACGAGGCGAATTGATTAAACAGCCTTCAACAAGCGCTGCAATGCACCGTAATGATAAACGGTTTTCGCAAGATAGCTATGTGTATAGAGAGATAGATAGATAGATAGATAGATAGATAGATAGGCAAGTAAACAAGTATACCCGCACTTGGAGTGGCTGGTAACGGATCGCACCCTTATTCGGCTCAAAGCCTCGTTTGATCCCGAGAGCGGTCAAGGAGTTCTTCATGGAAGGACTGCCATAAAGATGTGGCAAAAAAGATTGAAAGTGAGGGCCAACCAGAAAGAGAATAAAAAAGAGAAATAGAGTGGCGGACAGAAGATGGATTACATGCCGGCTGATGCCACTATGTGGTTGCCGGATAAGATCGGCCACCGTTTAGATAAGAATTTTAAACAGAAAACAAAAAGATGCACGATGCGTCGCCTGTTTCTCCTGTGTACCAGTTTATAGTTGTTCCTATTTCCTATTTACTAAAAAGTTTCAAGAGTGGCGGATATCTTGATGTCGCCAGGAAACCACCTAAGTTACCGACAAACACTTATACGACTATAGAGATTACCCTCCTCTTAAAAAACGCTTAAAGGTCATACATAACCCTTCTGTCTTCTAATACGACTAAAACTTATCTCCAGCATTCTCTTGGGAATAGATGCCATAGGAGCCATAGATGTAAAGGCATAAAATTGCGTAATTCTATGGTGATACCTTCATTTGTATGTAACCTTTTTAACCCACCAACGCAAATCTATGTGTAAAGTCACAACTATAATAATGCATCGCGTAGTGAAAAAGACTGGTAATTGGCATGATCTAGAGTACAGACTTGCTGTTGATTCTCTTTACCAAGTAGTAGAGCGATATTACATAATTGAGGGAAACAGGGGTGGACCTGCATTTTAGACCCAAACCTGGAGGCCAGGAAACGACGCCGACCAAAGGGCAAAGCGAAAATAGAGCAACATGGCATGAGTTCCAAGCAAATATGAATGCGTTCCGTGGATAAATCCATGACAGCAATGCAGATGCTAGCACTGTAATAGAATATACATTGGATGAGTCATATTCGAGAACGCCTAATATTTGACAAACTATGAGGACATGAAGACAATCAACAACAACAACAACAACAGTGACCTTTGAAACAACGTGAACACAAACAAACATACGAAATTGTAACCTGCATATATTGCACGAATAAAAGACTTATTATGCGCTTTGCTGCGATAGCATACAGCATTATTATGATTACGTCTAGGTCGACTGCAGTCATTCTAATAATAAGAATATCGCTGCATGACGGCAAAATAACACGCCATAATTTCTGCTCTGCCCGCTCTTGATGCCGCCTTCTTCTACCTTTTCTATTGATTTTTGTCATCATTGGCTCCGCGGCTAGTTACAAAGCAAAACAAACAAGACTTTCATAAAGCCGTGACAGCAGACGTGATCACACGTGAAGCGCACGTGATCATTATTTTTTGTATGTATATGTTATGCGATCAGCTCATTCGAACGACGTCGCGGGAACTCTTCAATGCTGCGAGGTTATTTAGGACAGTATTTGTAGAGCAGTTTTATAGACGCCGCAGTAAATCTGTTGCAGACGTTTCGATCAATTACGATTTGCTTTCTATATCAAAACGAATTTGGCATACATTGCATATTTTGCTTTCGACGTGGCAAAAGGCCAGTGTCACGCCTGGTATGTGACCTTTAACTTTCGCCAATGTCAAAGAACAACCTGTAGTGCAAATGTGTTCAAGCAGCTGCGTTAGTAAAGAAGCATACCGCTATGCACTTGTTGACTGACTCCGGGGCCTTCACGTCAACTAGTGTTTGCTTCCGAGGAAAAATTCCCTGTATAAAGTAGGTTTGTGCATGTGTATATATACACTCCCACTCCGTATACTGGCGAATAAACTGAGAACATCAGTCAGGCATAAATATATATATATATATATATATATATATATATATTATATATATATATATATATATATATATAATATATATAATATATATATATATATATATATATATATATATATATATATATATATATATATATATATATATATACATATATATATATACAGAGTTCACAAAGAGGACACTAGCAGCACAAGCTGCTTTCGTAGGAGCACCAGCCTGGTGAGAAACGGGCTGTAGGTACTCCGCAGTGCTAATTGTCTCGCTTACAGTTGCAGCAGTTCAAGGTGTTTTTTTTTATGGATTTGTTTGTTTGTTTGTTTGTGCTTTCTCTGTAAATTATACACCCGCAGACTTTAATGCGATTTCGAATGTTTGATTATTTGCTTAGCTGTATGTCTTTACGCTTCTTGTTCTCCCTCTCTTTCTCTGTTTCTCTCTCTCTCGCATTTCCTCCTCGTATTGTTTCTCGTGCCGCTCTGTAACCTCGGGGCAAGCGAGTAGAGACGGGGCACTCGCGCATAAGCTGCTCTTTTTGCAGCCCCGCTGTCGATAATTGAGTTATTATAACAGAGACTGCGCCCTGACAGTCAGCGATAACTGTCCCAAAGGCTGCGCAAGCTAAGCGAGGCTAGGCTGGCTGGCTGGGCTGGGCTGGCTCCCTTGGCGATGCAGTCGATGATGTCGGCGATCCGTGCCTTGCAATAGCGGCGTGGGCCGTAGTCACTTGTTCGCACGAATCGAACGTCTCGATCGACGACTACGTGCACTACGCCAGCTACGACAAATTTCGTATAAACACGTAGGAACCTAACTACAAAGTTTGTGCAAAATGTCTATGATAGAGTAGACACTTATATGTTTATTTACCTCGAAAATTATAACCAGCATTTAGATTTTGTCGGAGTTTGGGCCACTTGCAATACATACTATTTATTTATTTATATATATATATATATATATATATATATCTTGGTTGGGAGGTGGATTCATGCATCAAAGCATACCTCCTCCAAATCATGTTTTTCGATTTTTCTAACCTTACTTCGGCGGCCTCAAGCACAGATTCGTGTAAACTGAAATGTCTTTTCGTATTTTTGTTCTAATTGTTCAACAATGAATTGCAGAGTGCCAATTTAGGTGAATAAGCTGTACATGGTACCAGCTTGACTTTAAATTCGGCCATATAAGCTTTAGTGTTTTGTGGCTGGCATTGTGGGTGGTCGAGGGGTCCATCAAAGCACCCTAATGCTATTAATCCTCACTGTAAGTTGCAAAATAACTGCACGCAGCCTAATTGTTGGGTACGGCTGTTGTGTCACCGACATGCTCTTGTTAGTTTTTTGTGCGCGAAATTGCGAGAACATTATTAGGTTCCCGTTTATTCATACGTATGACTGCTTAGGATAATTAAAAAAAAAATATATATATATATATATATATATATATATATATATCAGCCATGACCACCACTCCTGTGTTTACATAACTGTCTATGATGATCTATCGGTATCTAGTAGATGGTTTATGAATCTAAAAAAATGCGTGAGGATTCAAGAGACATATAGCACAATGGTTTACCAATTCACGTGTCGAAAACAAAAGCTATAAAGTTCAAAACCGGGGGCCTCTAAGGGGAAGTGATAGGCTTTGGAGCTGACTTATCAGGACAGCAAGCTAACGCCAAGCGGCGTATCGCTCTCTGCCAACATATTTCAATAGTTATCCGATTAGCAGCTTAACGTTTCCGACGCGGTAAAGACAACGTTTCATCGAGGATTTATTCTGTAAACTGTTTTTAACTGCAGCCTACGCCTTTACTGCAAGAGTTCCGGAGCGGTTTTGAGCATTTCCACCAAATGCCATCATAAGACATATCGTGATGAGCATTGCCAGCGCCTGCTATTTGGGTGTTGAGGCGGTGACATTTTCCGGATAATACATGTGCAACATAATCTATATCCGTTCGTGATAATTGGCAAGGAATGCCGTTTTCAAGACTTCAAATTGTGTGACAATAGCGAACGGTGATGTGAAATTTTATATATATATATATATATAGGATTTTTCTGCCATGTCTATATAAATCTGTGGTCAGCTCAGTGGCATGACAAAAGAAACGGCACGTGCAAAAACAAGAAATACGAAAAGTTAGACAAGCCTGCAATAATATTTAAAATCTGCAGGGGTACACCGAGGCATCAACCCGTCAAATGCTCAAAGCTAGTTCTTACTGTCGAAAAAAACACTGCATCAACGCGCCCATTTAGAGTTAGCCGGTAATATGCATAGTATATATCCACCTAGATAGACTAACGTGCGTATGAAGCGTTGTCCCTGGGACGGTATTGTCTCTGGAACACATCTATTTCTCTCAAAAGCTGGACGCACAAAGGCGGCCTTCCAGGGTGCTAAATAAAAGTATTTTAAGTAAGCTTTGATATATATAAAAACGAATACCAGGCAAACTTTATAGCCAGGAGACATTTTGAAACATGCTCATTTTAATTTCCGAAAACATATATTAAGATAACATGTCCTTTATCTACAGCATTAACTATTTTGAATTCAGTATTCAGACAGTGTATTCGCATATATTCACAGGTTTATAATTGTAACAGTCGGTAAATCGACACCGTGTTAGCCATAAAATACGTAACAGCAAGTGGGATTTACATGGACCTACTCATCATGGCCATTGATGTGCTCAGTGCCGACGGTAGCCGTCGGACTAATAATGCACTGGCATTTTAGGTTGTTCGCTTTGATGTGTAATAATTGTTCCAGCAATTTAATTTTTCTAACTTGACATATGGCAGATGTGTTACGCTGTTTAGTCATGAAATGAATGGCTGGTAATCAAATCGCGGCAAGTTTTAACATCTAAATGCATGTAAGTATCACATGCACGCGTGAGGAAAAGCAGGATATTTATAGTGCTGCACGTAGATCAAGTGTAAACGTGCATGCCAAAATAAACCAAGTTTTTTAGATACTTTTTCTAGTTCAAATATATAAATGCGCATCCACTTCTTGGGTCCATGTAAGAGAAACTGTATGTCAGTTACTGTAGCAACTGAATTATTTTGGCAAGCTGAGTCTAATCCATCATATCCCTACTGCACAAACGCATATATTTTAAAAGTTGCACGGTTCAACCAGCTGCAATCACATTTGCTGTTGTTCTTGTGGTGGCTTTTTGTTGTTGTTGTTGTTGTTGTTGCTCTGTATGAGTGGCAGCAACAACCGGCCAGCGTGACTATACTTGACTTTTTTTTTCTATTCAATTGTCTTCTACGTTTGATGTATAGCAACGAGCTGCGCTAGCAAGCGTCAGTACCGGCCTTTCAACGAGGTGCAGATTCGCCAGCATCCCCACTTACACTCTCACACTTAAGAAATAGGTTAGAAAATACCTTATTCCTGACCCTTATCCCGCCTGACCCAAAGTTACGTCGTTACCGCGAAGGTGGTTAGTCCCGCGACGTCTCGTCTCAGGAAGCTCTGTATACAGTCACGTTCGTTAGTTGGGGGGGGGGGAGGATTTTTATGAGTAGGAGAAATGTGGCGCATACACATACTGCGCCACTCTCGTCTAAACGCAAGAGTACATCCGAGAGAGGCGTAGTTTTTTCTTATGGCGTCAGTTCGCTCTTGTGGGGTTAATGTAGCGTGTTCGATATGGTGACTTCTTCTCTCTGTTCTGCGACGGGGGGAAATAGAGGGAGCGGATGGAGAACCTTGGTCTTGTTCGCCTTCTGCGGCAGTTTAATGCTGGCAGTGCTCTGTCCGAGCGCACCACGACGGACAAGAAAGAACGGAGGCGAGTTCATGTCTGGGCAGTGGTTCGAGTCCTGCAAGATCTAAGTGATGTAGGTTGAGTGTCGTACTACACCCCCCCCGCCACCCCCCGCCCGCCCGCACCTCTCGCGTTGAACGTGGCCGAGAGTAGCCGGGGGTACTACTACACTAACTGTATGGCTGGCCACCGGGGGATCCGAAAGCCACTCACCCCCGCCCAGTTGAGCTAGTTGGACAATTTTTTTTCGCTTGCTACACTTGCCAAAGATCGATGAACAGAACACGAGCACAAATACCCGCGCGCACCCGTGCAGAAGAGCAATGTAGCTCTTGACCTAGTCTTGGTCAGCTAGATTTACTGGCCGAATCACATTTGATCGCGACTGCCTGGAATTTGATAGATCCAAGAGGATTTTTAACGAAAAAAATGCGTGTGTTTTACGTCGAAGGTGGTTATCGTAAAGATAACCGGAATTCTAATCACGGGTATAGCTATACACACGTTTATGTGTGTATATCTATACCCGTAATCATAATTCTAGTTATATATATATATATATATATATATATATTTATATATATATATATATATATATATATAAATATATATATATATATATATATATATATATATATATATATATATATATATATATATATATTTATTAAGGCTCGTTACACAGCACTAAATCATTCAGTTTCATGATTTATGGAAGCCCGATATGTATATGGTACAACGATAAGCCTAAATCGACGATCGATGCTATTCTATCAACGATAGAATAACACTTGAAATCTCATCGTGCTATTACGTGTATACTATTTGCCTAAAGTCTTTATTTAACTGGTATTAATAAATGCAACGCTCGGTCGGGTGTGTTTTGTGGAATGCGCGAGTATTTCACATTTAGCTTAAAATTTACAGAATTGAAAACCACACAAACAACCCATCGCATGCATACGTCCCAAACAATTGTGTTCTACATATAAGGGAATCAAAGAGTTAGAAATGTTAACTGATGCAACAACTCGACTCTAGCTTTAAGGCGCTCGATCTGCGATCACCGTAGACTCATATACCGCCCTACTATCGGGCGTCCATAAATCATCAAAATGACAGATTTATTGCAGTTTGACAGTTGCTTTAGATGTGAGCGTATATGCCTTAAAAATACATAGATACAGAAATATCATCTATCATCCTGAAATCGATCTAGTCAGAGCTAGGTGACGCACGATAATTGACGAACAGAAAAAGGGAACTACGATGACAAAAAAAGTACGCTTGTGTTTAACAGCTGTGATTGACTTGCTGGTATTTCAATCGTCTCCAGTGAATTCAATACTGAGGGTGAAAAAAATTAATAGGTAGAAACAACACACTGCTGCGTGGGTGTGTGTTTTACCACTCCCCAGAGTGAGATAAATAATGACGGAAAAGTTAAGCGCTGTTAAGTAACCGCTTTGCATCCAGATCGTCTAGAGGGTCTGGGGGTCACAAGTGCACATGTATGTAAAAACATATTTTTATATGCAGCCGTAAACAATAGCTGACCTAACACTATCTGAGGCTGAACGCTACAGTATTCATATATAGGCCTTTGCGTATGTACTCGTAAATAGGTCTTGCCAGCGATAACTCACCCCCGTTTGCTCTGCCCTAAAAGAAGTCAAATAACGTCGACCGTACGAGGGATAATAATGCGAATAAGTGCAGTGTCGCTGTATATATATATATATATATATATATATATATATATATATATATATATATATATATATATATATATATATATATATATATATATATATATACATATACATACGTGTATGGCCTTTGACTTCGAAACATAGAGAATGTTGGTTTGTTTCCGTCCAATTCTCAGCCGGCATTCCTTTGACCATTCGGTACATGCCTTGACACGATTTCTCTGACATCGTAGTATGGTGGTCAAGAAAACTCGTCTTTGGAAAGAGCGCAGACGATGCTGTCTGCGCACGTTTAGAGGATATTCCCAGAGAGAGAGAGGGAAATAGAGAGCGCTCGACAGAGGGGAATAGAGAGCGCTCTCGAGCGATAGACGCAACGTCAAAAGCTGCACGCGTTGCGGCAGAATCAAAAATCGGGCTGTCCGTTTTGGGTTGCTTGCCGAAAGAATGTTGGATTCAAGCCAAATGAGTCTGCAGACTTGTCGAGTCTCCGCTAGACCCCGCCGTTAGACGGCTGGGGGCCGACAGGGCCACAATGAACGATCCTGCTGGGCTGCTAATGGCTTCACTGAAGTCACTACGATTCGGCGCCCCGCGACGCCACACACCGATTGAGAGCGACAACGACTTCAAATTTAATAAGCTTGCTACGGAGAGCGAGGGACTCATCTTAAAAGCAGGAACCAAAAAAAAAGAGCAGAAAGTAACTAAGAAAACCATACATATGGTGTATAGCGGTATCTAGTTTCTAACTATACTTACTATACGCACAAACTTAACTTCAGCTAACACACAAAATTAACTCCCCGAAGTGTATGCAAAGTTCTGTATTGCAAGTAGAGCTTTAAAAGCAGCTACGTTTGCTTCCGTGGCAATACTTAGCATACAACTATTGAATAGAAATTAGACAACATTTACACACAGCTAAAAACTGCAGTGTGGATATCGGCAATATGCGCAGGTAACAAGCATAAACTGAGTGTTTAAGGATTTGTCGGCGGTTGACAATCTGTTCAAAATATATACTATGTCGATTGTGGTAATTAAAAATTGGTCACATATACATATAAGTCGTCACTATCAACAATAATAAAATTATATATAATGCTAAATTCTATTATGTACATATTTATTTGAATAGATCAGCTACTATGAAAGAGGTTCCAGTACCGAAATCAAACGGTGCAAACGTGATCTTGTAGGTTTGTGGAATGATATTAGGATCCAAGAACTAGCCTGGAATTAGTCAACTTTGTGTTAGCAGGTAGATGCCCTGACTTGGAGAGCATCGCCGGTTTTCGGAACTGTGAACTTTAGTGTAACTCTTGAGGTGAAATCGTGTAATGAAGTCACCTCAACTAGCCAGCAGAGGGGATGCCAGCAGTGGAGATGCCAGCAGTTAATCGGACAACTAGCTCGTTTGGAGCCAAAAGTCCAGAAAGGTTTGTGCTCAGTGAATTAAAAAGAATCTAGGGTGAACAGTGCCATACACGGTTTATTAGCAGAGTATATGATGTAACATACAGATATATAGCAGCGTCGTATAGCGCCACACAGTAGGTTATATAGCATTGCAGATTAAATTGTTGAAGTAGCACAGCTCATTAACTGAAAGAAGGTCCACTAACTCTAAGGTCTGACTGGCCAGAGAGCGGACAGCCGAGGGGAGAGGCAGGAAATGCCCTAAGGATAGAAGGAGAAGAGCAGAGCGCGGACATTGGGGACGGCGACGTCTCTCTAGGGCAAGAAAGCTTCTAGAGGAGGTTAGGGAAAAACAAGCTCAGGGGGCCGAGCTGGCGTTGAAGCAAAGGACAATTACGTTGATGAAACTGTGTGAAACACACGTTCCTACAAAGAATACGATTAAAGATGGGATTAACAGTCACCCTGAGCTACTGAATAGGCTAGTGGCGTCTGGGCTTAGCCATATGTCATAGATAAAGGGCCAGGAGAGACGCAAAATTAGAGAACGTGGGCACAATTAAAGACCTCAAAGGAGAGGTCGAGCGTGTGCATGCAAAAAGATAGACTTTCAGGAGGAGATCTGTTTTGGATGCCCAAGTACAAAAGAGAACAGAGTGGTAGCGCAAATCGAGGAAGCAATCAAGGAAACAAGAAGAGGCAGAGGTCTCGGACGAGAGGAGAACCTGGGGGAAGAAGGGTCTTAGGGAAGAGTTGCATTGTATAGTCGAGGTGACAGCCGCTTGACAAAAATTAAGGTGCAGCGGCCTTTGTACCTGTTACGAATTATGCCATGGAATGGAAGAGTGCCAAGGCGGAACCAAAAGCTTCAAGTTTTGGTTACTAATTTGTCGGCTCTCTACTCAACGTTTTTTGGGCGGACTTGATACTACTATGAATGGCGGAAAAACAGGGGAGCACTAAGGTCGGCGCAATGGACACTAGCCTAATTTGAGTTAGCCGGGCGTATAGAACTAAAGCCTTGTTGGCTAAGTTGCTGTATTCGGACCTACTAACGGAAGAAGAGAAGAAGCTAATCTCTCTGAATCTGAATGACCAGGGGGAGTTCAATAGGGTTTGTAAAATAAATATTCATGGAAAGCCGGATGCACGCGATCAATAGACGCCCCATCATGGAAATAGATAGATATAAAATGACCTTGCCGGAAAGAGGAGGTATTTATATATGAAATAACTTCGACGGAGATGTGGAGAGAGACTACAAACCTGTTCGATGCTGTTTTGATGCTTAAGACTGTCAGAGAGATCTTGAGGTTGAAGAGGCTCACGCGGCAGCATTCGAAAAGCGGTTAAGGCTAGGGTCCTATAGAGGTGGGAGGTGCAGCCAGGCCTGGAAGGTCTTGACGCGCCCCTCAGCGTAAGCCTCGCTCTGACCGCATTTAAATGTAAAGAAAAATTGATAGACTCCTCCTCTTGTCATGTGTATCTAAACATAAGGAAAGAATCCGAAGCTAAGGCTCAGAGAATTAATGAAAATAGTAAGGACGTGTATCCCACGTTTTTAAGTAAATGCCAAAAACTGGGGAAGAAGCGGGGTTTAGTGGGTTTGAGTTCCGGCTGATAGTAGCGCATGCGCATCATGCATTCCCGAAATATTCTCCAATAAAAAAAGCCACCGTGATCTCTCAAGGTACTACACTTAGCCACGCTATCTCTATATTAATATCTCCTAGTATCGATCTACTTAGAAGCATGAATTATGTACGCATTGTTGACGTCGAGCACATAAGCAGTTTTAATCATTTTCCTTACACTTTGTACCACAGCATTTGCCGTACTTGTCGTAGTTTCGGTTCGATCCTAAACGGCGCTCTACTATCGCGAAATCTGGCAGTTTAGGGTTATGTGCAGAATACAACATCTAACGAATGCCCTCCTGCCACACGCAGGCAGTAGCCTTACCTTTTGGCTTACTTCTTAACGATTATTGGACACATTTCGTGGTCTATTTCGGCAATAACTTCGCCAATGCAGTTTTTTGGCTCAGAAGTTGATTCGGGGGCATCCCTGTAGACGCGATCCCTTGCAAAACCTCTTAAAATGCTGTCCAAGGGGTTCAAAACTGGGGATAATTCTTGGACTTTCGGAGCTCCAAAGTAAGTTTTGCCCATTCACATATCCATTAAGGAGAAAGTTGGCTCTATAGAAGTGAAAGAAGAGCTGGCCACTGGCCACTGTGAGCACTCACTTTCGTTAGTTTTTATTTAAAAAACGTACGCTCCCTTATACTGCATTGCTCCATCGTGGAATAATTCCTTGACAGTCGACTATTTAACCCTACACGAGTGGTTTCATTTTCATATTTATGAAACAAATGGCGAGGGAATCAAGCCACTAGCGCTCCGCTGCTCACCCTATATATATATATATATATATATAAGTGTCCGAAGCTACCTCGAAATGCGTGATGATGCCATAATAACATTTACTAAGGTTAGTTTTCAACATACATCAAACTCTGGCCACAGACTCGGGGAACCGCTGGTGCAGGTTGAGAAGCGTATTAGGCAAATCGTTTATTGGGATATTGTTAAAGACAGATGTCACATTTGTTTAAATTGTTGTCGTCGTCAAAAAATCCCCTTGAAGGCAGATTTGACTTTTGAGAAGAGCTTGAAATGTGCCGGAGGCGAATATGGCGGGGTGTTAAAGGGCTGTAAAAAAATTTCAGCCCGCGCAGAACTAATTCTTCGGAGCATGCGTTTCAGAGTATCTACAACGGGCAAAGAATGCCCTGGCCACATTCTAGCCAGTGGTAAGGGGACAATTAACAGAAATTAGGGTTTACGTAGGCCGCCTCAACAAAGTTCTCGGACGCCTGTATACATTGCTCCCTTTGTCCGGGTGTCAAAAGGTGCGGAACAAACTTTGCTCAGATCTTTCTCAAGCGTACGTTGTGATGCAGGCGATTGTGAACTGTACCTAGAGCAATAACAACAAAATTTACCTGCGATGCTTTCGATGCTCGTTCGTCGGTTAGCAAGAACGAGCTTGCGCACGTAAATAACATTTTCGGCGTTTCGACTAAACGAAAGTTTCGTCGTTTAGGAACTCACGACCATTCAGAGAACGCGAAACCGATTCGAACACTTTGCTTCGACTGCATAATTTCGTACGTTTCGTTCGCCAGTTTACCGCATTCGAAACAAGACTCCCCTTTGCGTTTTGTCGGCTGTTCTGCCGCATTTAAATCCAAAATGCTCCCTTTCCCTACGAGTATGACAATGTGTAATTACACCTATGTATAGATGTGCATACATACGGGGTAATTTGAATTACACTTTACACTAGATTATCTTGTGTAATCACTGTCTTACGCGGGGGTGGGGTGGGGCAACTTTGACGATGATCACGCGCAGGCTCGCAGAGCGGTTTATTGGCCACCGGTGGCACCAATGGTACGGTGTTCGCGGCCGAGAAAGTGCCAAAAACAACCACGCCGCAAACAGAACGTTGACAACCAAGCACGTCATCGTAGGTGGTGTGATGGTGGCAGCTGGCTGGCCCCCGGTGGTTCTTCGCCACTGCCTTCGCCAATACCAACCAACAACACTAAAACCACAACAAATTGGTAGCGCTCATATTGTCAGCGGTAATATTAATAATATTATTAAAATTAATAATAATAATAATAATAATAATAATAATAATAATAATAATAATAATAATAATAATAATAATAATAATAATAATAATAATAATAATAATAATAATAATAATAATAATGGCTCAGCACCTTGCAGATGACTTCGGGCCTTTTGTGTAGCCCTTCAAGCTGGGCTCAATCGCCGGGCCGTTGCAGATACAAGGACGTTGGTCGGCGATCGACCCTGCCTTCCCGCATCGGTCGACACCCGCTGGCTAATCGTTCGATCATGAACAACGCATAGGATCGAAGACCACGTGTGAAGACTACTACTTATTACTACTACTACCCCGGTACTACAACCACACTACTGCTGCTGCCAGCAATTTGGAAAGGAACGCATACACTAGTGCAAATGTTACTTGTAGCCCTACAACAACAACTACTATTATTTCTACGGCTAATACTATTACGTCTACGGCAAAAGTAAAACTGCGTACAATTATTACAACAACGCTACCACGACAAGGAGCAGCCACAGCAACAGCAACAACAACCACAACAATAACAACAACAAGCTTGACAACAACACCCACTAAGAACGACAAGAGCTAGCACGGAAGCCCAAGCGAGGTGAAAAACACGCAGCAACGGTCAAAATAAAATAAACAATAATTAACGGCAATAGCACGGATAACAGCAGCAACATCATCAACAACAACAGCAGCGCTTTCGACGACGTCAACAACGACGACGACAACAACAACGAAGACAACGACAACAAGGACAACAACACAACAACCAGCAACAACAGCAACAACAACAACAACAACAACAACAACAACAACAAAACGACAACAGCCATTTGAGGTGGCCGGTTCCCTTACAATCGAGCCACAACGTAGCTCAAGTGTAGAGAAAGAGAGAGAGGGAGAGAGGAAATCCCCACGATGCGCTCATCCTTATTGTTATCCTCATCTTCATCGATCAGGTTTCCAGAACGCGTTGCAGCCACTACTGCACAAACCCAACTTCATCCGCCCGCGCTATCGATCGTTGCTGCCAGTTCACCACCACGCATCGTATTGAGATGTTCGAGAAGAAACCAATCATCATCTCACACAATCAAATCAAACAGAACATCGTTTGGTATCGCTGAGTTGCAGCTGACACATACACGCGAACCGAACGAAGTCAAAGTGTTGCTACGATGCTACTTCGTACGTAGTAGCAAGAAATGACATTCTATTCCCACTACCAAACTCGCTACCCTAGTACATCGACATAGTATGTGTATATGTATATATATATATATATATATATATATATATATATATATATATATATATATATATATGTATATATATATATATATATATATATATATATATATACATACATATGGTGTTCAAAACGTATCGCGACTTTTGTGTTTTTTCAAAAATTATTCATTTATTCATGAATATCTATTTTGTCCCCTTCAAAGTAATCCCCATGAGATATTATACACTTGTGCCAACGGTTTTTCCTATCTTCGAAGCACTTCAAAAAACCTTTTTTTTTTATCTTGTTCAGCTCCTCCTTCGATGCCGTCTTTATCTCGTCAAGCGTAGCGTAACGTCGTCCTTTCATGGGCCTCTTCAGTTTAGGGAACAAGAAAAAGTCACAGGGGGCCAGATCTGGGGAATACGGTGGCTGAGGCATCATTAGTGTGTTGTTTTTGGCCAAAAACTCGCGCACAAGCAACGATGTGTGAGCAGGGGCGTTATCGTGGTGCAAAAGCCAATTTTTGTTCTTCCACAAATCCGGGCGTTTCTGGCGGATTGCTTCGCGCAAATTGCGCATAACTTGCAGGTAATATTCCTTATTGACCGTTCTACCCTGTGGCAAGAACTCATGATGCACCACGCCCCTGCAATCGAAGAAAACTGTCAGCAAAACTTTCACATTCGACCGAACTTGGCGCGCTTTTTTCGGTCTTGGTTCGTGCGGCAGCTTCCATTGAGATGATTGAGCTTTGGTTTCCACGTCATAACCATAAACCCACGATTCGTCACCAGTTATGACCCTCTGGAGCAAATTTGGGTCGTCGCGGACAGAGTCCAACATCTCATTAGCAATGTTCATGCGATGCTGTTTTTGGTCGCAATTGAATTTCGCGGCGACCCGTCTCATGCCCAAATCATTGATAAAAATCGAATGGCACGAGCCAATCGATATGTTTAGGTCCTCAGCAACTTCTCTAACGGTGATTCGACGATTGGCCAATACAATTTTCTCCACTTCATTAATTTTTTCGTCTGTTGTTGAAGTGCTCGGGCGTCCGGCACGCTCTTCGTCGTTCACATCTTCTCGGCCTTCTGAGAACATTTTGTACCACCGATAAACGTTGCTTCGGTCCAAGGTAGCTTCTCCGTATGCCACAGTCAACATTCGGAATGCATCCGCGCACTTAATTTCGTTTTTCACACAAAATTTGATACAGGTTCTTTGATCCATTTTTTTTGAATAGGTAAAAATCGAAGACGATCCAAAACACGTGCAAGCAAAGCAGCTGTCAACAATTAAGTGAACATTCAAAATGGCCGAGCTTGTCGGCATAAGTGAGAGACATGAGTACCAACATAACGCCACAAAAAATCGAAATTCGAATATACGTAACCCGCGAAAATTCAAAAGTCGCGATACGTTTTGAACACACCGTGTATATATATATTTATATATATATATATATATATATATATATATGTATATATATTATTTATTTATATATATATATATATATATATATATATAGGTATATAGTGCCTGTTGTAAGCTCATACCACATACCAATGTTACAGGCAAGCCAAATGGCCTGCCAATAGCAGCAGAAGTAGTAGTTAGTAGTCGTAGTAGTAATAGTACGAGTGTTTTTATTACTGTGACGCCTAGTATAACGCGTGCCATCACCACAATTTCTACCAATACCACTATATGGCTAGTGGCCCTGGCGGCGGCCGCTCACTGCCGCCGCTGCTATTCATATCATCTTCGTTGTTATAGCCGCGTTTATATCCTTTGTAGTAGGCGCATTTATGCCTGGCATGCTGCTAGCTTTTCCTCTACTCAGTTGCTTGCTCGCACACGCTCTTGTCGCCCTGTTTCTACACGGGCTGTCTGGCGGCACAGCGTATGTTAGCCGTTTATGCTGCGTATATGCACACGATTATATGTACATGTATGTCTGTATATATATGCATATATATGTATGTATATATATATATATATATATATATATGTACATGTATGTCTGTATATATATGCATATATATGTATATATATATATATATATGCGTGGATTTAATATTCGCTTGACATGTATACCTAAATACGTATGTCACCCGTGTATATCAGATGATACGCTTTGAGCAACAGCACTATAAGCGAAGCAGCTATAGTGAGATATCTAGAGTTTGCCCAATAGTCCGTGATCCAGCATGGTCGCTCATTCTCAGCGGTATATGAATTATCATCCATTCTCCTAATGAGTATTGCTCATGCATTGACGACGGACGACACCCCGGTCAATGACAAGCATGACTAGCACGTTAGTTCCCTGGGCCACGCCGCCATGTTCATCTATATATATATATATATATATATATATATATATATATACAGGTTTCAAGCCGACAAAAGATTAATGAACAACGCTTTAATTAATACATGTTTCATGTTGATTGTATTCCGCTTACACTCACTTAATTTCGCTCGTTCCGTGTTACTGCTAAACGAGAATCAGTAGTAGAAGTAGAAGAAAGTCCATAGAAGTGCTAGCAGGTCAGTGTGTAGATGCGACCGACAGTTGAACGACAAGCCCAACCCAACCTGATCAACCACAGTGGAGGTGGGACGGCAGCACTAGTAGTACATCATAGAACTAGGGGTTAAAGTAGTATTAAAGAATGGTTCCAGCTCCTCGCCTCTTCCTGAGGCCATTTCGGTGAGAGGCTTTTAGGGGGTATTATGCCAACAACATCGGCATCGAGTCCCACACTACCCGCTTTGGGTGTGCGTAAAAGCATTTTTCCCTCTCACAAAAAAACAAGGACATTGGATACACAACAACAACCACTACAATAGGATCCGCAACTGTCGCGTGCAAGGCGCGTGCAACTGTCGCGCTTCGCTCTCACCCCGAGAGACGACGTATCGGTGGTGGCTAACGCAGTATTGTAAAATTCCCTGCTGTTGCCACTGCTGCGTGATCATAGCTCCAGCGTTCATCGGGACCTCGGCATCGACGTTGTGCCCAAGAGGCGAACTGCATTCGTCACTTCACCCATCCTTTGGGTTCTGTCGTCGAATGCGCCGTCAATGATCCCGCAACGGGCCCGTGTCAGTCACCAGGGCGTCCATCATCCTTCCCCGCACCTAGCGGGCCTAGCAGCTGTAATAGTAGACACTTAATAATAATAGTAATAATAATAATAATAATAACTGTTTGGCATTGAAACAGCTATGTTCTGCTAGGAGAATGCTAACAGACTCGCTGGGTCTAAGATTAGCGAGTACGCGGGCGGTAGAGTATTCTGTAGCGTCTGTGGCGTGCTGATAACATTATTGTACGCTCCACCCTAGACTATGGCGTACGTCCAGGTGCGACTCACCTCAATACAGTCTTCTATACTATAATGAGGATGGCTCCCTGAACCCCACGCTGTCGAAGGAGCGCCAGTGCTGCCACTGGCAATGCAATTTTTTGTCGAACCAGCTCAACGTGATTAGCGCACGTCATGTTCTGATGGCAAACAAGATTATGACAGGTGAACTCGCATGAGAATTTAGTAGCGAAACCATGCACGCATACGAAGTTGCGCATAGATGTCGTGATAGAAGAATACGCTGCACGGGTAAAAAGAAAAATGCACGGGATTTGGGTTCTGTTCACACTGATTAGCATTCGTCGGCACAACAACGCTTCACACAGTATTGGCGATGATCGATTGGCGATATCAAGAGGGCTGGCAATATTCTCTTTCCGAGCAGGACAAGTAGTGTGCAGTCGTCGTCGTTAAATGTTAGCTGAGGGTCAGCCCGCAAAAAAGGTACAGGACAAAGCCCGGTGGCGTGCGCAGTGCATTCGCGGGCGCCTCGCGACCGGAGGAGACACATAGGTGCAGCACGGCTTCGATCCCCACCGTTGCACATTTGTATTTATAGGGTCCGTCTTAGGAAGCAATGCAAAAGCAGTCCAGTGGACGTTAAGTTTTGGCTAAGGGTCAGCCAATATATATATATATATATATATATATATATAAATACGTACGTGAGATCAAGCAATGCTGCGGAGGACAATATTTACATTTAAAAAATCAAAATATAGGGACAACTGATTCTTGGGATGTACCCAACACCATGGTAAATGGTGCAGACGTGAATGATGGACCTGGATCACCCGAGCATTCAAGTACGAACGGAACGAGCGGCGAGCGGATTCACCCAGCCCGATGCCTATAAGTATGGCTTAAAGAAAGTCGTCAAAAACAGCGCAGTCAAAAACCTTGCAGGATATCCCAGCCATGGCAAGCCATGGTTTGCGTTACGTCAAATATGCTATCGTATATAAAAGCATTGGCTGTCTCAGTCGACCGCTTGTCCCGTCTGAAGCCAAACCAAAGACAGAATTAATAACTGACGTATGAGCAGCGAGCATGGACAGAGGGTTGTAGCAAAACACTGCGCTTAAAGTATTGAACTACTTAGGAGCCGTAGGAACGGTGAATACTGGTAAGTACGACTAATTGGCCTATATCTGCCTAGGCGTACTAACGTGCGCGCCTACCCGTAAACAGAGAAACATCAATCGCACCCTCAAAGATAGAACAAAAATAGTCTTATTGCTGGAGGTATTAAATATGTGCATTATGACAAAAGCGGGAAAAATCGAGTTTTGATGAACTTTGAGGAGACACTATGTATGAAGGGCGTGCTTCTAAGCAGATATTTTGTGTGCGAAATTAGTTGAATTCGCACAGAAATCGGCCTTTACGTGCATTACTCGTGTCATTGACTAGTTTCCCTTGTTACGCCACTGTCGTAGTAGTAGTAGTAGTAGTTGTTGTTGTTGTGTTGTTGTTGTTGTTGTTGTTATTATTATTATTATTATGAAGCAACAAAAGGCAGTCCCGTGGACGTTTAGTTGTTGTTGTTTTTGTTGTTGGTGGTGGTATTAGTGTTGTTGTTGTTGGTGTTGTTGTTGTTGTTGCTGTTGTTACTGTTGCTGTTGTTGTTGCCGCTGCTGTTATTGTTGTTATTGTTGTTGTTGTTGCTGTTGCTGTTGTTGTTGTTGTTGCTGTTGCCCTTGTTGTTGTTGTTGTTGTTTTTTGCTTTTGCTGCCGTTGGTGCTGTCGTTGCTATTCTAAGTCGCCAATGAACGCTTAAGCAAAACCCCATCACAAGATGCGCCTGTACTGAAACCTTGCTGTAATAGTCGGGCAGGACCGAAGTAGACATCACGTATCACGGCGTATTTGCATAAAGTAGCAAAATGAAATGCTAAATGCTACCGCAACACGGATACCGTCACTCACTAGTCGTTACTATCAATAATCGTCAATGTATGTCCTGTTTTCTTCGTTTTTCTATTTGCGCTGTTTTTTTAGCCAGCCGACTACAAAAACGACACCGACGACGACGACGACGATGAACGGTTTGACTTTTCAGTTTGTTTGTTTGTTCATTTTTATTTGTGTGTTTATTTCGTTCGATTGCGTTTGCTTGATTCGGCCATATGTATATCCAGAAGACCAACCAGTCAGGTAGACTGGCTTTAGACGCTGCTGCTGCTGCTGCTGTTGTACGCCCATAAAGTTGGCAAGTCAGCTACACCCGCTCATAAGGCTGGAAAGCAAAAGCTTGACGATGCCGACGCCGTCTTAATGAACGGATTTCAGCCGCAGAAGTAAAAATGAAAGCTTTATTCAGATCATTGTGCCTCTGCACAATGATCTGAATAAAGCTTTCATTTTCACAGTAATAATAATAAATGATAATAATAGTAATAATAATAACAATAATAATGAGGATACACATTCACACCTCACAACTGTATTGCTCTAAGACATATTAAATAATAATAATAATAATAATAATTCAGGAGGTCACGAACGACCGAAGAGAGGGTCAATTCTTGAGGCAAGCGTTGTCCTTGGCCGTTTGCAGAGGAAACGCGGCATCTATTTTAGGCGCCATGGAGTGAACTAATTATTTAAAAAACTTTGCAATAATACGTTCAGACCTCTCAACTGTAACATCGTTTAACATGTAATAAATAATAATAATAATAATAATAATAATAATAATAATAATAATAATAATAATAATATATTATTATTATTATTATTATTATTAGAGTTAATAATCATGACGATTTGCTGTTGATGTTGATCGTGATCATGGCAGCGATTGTCACGGATTGTTGAGGCTGACGACGGCAACGACGATGATGATGGTATTTCGCGACGGTGACGCTCCAAGCCAACTCAAAAGAACGGCACCAAAATTGGTAGTGCTGGGAACAAAACACCAACAAGTAGTAGTAGTAGTCCTCGTATGAGCCGAGCGAGCGCTCTTGAAAAATCGCGAGAATCGCTGGGAATTCCGCCGACGGCACGGGGAGTCTCTCTCTCAAGTGTGGCACGATAATGAACTCGAATCAAAAGACGAAATAAGAGTAGAAATGACTGATCGACGACCCGACGATCGCGTCGCTGCTCGACAGACAGACAACACGTTGCTATTGTTGCGGCAGAAAACAGTAAAATACGGCAGCCTGTAACAATACCGTTGGCAGAGGCCCCTCGTCATCTTGATCGTGGTGGTGGCAGCTTAGCTGCAACGGTCCGGTCGCTGTAGGCAACGGTCGATGCGAGCATTTTGCTGTCCTTTTGTTGATCGGGGTAGGCAGAAAGAGATCGAGTGGAGTGGAGTGGAGTCATTAGTCTTGTGTGTCACATTGTGCGCCTGCTATATATGCCGCAATGCGTTCGACGTTGCGACGATTTGAACACAACAAGAGCCGAACCGAACCGAACAAACGCCCTAAACGCGTGAAAATGTCAACCCTTTCATTGGACTGTGAATCCGACCCGCTGTGAGAACCACTCCCTTGGCCGACGATTTTTTCGTTTTGCTACTTCTGCTGCTGCTGCTGCTGCCACAACCAGGCGTCGACACCAAGTGCCCTTGGTGCATATCAAGTGTTGTTCATATTTTTTGTTGTTATTGTTGTTGTTGTTCGTGCGGTTTAGCTGTGCTTTGTGGCGCGGCTAGTGTTGATGTTTTTTTGTTTGTTTGTTATTGTATGTACTCTATGTATTGTATGTACTCTTAGTAGCACTTTCGTAGGCATATGCCGAGTAGTTGACGCCCCGTCCTGATATATGGACTGGCGAAGACCACGGACGTTCAGCAATCAAAACAAGTAATAGCGACCACCGCGAGATGCCAACAAATGCCACAATCAAAGACAACGACGACGACGACGATGACAAGGTCAACAACGTCAACAACAACAACCGCCGTAGTGCACAACAACAACCACGACAACAACCACAACAACAACCACGACAACATCAACTTGTATTTCGATAACTGCAAATCCTACAACGCATCGCCAACAACAATATCCGTTTTGCTACGACAACGGTGACGATCTGACTGAGACCAAGTGCATCATCAGCTAGCTATATCTTTGCGCTGATGCATGCGCCGATCCCCGATCCTTCAATGCCCACCTCCAGTCCCGCCCATCGCGTCAAGCTGCACGATTTTTAAACAAAGTCTTCTGCATTGAACGTGGATTGATCTTCACGGTAGCTCTTAAACTTGCCATCCGTAAAATGGTTGAGCGTTCTTCCATTTTTATATATATATATATATATATATATATATATATATATATATATATATATATATTGTAAATTGGGGAAGCAACATTGGAGAGAAAGAAGTTGAGCAAGAACCACAGAAGTGGTGGGTAGGGACCCGGGTAAGGGCGAGGAGTACTGGCGAAAAAATTACATGCAGGCAAAAGCAAAGGTCCAGGCCAGTTAGTACAAGAAGGAATAAACAACAGGGTTTCCAGGGGACAACGGTTATGACGATTCTGGGAATCAGTAGTCAGTAAGGGAAAAATTGTTTAGAAAGGGATATAGGTTAGACGACTGTATATTTGTACTGAGGCAAATATTTGGGATATTGAGGGTGCAGGAGAGAGAACTGCATTGGTGTTTTTCAATCTAAAAACAGCCTACGATATGTTCAGGAGGCACCTTGTGCACGATTACGGCGGAAGGAGGATTCGATGCAAGTTGAGCAGGTTTATATGTATGAATATGATCTTTCGTTGTTTTATGTTATTTAACGCCCAATGTTTTATATCCGCCTTTATAATAACCTTGTAGTTCCTAAATGCATCTACAGCTGTGAAGTTTGGCGCCCGTATTTAAAAAAACATATTGATGCAATTGAAAAAATGCAGTCCAAATTCCTTCGACGTGTTGCAATGAGATGTAAGGTTGAGCGTAGCAGTCTCTACTTACCACCTATATCGGAACGACACTTGAGAGCAGATTTTAAAATGTACGCACGAATTTCTCAGTCGAATAGGCTTTCCATCTTTTTTAATATTCGCAAAAACAATCTGCGCAGCACCCAAACCATATCGTCGAAAGTAGTTGCACGTTCTGACCGAATTAATAATATGTTTTTGCGAGTTTGGCGTTTGGCGAGAATGTTGAGAACCATGAACTAGTCATATATTCTTATTCTGTACTACCGCATATGTTACGCAATGGTACTATTTCATCCTGTTATCTAGTAAATTGTTCTCTATACTTCTATTAT